>CM038226.1:23267714-23867714 GCA_021442155.1 Cymbidium sinense | reverse complement strand
GGGTGCATGCTCATAGAATGAATGATAGGACGTGTTTAGTCTAACTATTCTTTTCTGCAGGGATTGTGCTTAAGGGGCGCTATCATAAATAAAAATATAAATTCTTTTGCTTGCAGGTGCTTTATACCCCTAAGCATAATCCATAGGTCGAGTGGACTTAGTCACCCATGTGTGGGGTGATAATTCCAATATACATGCTTGGGATTTATGTTGTGTGATTTAGCTAACCTTTATTTTGTAGGTGTTAGTTAGATTTCTACTTTTCCTTATCATATAAAAATTTTTATAATTAGGATTTTGGAATGATTTATTATGGGGATTAGGATAAGCATTGGTCATAAGATCTTACCTTATGCACCATGTGAAGCCTTCGAGCATCCACCTTCCAACCATCCAAAGGAGGAACCAAAGAAGAGAAGAAGAAAAGAAGAAGAAAGAAAGAAGAAAGAAGAAATAAGAAGAAAGCTTGAAGACCCCCATAACAATGAATTCCTTTGCTTAATTGTAATATTCATTTGTAATCTGGGTTGTATAAGGGTAGAGCTCGGCTACCCACATTTGATATTTTTGGGTTTGTGGGTGCCCGACCACAAACAACCATTTATTCTTTCTACGATTAGCTTTATAAATTATTTGATGATTTGTTTAGCTTTTGCAATAAGTGTCATAGTTTTTCTAGTTTCTTCCATGCTTTATGTATGACCTGGATGTGAATTAGGCTCTTTAGAAAAAAATAAATATTTTACCTAACTTAACAACTCAAAATAAAATTAAACAACTCATAATCTCACCTAAAGCTTAGGTTTAAAATCAAGATAAAAGAATTAGCAACCCCTTAGTTGGATGAGCATTTCTTTATAATATCATGCACAAATACATCTTATTTTATTCTTGATTGGAGGCTTTCACCTTGCGAGAACCCTTTGACCAGGGCCGTGGTGGAAACTCACCTCCTCTCTTCTTGCTGATTTTGGCCAATAATCTGATTTCTCATGCATTAGTCATAAAAATCTCATTAGCTTGAGTCAAAATATTTGTCCAAAAATAATAATAAAATGAAATTTGAAATGCATTAGATTTAGGTCATTTGAAGCATGTCCCTTTACATGATCTAATTTTTTTAGGGAGTGAGTTTAAGTACTTAGTCTCTTTCTAAATAGTAACAGCCTAACTTATCTTGCATAAGCATAAGATTTGCTTACATGTATTTAAAATCATAGGAGGAGTTAGTTGGTGGCCACCCTATAAGTCCAAGTTATCGTGGTTTGTCCTTCTTGGAGGCAAACCATACCCATTTTAACCTTAGGTTATAGACCCTCACCGAAGCTCCATAGATTTAGATTCTGAGGTCGCTCTTCCCCTTTGTGGGCCATAAGCATAATTCTTCACCTCTTAGGCATTTCCTTATCCTTGTGTTATGGAATCTTAAGTCTTAAATTTCTAATGAAAATGTAACTCAAATAAATTAAATCAATTTCAAAAATGTAAAGCCTAACTATAGGATAGTTTGAGATGCTTGCTAGGTTTTCTAGCATCATGGGCATCTCCTACTTATCTTTCATTTTGGCTTCGATAATAACTCCCAATTTTGATCAATCTCATTTGATCCTCAAAAATAAAATCAATCGATTGATAGTCCTTTCTATTGAAATCTTGAGAGACAACAATCATTTACCTTAATCGAGAGTTTTCCTAAGGGATCTCATACTTTAGGATGTAATTAACTATAAGGGCTTGCCCCTGTAGGGAACTTAATAAACTCGATTTAAAATAAACCCCACTTTACTTTTCCATGTAAAGTAGGGGAAGAATCTCTAATACATATGTAGAGCCATCATCCTTAGGAGTTCTTATTGAGGTGATTGGTTCCATTAAAGGGTAGTGACTTCTATCTCTTGAGATAGTACCCTATTTTTTTGATGACGTATCCGATCACCTGAATAAGTACATCTGTAGATCTGCGTGGCATCTTACCAAGATCAATTTCTATATAGGTGTTGTGCCTCCTTTCAATTCTCACCAATAGATTTGAAGGAGACTCTTCTCTCTCGTATAGGAATTTTTCTATCACAAGGTTAAAGTCAAATGGGTTTAGATTCATTTGACAAAGGAAGAATATGAAAAGGTTTGGGGTTTGATTTTTGACTTGGGTTTTTTTGTTTGATTGGAGTTTGTATTTATATATGGGCTCATGATTGTAGGGTTGATTGAATCATGAGAGAAAGTCAAGATATTAGCTTGATTTGAAGTTGATTTGGCTAATTCATGATTTTGACTTGAAAGGCTTAGGTTGGATTTCGAGTTTATTTGAGTTTAATTTTTGGAATTGGTTTTGATTGCTTGAAATTATATTTCATTTATATATGTGAATATAAATGAGAATATAAATTGATCATGAGAAAATTTCAATGATTTGAACTAGTTTAATCATGATTTGGGCTAAGTCCATTAAGAAGGATTTAAAGGACTTAGAAAAATTTTGGGAGTTTGGAGATTGAATTTTTGAATTAGGTTTGATTGATTTATATTTATATTTAATTTATATATGTGAGTATAAATGAGGATATAAATGAGTTATGAGAAAATCCCATGACTTTGAATTAATTTGATGATGATTTAGGCTAAGTTCATTAATGGAAAATTAATTACTCAAGGAGATTTTTAAATTAGGAATTTAATTTGAGGGTTTGATTTGATTGATTTATATTTTTATTTCATTTATATATGTGAATATAAATGAGATATAAATGAATTTTGAGAAAATCTAATGAATTTGAATTAGTTTGATTAAGGTTTTGGATAAATCCTTTAATAGAAAATTAAAGGCCTTCGAAAATTTTCAAATTGGGAATTTAATTTTGGATTTGACTGGATTGATTTATATTTATATTTCATTTATATATGTAAACATAAATAAGAATATAAAAGAGTTTTGAGAAAATCTCATGGATCTGAATTGATTTGATCATGATTTTGGCTAAGTCCATTAATGGAAAATGAAGGACTTAAGAAAAATTTCATGAATTGATTTGGAATTTTGAGTTTGGTTTGATGGGTTTCAATTTATATCTCATTTATATATGTGAATATAAATGAAAATATAAATTCATTATGAGAAAATCTCAAAGGTTTAAATAGGTTTTGATCATGATTTTGGGTAAGTCCTTAAGGGAAGTTTAAGGACTTAGGAAAAATTTGGACTTGGGAATTTTTGATGGATTTTGGTCATGGATTTCAATCAGGGATTTCAATCATGGAATTGATTTGAGTTTGGAGAAAAATCAATTAAGATTGATTTGGAGTTTGACTTGAAGGAAGGAAGGTGAGGAATGTTGTAAGCAAAGGGTAGGAAGTTTTCCTAACACCCTTAAGGCATGACCTATTCTTATGGCTAACTCTTCTAAGTGTCTAGGGCTAGGTTGAGTGTCCACCTAATCACTATATGTGTCTTAAGACTAAAGAACTCTTAAAGTCTAAGAGGAGTCTTATGTCTAAGATGGAGGGGTTGAGAGCTCATCTTAAAAATGAGGTCAACATCCTTGTAGACCTGGGGTGGTGTTTGTCTAAGGAGACAAACTTAAGTCTACATTAGCCGACAGAGGATTGTTTTGCCTATCAAATGTACCCTATGAATCAAAACTCAATGGGCAGAGCCATTGGGGACCATACGGGCTACGATCGTAATCATAATATAATGGAGCTTATAAAACCACCCATGAGGGACTCCTCATAATTCATCTTGGAGCCTATCGACCAAGCCACATAGAGGACAACCATGTCCCTCGGCAAGAGAGATTGACAAAGGAACATAGAAGAACACTTGATTTGACATTAGCTCTTTTGTGAGCTAGAGTTTTCTTAATTTGTCATCTCCGATAAACAGTTGAGGAAGGTGGATTGATTGATTTTTGCTTTAATCTTTTAATGATAGGATTTCATTTAAGAATATTTAGTTTGATATTTAATTTGACTTAATTTGATTTAAAAATAGAATCATATTTTGATGGAAATATCCCTTCTAGTTGAAATCACCATTCAATACAGTCATCATCGGGATAGTTAATTGATTGATTAAATCAAATATATTTGAGAACTTTAGATCTGCCAACTCATTAAAGAGAATATCTACTATCACATGACAGAATTAGCTTCTAAGATATTTCACTAAGTTGAAATTCTTATAATAGAGTTTTGAGTTTTGTTAACTCGGACATAGTCCTAAGACTAAACTGGGAAGCAACCCACGCAAAGATCCGCATTATATAAACATTCAACATAGTGTATATGGGTGTATTTAAGAATGCCTTAATTAATGCATTCTATTCACATGTATGATCTGTTGCGAATCGGGTGGCGTCGAACATGTTGTAAATTGATCTAATATCTTATTAGATTTTTCATTAATGTTTAATTGATCCCAATTAGCTCTGACCTTTACATTAAAATTTGACTTTAAATCTTATGCACATGCAAGTATTTATAACTTAGATAATTCATCTAATTAATGAAATCATTGATTTTGAAAATCATAATTAAAATGAAATTCTTTAATTTTTTAATTAAAAGAAGCCCTATGATTTTTATAGAATTTGATTTAGTATTGCCTTCTGTCAGTTCGTACAAATAGTTGCAGATCCGGTGACAATTGTGGAACAGAAATATATTTATATTTGCACTCAAAATATGGTATTTTTACTTGTATTTTATTTGACATGAATCCTTTAAATCATTATGTTAATGCTAGGCCCCCTCAAGCTTAATAATGATGGCTTGAATATAAATTGAGCCGACGTCTGCAGGTTAAATAAGCAAGGGTTCTCACATTATGGATTGCGCAAAGAAGTTAGTCCATGAAACTAGAATTAGGTTAGGATCTTGGAATATAGGTACTCTGTAAATTAATGGAATTAATAGATATTATGGTTCATAGAAAGATAAATATTTTATGTATTCAAGAAACTAAATGGGTTGGTGAGAAGGCCAAGGAGATTGATAGTTTAGGTTTTAAACTTTGGTATTCAGTACAGTCAAACTAGAAATGGTGTAGGTGTGATTATAGATAAAAGTTTGAAGGATAATGTTATAAGTATTAATAGATGTGGAGATAGAATTATAGCTTTAAAGATTATTGATACTAAGATTATCAATGTTATAAGTGTTTATGCCCTCAAGTAGGATTGGAGGTAAGCTCAAAAGAAAATTTTGGAATGAATTAGAGGGATTAATACAAAAGATACCCTTGAAAAAAAAGTATTTATTGGGGAGATTTAAATGGACATGTTGGTAGAGTGGTAAGATTTTAAAAGTATTCATGGTGGTTATGGATTTGGAGTGACTAATGAAGAAGGTAATATATTAGATTTTGCCTTTAGCTTATGATTTTGTAGTTGCTAATACTTTAAGAAAAGAGATGAACATATTATTACTTATAAAATGGATCTAGTAAAACATGATTGATTATTTTTTGATAAGAAAAATAGAACGCTTTAGATTGTAAAGATTGTAAAGTCATTCAAGTAAAATTTTAAGTGCCCAACATCTATTATTAGTTTTAAATTTTAAGATGAAAGGTTGTAAGAGAAAAATAAACTAAATTATTATCCTAGATTAGATGGGGACTTAAAGAACACAAATAAAAATATTTTTAAAGCACAAAGAAATTAGAGTTTGGGATGTTCATAAGGAAGCTAACGTTATGTGGGAGAAAATATCAAGTGAAATTAAGCAAGTTGCTAAAGATGTGCTTGAATCAAAAGGAAAAGCTTCTTTTAATAAGAATAGTTGGTGGTGGAGTCAGAGTGTGCAAGAAAAGATAAGAAATAAGAAGCATTGTTATAAAACTTGGTTTAGATGTAAAACCTCAGAGAATTGGGAAAGATATAAAATGGCCTGTAGAGATTCTAAGAAAGTAATATATGATGCAAAAAATTTAGCTTTTAGTGATTTATACAATAGATTAGTACCAAAGAAGGTGAAAGATGTATGTATAAGTTAGCCAACCAAAGAGATAATGAGAAGTAAAGACATAGTTCAAGTGAGGGGTATTAAGGATGAAAATAATAAAGTGCTTTTCTTAGAAAAAGATATTGAAAATAGGTGGATGAGGTATTTTAATAAACTTTTCAATGAAGGATCAAAGTACGATTGATTTTAGCAACCTTAATTAAACAAAATAGAGAATTTCATTTTATTATCGATTAGTAAGTGAAGCTTTAAAGAAAATGAAATGTGAAAAGCAAGGACGAATAATATTCCAATAGAAGTGTGGAAATGTTTAGGAGATCATGGAATTTCTTGGCTTACAAATCTTTTAATGTTATTTTAAAGACTAAAAAAGATGTCGATGAGTGGAGAAAGAGTTTGTTGGTTCTAATTTTTAAAAATAAAAGTCATGCACAAGTGTGCAAATTATAGAGAAAGTAAATATATGTGACATACATTAAAATTATGAGAGAGAGTAATTGAACATATGTTATGTGATGAAGTTTCTCACAGTTTGGTTTCATGCCGTGTAGATCTACTATGGATGCTATACATTTGTTAAGAGGTTTGATGGAGAAGCATAGAGAAAATAAGAAGGATCTACATATGATATTTATTGATTTAGAGAAAGCTTATGATAAAGTCTCAAGAGATGTTCTTTGGAGAGTTCTAGAATAGAAAGAAGTTAATATTGGTTATATTCAAGTCATTAAGGATATGTATACTAGAGCTTACTTGTGTCCAAACACAAGGAGGATTGACAAAATATTTTCCTATTTCGCTTGGATTACATCAAGGATCAACATTAAGCCCTTATCTTTTACTTTAGTTATGGATGTTCTTACGAGGCATTTACAAGAAGATGTACCTTGGTGTATGCTTTTCTGATGACATTCTTCTTGTTGATAAGACTAGAGAGGGAGTCCAAGAAACTTGAATTATGGAGGTCAACTTAGAGTCTAAAGGTTTTCATTTAAGTAGATCTAAACCGAATATATGGAGTGTAATTTTAGTTGTAGAAGTTTTAGTGGTAGTGTTGTGACTTTAGGTGATCAAGTCATTAATAAGAGTGAGCGATCTATTTAGGCTCTATTATTCAAAATGATGGTGAAATAGATGGAGATGTTATTAGTAGAATTCAAGTTGGATGGTTGAAGTGGAGGAATGCATCCGCCTATTATGTGATAGAAAAGTTCCACTTAAACTTAAGGGAAAATTTTATAAGATGGTGGTAAGACCAATGACTTATGGTGTAGAATGTTGGCAATAAAAGAGAAACATAAGACTAAGTTAAGTGTTACAGATGAGGATGCTTAGGTGGATGAGTGGCTTTACTCTTAGAGATAGAATGCAAAATGAGTATGTTCGAGAAAAGTTGGAGTAGCCCAGGTAGATAAGATTAGGAGAGTCGCCTTAGATGGTTTGGCCACATAAAGCCTACCGTCCATGACCATTAGGAGAGTAGATGCATTAGATTTGCCTTATGTTAAGAAAGGTAGAGGTAGACCTAAAAGACTTGGTTAAGATGTATAAAAATGATCTTAGTACTTGAATTAAATGAGAATTTGACACATACAACATTGACGAAGGATTCATGTAGTCGACCCCACCTAGTGGGATTAAGGCTTGTTGTTGTTGTTGTATAGAATTTTCTAAATTTTGATGGTAGGCTTATTCTCATAAAGACTAGTTAGATCTTTGCAAATTCAACATTCAAATTTGATATTTGCTCATACAAGCTATTGTACTTCCTCTGAGCGAGCTTATTTGAATTCAAGCTTCTTTTGAATAATGGTCGATTATTCAGTAAGAAGTCTTAATCATGCTGATACATAGGCTATCAAGCTTCATATAAATTCATTAAATTTGATTGTGTTCAATTCAAATCATTTGTAATTCGCTTGGAATAAGTTATAATAACTTCAGTGTCTACTGCTTTAGTCATATTTATGTTTATTGGCTAGCTTCGTAGTCACATTCATATTCATACGCAAACTATTAAACCCCATTTGGCTTCATTCTTAACTCCACATTAATTTTCATGTTTATTTAAAAATTAGACTTTTAAGTTTATGGTAAACCTCTTATGAGCTTGACGTTTATCTCCCCAAGTTTCACTAGTATTTAACTTGAGTATCCTCATTTATTTAAACATATTAAACAACGGGTCAAGCACTCATTTAGTAATAAATTAAGTGACTAAATTCACCTTCACTTAGTACATTTGCATAAAGTAAAAATATTTATTGAGCACGCCACCCTCTATTATTACTTTAAGTTACATGTGAACTCCACATTCCCTTTTAATTTTATTTTGTTTTAAGACTTTATGAATATCCAAATAATTTTAAATTTAAGTCTTAAAGATTTGATAAAATTTTGACAGCACTTTGACAGTATTCTGGTGTTATCCCGGCGTAGGGGGCTACATCAGAACTATTTTGACCTACCCATAATGAGCGTGACAACTGGTGTTTTGAAGCACCTCGGCCGAATTTCAATCCCGTTACGCCCTGATGAGCATAACGAGGCCTTTAATCACCTGCATAAAATAAATATATATATATATGCAATTTCTACACATTTAAACCTCCTCCCCTTTTTTTAGTCTAAATTTCGGCAGCATTTCAACATTATTCCAGCGTCATCCCCGTATAGAGGTTACATCAAAATTATTTTGTCCTATCTGTCACACCCTGATGAGTATGGCGGTTGGTGTTTTGAAGCATTTCGATCGAATTTTAATCCTATTATGTCCTGATGAGCATAACAAGGTCTTCAATCATTGTATAAAAGCAAATATATATGCAAATAGTCTAAATTTTGATAGCATTTCGGCATAGGGCAAAATAGCATTTCGGCATAGGGGGTGTCATATCTGATGGCTTTGGCTTACTTGATATGCCCTGATGAGCATAGCGAGCGGTGTCTTGCGACACCATAGCCAAATTTTATCTCATCATGCTCTGATGAGCATGACGAGGCCTTCCAATCATTTTGGGAACAAAAAAGTGCAATAAGTTATTGATTAATTGCTCTTAAAAAGGTCTAACGGTCATTTGCCGCTATAGGTTCAAACTGTTTCCTGTTGCTTTGGAGAATTATCTGTGAAGATCATTTGCTCTTTGTAATTTCTCCATAACTTCTCCCATAATATTTATGAAGACAAGCCTTAGACCTTCTCTCTCTGTTAACTTTTTAATTCTATAAAAAAATGAAATTCCATTTGTATCAATAGCACTCACTGTTGAGAAATCTAAGATTAAAAATTGGAGGCTAATATGCTTCTCCTTTTCTTCTTCCATCCATCTTGAAATTCTTTCATTGAGATATGTCACATTTGCAAAGTTAATAGGAGCTTCAACGGCCAAAATCAGAAAACCAGGAACTCTAGTAGCTTCTCTATAACGATGAAGGTTCCTATATATATCAGTCCCCTGTATGTTCTCTTAAATAACCATCTTAGGTCTCATTATCTAGCTAAGGATTCTCAGTATTGATAAACCCATAGCAATAGCTAGTCTTTCTACTGAGATGAAGATAACTCCCAAAAATGCACAAATGCAGAAGGGAGTTCATTTTTCAGAAGTGATATGCTGCAGTTATATCGATGAGGCCGATGACTGCAGCGATTATAATGGTGGCGAGAACCACATTGGGGGTGTAGATGAAGAGTGGCATGAGGAAGAGCAATGTCACCATCACAATCACTGGCATCATTATGTTAGACAATGTTGCTTTGCATCCAGCATTATGGTTCACAGCAGATCAAGAGAAGGCTCTCTATTTTCTATGGGGGAAGGTCAGACGAGAATGAAGGGGACCGACGAAGGTGTGAATGGAGGAGAAGAGTCATCATTTTTCAGTTTTTGGAGGAACCTTGTGGTTGAAGAAAATCCCTTTTATAGATTTTGCGGTACATCGCCATGACATCCTGATCATGAAAAGGGAGATAGCCTGCCATAACCACAAAGTGGATGATCCCGCATGACTAGATATCAACCCACCGTCTCTTAGCTCGGTTGGTGGGTGTGCTCGGCCGGGAACCCTCCTGGACCGAGTTCAATCCTCCAGTGAGGCGCGTAATGGTGGGGAAGTCAAGTGGGGACCCGACACGCATGGGTGATGAATGTGGTGCTAGGCCCCGTGGGATTAGTCACATGACACCCATAAGATGGTGGGGTGGATACCCATTCCAAAAAAAAAAAAAAATCTACGGATTGAAAATCCATAATAGGGATATTGAAACCATATTCTGTTGAAGTGGGAAGCAATTTCCTCAATTCAAATACTTCCTCAAGAGTTTCAAGAAGTGGCTGCATATCAGTTGAACTGATGATCTATTCAGGATAAAAAAAACCTTCCTAGGTGACATACCTTCGCTAAAAAATGGCAAGTACAACCATTGATTCACTCTTCAATAGATGCCTTGTATTAGCAGGTATATGTGAAAAACAGTCTGTAATGAGTTGATGTGCAATCCCAAAAGCATCTACCAGCAAAGGTCTGCCTTGAAGAATGAAAACAAAATTTTCAACGTCGTTTGCAGGCAACACTGATCTTGAATCCTCTTGCAACTTCACCAAGTACATTATAAAGTGAGAACCAACTGCACGGTTGATCAAATAAGCTCTCGGTGCATCCACCAGAGGACTAAATACTTGACTTTCAGGAGAGATTTAAGCATGGTCTCTTTCATAGACTGTGGGTAAATACTGGAGGATCTTGAAGGTGGGAAGGGGAGAGAGTTGGGTTCATCACTTTCGAGTAATTAGGTTGGGAATTTTGCTTGGATTGTAAAGAGGGAATAGAGCAGAAAGCCTCATCCATCGCCAAAATGATAGATGTAACCGTTGTATGGATGAGTAGCAAGAGTCGTAGTAGTTTTTGCATTTGCTTTTGATTTTGGTAGAGAAAAATGAGCGAGAGTAGTTTTTTTTTTTTGGCTTGTGGTTGAGGAAATTGGAGGGAATGGTTGAGAAGAATCATGCTTACGGTTAAAGGAAACCAAATGAGAAAGAGATTGGGAGGAATTTAGGATCGGTTAACCTTAGGTAGGATATAAGCTAATTAATAAATTTATTTCTAGTATTTAATTAACCCCAATATGAATTTTGTAGTGATGAAATCATATGGTTAATATATATGTTAATCCTGAGTTATTCTGATATTCTGGATACAATGACACAGTCTGTTTCATAAAAGAATGCCGTTTGGTTCAAGTCGGCGTCAAATTAGGTCAATTTCATTTCAAAATTGTGCGTCGTCGCTTCCAATTGCTCAACATTCATGCAAACTTATCTGAATTGAGTGCAAACAGTCTTACTTGATAGATTTTGACTTTTCAAAGCTAACATCACAATCAATTTCATGAACAGAGTTCATATGGTTTATGTCGGTGACTCCTGACCTCGATATACATGTGGGCACATTCACGACTTGATCGCTTGATTGGTTGATCATCAAGTCATGCAATATTTATATTTTGATTAGTTTTGACATTCTAAACGTGATGGCAAAGTCCATTCATTGACAATCATTTCAATCATTTTTTATGATATCTAGTGCATTTTGAGCCTCGATTTACACACTGTCACTTCCGAAGTCCATCAAATTTTTCTTGTGGGTTTGACTCAACTTATGACACATATATGGAGGTCAACAGTATACCGAGAGGAACCCGCCTAATGATGGTGTTGCCTCTCGACTATCCTCTCTTATGAAAAGAAAGGAGGTCAGCTAAGGGAAATTCGGTTTGGTGAAGAGAATGGAAAAGGAAAATTTTGGATTGGAAGAAATGAGGGGAATGGAAGGGAATGGGAAGAAAAAGGGAAAGAAGAAGAAGTGATTTTTAGTTTTGAAGAAGAGAAGAAGAAGAGGGAAGAGGAAGAACAAGAATAGAAGACCTTACTCTTGCTTGTGGTCGGAGAGGAGAGGGAGAAATCTTTTTAGTTTTGGGAAGGATGAGGGAAAGAACTTTTTAGTTTTTTGTGAATGGTGAGGAAAAGAGAGAATATGATGAAGAGAAGAAGAAGAGGGAAGAAACAAAACCTACCTAGCTTGTGGTTGGAGAGAAGAGGAAGAAGGGTTCGATTTCCTTGCGGTTTGGAGGAAGGAGAAAAAGGAAGAAGGAACCTTTTTCACCTTTGCCTTGCGGTTGAGAAGAAGAAGAAGGGAAAGAGGGGGGAATGGTTGTGGAGCCTAGAGTGCATGTGAAGAGAGAGTGTGGGAGCTCAGGAGAGAGAGAATCATGCGAGATCAAGCATGAAGATGGCTCATCGCATGAGGGGAGCTCATGCGTTTGGATGATTTGCCAAAGAGGGCTTCGGTATAAATGAGTTGAGCCGAACGAAGGATTTAGGAATTTAGGTTAGTTTTAGGATTAGATTAGGGCTTTTAATAGATTTTTTTATTACTTAATCGACTTTAATATGCACTTTACACTGACCATAATATACATGCATATATATATATATATATATATATATATATATATATATATATATATATATGTTGATTCAATGTTATTCCAATGTTCAATGTAAGTTGCTTACAATCGAGGCGTTTGGTTCAAGTCACATCAAATCAATTTCACCAAAAATACGCGTTATCATTTTCGACCGCTCGACATTCATGCAAACTCTTTCAAATTGAGTGAAAATAGTCTTACTTGATAGATTTTGATGTTTCAAAGCTAACAGTGTAATCAATTTTATGAACAGAGGTGATTTGGTTTACATCGGTGCCTCTTGACCTCGATATGCATGTAAGTATGTTGACGACTCGATCGCTTGATCGGTTAGTCATCAAGTTGTACAATATTTATATTTTGATCAGTTTCGACAATCTGAATATAATGGTAAAGTTTGTTCATCAATTGGAGGTCCTTTGGGTTGATTTTAGTCACGTCCAATGTGTTTCAGCCTTGCTTTATGTGTTATCACTTCCAATCCTTCAACATTTGGACAGATTCATCTGAATTGAGCATGAATAGTCTCATTTGGTAATTTTTGATGTTTCAAAGTTAATGGCATAGTCAATTTTATAAACGGAAGTAGTTTGGATATTGTCATAGCTTTTCAACTCTGATATGCACGTTAGCACATTGACAGCTCGATCGCTTAATTGATTGATCATTAGATTACGCAATATTTATATTCTGACCAATTTTGATATTTTGAATGCAATGGCGAAGTCCGTTCATCGATCAAAGATCATTTGGACTAATTTTGGTGATGTTTGGCACATCACAGCTCTGATTTATGCTCTAAAGCATCTGAAGTTGATCGAAATCACCTTATAAGCTCGATTCATCTTGTGTAGCATATGTGAAGGTCAATAAATGCCCCTAATAAATGTGATTCACGCATGGAGTGAATCACGTTTGTTGAAAACTAGTTGACCCTTTGGGCTAGCCACAAAACTTGGATCACTTCAGCATCAATTATGATAACTTACGGAGCTTTGATAGGATTTATCATTAGTATGATTCCTTATTTAGGACATGCTAAATGGTGGGATTGACCGCACAATCGACTTGTCGGATAGATAAGAGTTCTTATACCATCTACTCTTTGCTTCAATGGCTTTGCTGAAGATTTCCTTCTTCTATGTTGTTGTAGATTTGAGTTTCTCCAACCCTAGCTTCATGCTTGGTTAGGTTTAATGTAGAAATTAGTCTGCTTGTTTTGAGATGTAGAATTCCTTCTGTCATAGCTTGAAGCTTGATGGACTTGATAAAAGATTGACATGATTTGTCCACATTGACTTGTCAGGAAGTGTATGTACACCCTAAGTCCTGTGTTTGCTGCTTTAACGACTTGTTGAAAGGTGCATAAAGATGACCCAGCCTTCCAGCTTATATTAGGTCTATAATGTCGAGTTATCACCAAGAATGTGTACTTTAATAGATAGAATAACTACAAAATTCCTTTAGTTCGATCATCAGCTTTGTATGAACTATGGAATTCTTCCCTCGATCTTGTGCTTTCTACTTTGACGGACTTTATGAGGAGATTGGCTTTGAGCTTGATCAGATCATTTAAGAATAAATTGAAATATCATCCTACAGACATTATAAAGATTTACTTGAGGCAGCTTTGAATTAAGAGTTTCCTTAAATTATCTTGGTCTATCAATCAAGTAGAAAGATCTCTTGGATTACGGTTGCTTATAGTCATTAAGCTAGATCTATTTGAGAATGAATAGCTATCCTCATTGGACTAACGAGCAGATGTTCTTTTAATGCGGCCTTTTCTTACGACTTGTTGAGTGAGGAGAGCATCAATAACTCGACCACATTTGGGCTTATTGAGTTTGACCTTTAGAACCCACTCGAGTATTTGACTTAAGCTGTGATGAGTTTGTGATTTGGTCATCGAACTAACGAATGGGGGCTCTTTCACTGCGGCCTTTTCTTGGGGCTTATTGAGTGAGGAGAGTGTCAGCAACTCAGCCATTTATGGGTTTATTGAGTTTGACCTTTAGAACCCATCCATGTTCTAGACTTTAGGATGTAGAGGTTGGTGTTTCTTTCAACTCAGTTGATTGAAGTTTCCAAAATTAGGAGTTCTTCTACCTTGATCTTCGACATTTGACGAATCTAGGAGAAAATTCTTCTCGATATTTATGGCTGCCTTTTCCTACATAACAATAAATTCTTTTTTGTTCCAGTAAGAACCTGCAACTTAACAATAATAATTATGGATTTATTCAGAGATTTTGGTGTAAAGCTCGATGTCAACCTGAATTAGAATATATTTTAGGATCTCGTCTTATAGCACGATGTCAACTCAAATAAACTTAACATAAAGTAAAAAAAATGCCCCCTATCTTGGAGGGGGAATTTTAAAGCATATTTAGAAGAACTTTTAAGATGAAATTAAGCAAATACATTAATATTTTAGTTGATATACTCTTAAGAGGGTTTTAACACGTAACATTGATTTCATCTATCTATAAAAATCTAAAATACCCCCTATGTAACTGTTGACCACATTTTTAGAATGAGCTCTCAACACCTCCATCTTAGGCATAAGATTCCTCTAAAACTTTAAAGAGTTCCTTAGTCTTAAGACACATCTAGTAATTAGATGGACATTCCAACCTAGCCCTAGAAGACTTAGAAGAGTTAGCCACAGGAATAGGTCATGCCTTAAAGGTGTTAGGAAAATCTACCTACCCTTAGCTTAAACCATTCCTCACTTTCCTTCTTTAAAGTCAAACTCCAAATCAATTCTATTAGATTTTCTCATGATTCAAATCAACTCCATATGATTGAAATCCATGATTGAAATCTAAGTTTGAAACCCATGATCAAAATCCATCAAAATTCTTAAGTTCAAATTTTCTAAGTCCTTAACCCTTTCTTAAGGACTTAGCCAAAATTATGATTCAAACCTATTCAAATCTTTGAGATTTTTTCATACCTCAGTTATATTTTCATTTATATTCATATATAAATGAAATATAAATTCAAACCCATCAAATCAAATTCAAAAATCCAAATCAATTCAAGAAAATTTTCTTAAATCCATTTAATTTTCCATTAAAGGGCTTAGCCAAAATCAGCTCTAAACCTTGATCAAATATCTTCAAACTCATGGGATTTTTTCAAAACTTATTTATATTCTCATTTATATTCTCATATATAAATGAAATATACAAATAAATTGATCCAATTGAAGGCAAAAATTAAATTCTAAATTTAAAATCCTTGAAATTCCTTTAAGTCCCTTAATTTTCCATTAATGGATTTAACCTAAACTTTGATTAAACCATTTCAAACTCATGGGATTTTCTGAAAATTAATTTATATTCTCATTTATGATCTCATATATAAATTTAATATAAATATATATCAATCAAATCCAATTCAAAATTAAATTTGAAATTAAAAATTCTCTTAAATCCTTTAAATTCTCTTTAATGGATTTATCATAAATCATGATTAAACCACTTCAAATTCTTGAAATTTTCTCATTATCAAGTTATATTCTCATTTATATTTACATTTATAAATTAAATATAAATTCGAACAATCAAAACCTATTCCAAAAATCAAACTCTAATCCATTGAAAATCAAATCTAAGCCTTTCAAGCAAAAATTTTGAACTTAGCCAAAACACTTTCAAATCAAGCCAGACTCTTGATTTTCTCTCATGGTTCAATCAATCCTAAAATCATGAGCTCATATATAAATCTAAACTTCAATCACTAAATCAAAACCCAAATCAAAAATCAAACTCAGACCCCTTCATATTCTTCCTTTGAATATGAAATTTTCAAATGAATCAAAATCTATTTGACTTCAAACCTCTTGTAAATAGATTTATATTTCAATCATGAATCCATATACAAGATCGATCAACTCTGAATCAAGATTTGACCAAGCCATTTGACCTACTTAGGCTCACTTGACCCAAGTGACCTAAAGTACCCTTATGAGCCAACTTTTGATCTTAACCAAATTAGATAGAACCAAACTCATACTTGCCTTTCATCATGATCAACAATCATCATGGGATGATCAATCAATCAAATTGGGTCAAACCAAGTCAAACTTAAGGGTTGACCAAGTCAACACTTAACCTAAAATGAAACCTAACATAGCCAAAATCCACCATAGGCCAAATTGATTGAAACCATTGATCTAAGTTCACTCATGGCTTATGTTTGAACTTGACCAAGCCAAAATTTGAGCCTAACCTAGCCTAATTGGCCCACTTGACCAAAGTTGACCCATTTTGACCTAAAGGGTCAAAATATGTCAAAACTTGATCTAAGCCAAATTGATTGAAACCAATGGGTCAAGTCCATCCTAAATCACTTGTGGAACTTGACCAAAGCCTCAATTGGCCAACTAGACATAACCTAGCCCAATTGAACTTAGACCCAACATGACCTAAAGGGGTCATGTTGAGCCAAAATTGAACCTAACCTAAATTGATTGGAAACAAAGATACCAATCCACTTCATATGTCTAACCTAACCTAAACCTACCCTTGACCTAGCTCAAATAGGTCAAATGGGTCAAATAGGTCAACTTGACCCATTTGACCTAAATGAAGTCATATGAGACAAAATCAAATCTATATCAAATTGAATCAAACCAAAGATACCAAAATATTTCAAATGGTCATATGAACTTGACCCAACCTTTGGTTTAACCTAAGTTGACCCATTTTGATCACATGAGCCAAACCCTATCAAATAGATTCCAAATCTAATGAAACTTGGCCAAACCTATTTTCTCAACATACCAAACATACCCAAAGTAAAAAAAATAGCAAAATGACCATTTTAACCATAGGCCATAGAACAAATTTTAGCCTAACCCATGGGTATTTTGGTCATATCCTCTTCACAATCACTTGAGGCTTTCCTAAAAGCTCAAGGGGACTTAGTGATGAGTCGTACACTCAACCCAATGGGTTTGGGTCAGCCCATTTGACCCATAGACGAAACCTAACCACATAGCTTGAAATTGAGTTTTCAAATTCTCTCATAAGCTCAATTTTAGCACATGGAAAGTTGGCATTCCACTCAAGAGATCAAACCAACCATGTGCACACTCAAAACATCCTAAACAACCCTCTCAATCTTGTCAATTGGATCAAAATGGCAAGGAATGGTTCGACCATCTGATTGCCATAGGGGGAGATATACTCCCCCTAATTTAATGAAATTTTTTTACACTCATTGTCAATTGGAGCCTAGGAACCCTTAGCAATCATCAGAGAGCATTCCCAAGGTCTCTAGAGAGGATTAGAATTCTTCTTTCTCAGTTTTGCACAGTGTAAAATAGGGGAGCTCAATCCAATTACTAACTTCATCTACACTTGATCTCCTTCCAATTCCTTCTATACACTCCATCTTCTAAGGACCAATCTGAGCTCACTCAAGCTCACATTGGAGTTCCCATAGCAAGGAGAGGATCAATTCAATCAAAGTCAAAGCCCAAGCAAGGAGGAGTTGGTCTTCCATTTATCCACTCAAACTCAAGGCCTAGGAATTTCAACAGGGCCTCATCTCCACTAGACGAAGCTACCTCATCGATCTAGAGTGCCGGTGATCACCTCCGGCGAGGTATGCCATTTTTTGAGCACTTAGATTAGGAGGTGTTGGTCCTTTATAAAAGCAATATTCATGGCATGTGAAATCAATTGTTGGATAGGTTGGTAATTATGCTTAGATGGTGTGGGTTGATTTTTGTATGATTACTATCGGCCGATCTCCCTAGATCATGGACGGTCTCCATTGATCCTCAGGGAAGAACTTGGCTCATCTTAGCCATCCATCCGCACTTTTTAGATGGACAACTGAGATTATTTAACACGTTTAGTAATTTATTTCCCATTTTAAAACCACGGGTGAATCCTTAGCTGTCCGATCTTTGATCGGGCGGCCGAGGATATTAGCGCATGTGCCGCCACCGCCATTTGGGATGTGATGTTTAAGTCACACCCTCATGGCATGACGCATGTAAAGCGTTCTGACCGCCACCGCCACACGTCGCGCCATGAGCTGAGTATCAAGTAGGGATTAGTTTATTACCTAATTAATTCTTAATTAATCCATAGATCTTCTAAAATTCATAACTCTTCATAGAAATATTGGAAAAATAAAAGAAAAAATGCAATGGAAAGATAATCTCATCTAGAATATTTAAAAAATATTTTCAATGGATTTTAAATTACCCTTTTCTCTGAATTTGGGTTTCTTTTGCATCTTAATTAGCTAATTATCCTTTAATTAAGTCATCAATTAATCTCAAATTTCTAGGGTTCATTTTAGGGGATGACCTCTACCTCCTCTAATTTTCTTGAGATTTATTGAGGGCTCAATTGGGGAAATTGCTATCTCATTCTCTAATTACCCCTTTCATGTAATTAAAAGTAATTAAGGTGTGATTAGTGGATTTACCCTATGATTAGGGTTGATTAAGATTAGATCCAGTAGGTAGGAGATTTATGGAATACTTTTGGGGCATTTCCCCTAAACTATTTTCTAAACACCCTTTTCTCTCCTTAATACCCTCTTAATTAAGGGTTAACTCATTAATCACCCATTTAATCAATTTTCAAAAATTCTAAAAGTTCCAGAACTTAATTAATCTACCTTGGGTAGATACTTAGGTGTTTAGTAGCCTAAGTTCAATTAAGGTAATTAAAATCTCTTTCATAAGTGTGAAGGGGTATTTTAAAAGTACTTAAGCTAAACCTCTTAGCTTTAACTTTAAATTGTGAGCCAAATTGCATTAGGCATTTTCATTATTAGGTGCATTGCAAATTTAAATACCTTGTGGGTTTAATGTCATCTCATTGGCTCATAATTACTTAGTTAATTTTTCTAAGGTGGTGTAGGTAAGGGTTAATTAAGCCGCTTAATTCATATCTTAACCTAATCAACACTTAAAAATGGATTTAATTACCTAAAAATTATACAAAAATATAAAACACATGTGGGAATGGTTTAGGAACAACAAACTCATCTTACCTTTTCAAAATTAAATCAAACTTCAAACTAAACAAAATCATTTTGAAATTCACTTTGATTTATTCTAAATTTTCTTATTCTTTAAGAATGTCTTTAGGATTTAAGTAAATTGAGTTTTTTTACATGATTTAATTACTTTGAATCTTTCCCAATATGTTAATTTGTATATCACGTGATTCTTGCATTCATAATTTCATGTTTCAAATTTTAAAAATGAAAATTGTTTACTTTATGTCAAATGTGTATGTGTTGGCCAAAGTAAAATATGAATGACTATTATCACTACTAAATCCAAATTATTTTCAAAATACATAAATCAAATATCAAATCTGAAAGTGTGCAATTCATATCTTAATTATAATCTTGCATGTGATGAGTTATAAAGGTATGCTTAGTATAAGTTTCCTTTCTTTCCTATGTTGGTATAGTTTTGAATAGGAATTTTGGTGAGACACAAGGTCCACTTGAAAATGACCTAATGCTCATCTAATTTCATATCCTATTCATCCCTATGATACCATCTAAGAAGGGTTACCAACACTAACATATATAAATTGCATAAATAAAACAAATCTATTAAACAACTTCTGCATATTCTACTTTCCATTTCATATATTTTATATGTATGTTTGTATTTAAGGAAAGTGGTATATTAATCTGGAAAACCCAAAGGTTGCAAGTCTTAAAGTAGCCCTAAGTAGGTCTTGTATCTTATACCTCTGGTTAACAATGACGTTGTGCTCACTTATGCCTTTCTTACTCTCATGTATGTATGTGAAATTTTGGATAAGGAAAACCTTTTCTACTTAAAAAAAATCATGCATATTTAACTTCTAAATTTTCTTAAATGAATTACTTAGCATGCATCATAAAGTGTGTTAACTACTTTCATTTGCATGTATAGATATGCTTAGGGTCCATCCATATGCATGTTATATATGTTGGGAAAGAAGTGAAGTAATGTGTGTTATGTGAATTTTGATTCATTTTATTTAATCTTAAAATGACTTTCTTTTTGAATAAGTTTATTTAGAGTTTATCTAAACTTAGGATTAATCAAAAGATGTAATCAAACATTCACATAAACAAAACTAAAATATGAACCTACTTTAGAAAATTACTTAAGGATTAGGGAAGGAAAGAGAAGTTCTCCTCTCTTTCCCTCTCTTCATAACTTAGTAATTAATTATAGGTTTCACTTGAACCAAATTAAAACATGAAATAAAATAAACCCAAAATACTTAAACAGCTTAAATGAAACCCTCTTCTAAGTTGAACATGTTCTTCACACCTAAAAAATTTGAACCAGAAGTCCTAAGCTAAGCATATCACACAAGCCTTCAAAGCACACACATTAGCCTAAGTCACCACCTATAGCCTTAGGTTAGGTCGATGCATGGTTTGATGTTATATTTTATTTTGTGATGAATGTTTTAGATTGGATGTTAGGTGTATGCTCATAGAATGAATGGTAGAACATGCTTAGTCTAGCTGTTCTTTTCTGCAGGGGATTGGGCTCAAGGGGCACTATCATAAATAAAAATGTAACTACTTCTTGCTTACAGGTGCTTATACCCTTTTGCATAATCTATAGGCCAGGTGGACTTAGTCACCCAAGTATGGGGTGATAAGTCCAATATACATGCTTGGTATTTGTGTGGTGTGATTTAACTAACCTTTACTTTGCAAGATTTTCCTTTTCCTTTTCATGTAAAAATTTGTATAATTATGATTTTGGAATGATTTGTTATGGGGATTGGGATGAACATTTTCCATAAGATCCCATCTTATACACCATGTGAAGCCTTCGAGCATCCACCTTCCAACCATCCAAAAGAAGGAACCAAAAGAAAAAAGAAGAAGAAAAGAAGAATAAAGAAGAATAAAGCTTGAAGACCCTCATAATAATGAATTTCTTTGCTTAAATGTAATATTCATTTGTAATCCGGGTTGTATAAGGATAGAGCTCGGCTACCCAATTTGATATTTTTGGGTTTATGCGGTGGTGTCCGACCACAAACCATCATTTATTCATTTTGAGATTAGCTTTTCAAAATGATTGATGATTTATTTAGCTTTTGCATTAAGTGGCATGCTTTTCCTAGTTCCTTCTTTGCTTTATGTATGACCTGGATGTGGATTAGGCTCTTTACAGAAAAATAAATTTTTTACCCAACTTATAAACTCAAATTAAAATTAAGCAACTCATAACCTCATCTAAAGCTTAGGATTGAAATCAAAGATAAACGAATTAGAAACCCCTTAGCTGGATGAGATTTTCTTTATAATATCATGCACAACAGCATCTTATTTCACTCTTGATTGGAGGGCTTCCACCTTTGTCGAGAACACCTTGACTTGAGAGCCATGGTGGAAATTCACCCTCTTCCTTCTCGATTTTGGCCAAAAATTTGATTTATCATGCATTAGTCATAAAAATCCTATTAGCCTGAGTCAAAATATTTGTCCAAAATAAAAATAAAATGAAATTTGAAATGCATTAGATTTTAGGTCATTTGAAGCATGTCCTTTTACATGATCTAGTCTCTTTAAGGAGTGAGTTTAAGGACTTAGTCTCTTTCTAAATAAAAATAGCCTAGCTATCTTGCATAAGCATAAATACTTGCCTATATGTATTTAAAATCATAGGAGGAGTTAGTTGGCGGCCACTCCCAGGTGGTTGTAAGTCCAAGTTGTAGGGTGGTTTATCCTCTCTTGTGGAGGCAAACCAATTACCCATTTTCATCTTAGATTTAGGTTTTGCTTCTGGCCCTCGTCGAAGCTCCCTAGATTTAGGTTCTGAGATTACTTTTCCCCTTTGTGGGCAATGAGCATAATTCCTCACCTCTTAGGCATTTCCTTAACCTTGTGTTAAGGAATCTTAAGTCCTAAAATTCTAATGAAAAATATAACTCAAACAAGCTAACTCAATTTCAAAAATGTAAAGCCCAATTTTAGGATAGTTTGAGATGCTCGCTAGGTTTCCTAGCATCGTGAGCATCTCCTACTTATTTCCCATTTTGGTTTCAATAATAACTCCCTCTTTTGATCAATCTCATTTGATCTTCAAACATAAAACCAATCGCTTGATAGTCTTTCCTATTGAAATATTCAGAGACAATGACTATTTACCTTAATCTAGAGTTTTTCTAAGAGATCCCGTCTCTTAGGATGTAATTAACTATGGGGGCTTGCCCCTGTAGGGAACTTAAAGAACCTAGTTTAAAATAAATCCTGCTTTACTTTTCCATTTAAAGTAAGGGAAGAATCTCTGGTACATATGTAGACCCATCATGCTTAGGAGTCCTTATTGAGGTGATTGGTTCCATTAAAAGGTAGTGACTTCCATCTTTCGAGATAGTACACTAACCTTGATGACGTATCCAATCACCTGAATAAGTACATCTGTGGATCTACGTGGCATCTTACCAAGATGAATTTCTACATATATAATATTGCCTCTCCTTTCACCAATAGATTTGAAGGTGACTCTATATGTGTGTGGGAATTTTTCTCCACACTAATAAGGAAATTTTCATGGAAAAGTTTTTTCATCTATTTAGGAATCTCGGCTTGAAACACAATGTTGACCTAAATAAATATATTAAAAAAATGCCTCCTATCTTACAGGGGGATTTCTATTATACTTTGAGAATGTAGTTGTCATGTATAATACTTTTAGGTATCGACCATTAATTAGCGGCATTGATTTTTCACCCTTTAAGTTAATGAGTTGGTATGCCCCTTCTTGGTACACTTTCTCAATGACAAAAGGACCCTCCCAATTAGGCTCAAATTTTTCACCGAGTTTTCGATTGGAAATAATTGGTCTTCTCAGCACCAGAACTAATTCACCTTTTTAGAATATTCGAGGCTGCACCGTATGGTCAAAAGCCCTAGACATCTTTGCTCAATAAACTTCCAGATTTTGATGAGCTTGCAATCTAACTTCATCAAGCACGTCGAGTTCCTTCATTCTAAAAGGAGCATTTTGATCTTCAGTTAGATTGTATTGGATGGCTAGTCGAAGTGATGATAACTCAACTTCAAGTGGAAGAACTGCTTCAGTTTTAAATACCAATGAATAGGGAGTGGCTTTAGTCGGCGTCTTGTAGGTGGTTCGATATGCCCATAATGTCTCTATCAGTTTGGTATGTCATTCTCTCTTATTTTTAGTATGAATATTCTTGAGCAGCTTGATTAATGTCTTATTGAAGGCCTCCGCTAAGCCATTTGCTCTTGGATTGTATATTAAAGAGTATCACCAATCAATTTTGTGTCAATCAATGAATCTATCAATCTTTACACTGTTGAAAGATGTGCCATTATCAAAAATTATACAGTGTAACACTCCAAATTCATAGATCATATTATGCATAAAGAAGTTAATCACTCGATTAGCAGTAACTTCTTTAAATAGGGTAGCTTCAGCCCACTTAGAGAAATAATCAGTCACTGCTAGGATGAAGCGGTGTCCAACTGACGACAGTGGATCAATTGGTCCAATTATATCTATGCCCCAACATTCAAAAGGCCAAGATGTTATCGTTGGGTGTATTGGATTTGGAGGTTAATGGATTATATTTCCATGTACTTGACATTAATGATATTTTTTGGCATGATTGATACAGTCTCTCACCATAGATGGCCAATAATGGCCCATCTTTTTGATCTTTACTGTCATTTGGGTCCTAACTGATGTGCACAATAAAGTCCTTTATGAACTTCAACCATCATTTTGCTAGCTCCATCTGCATTTATGCATCGTAGGTACATTTGTTCAAAGGATCTACAATATAAAGTGTTGTTGATGAAAGCATAACGCAATATTCTCTTCTCTATTTGAGCTGCTACTTATTTATTATTTGGTGATTTGTCTTCTTTAAAGTAATCAATGAAGGGTTGCCTCCAATCATGTGGCTCTTCTATAATAAAGACTTCCTACTACTTTTCTGAAGCAATGTTAGGCTTAACTCTTTTCGGTACAACTTCTTGTTGATTTTGGGGAGTATGAGGAGCAACCTAAGTTGCATCCTACTGTGTCAAATTTGATAACCCCTCTGCCTGTGAGGATTGGTACTTTGCTGGCTCTAGAATTCATTGAGTAGATATCCCAATCATGACATAATCACCATTCATACTTTCCATCTCCTTAGCTAATTTGACTAAGCAATCTGCTTTACTATCCTCAGATCAAGAGACTCGAGTTAGTGTGGCATTTGATATTTACTTCATAAGCTCAAGAACTCGCTTGTGATAGAAAGCTAACTCAGTCTTATTGATTTTATAGATGTGAAGTACTTGATTTATAATAAGCTGAGAATCACCAAAAATATTTAAGTTTTGAATGCCTATGAAAATAGCTTCTTCAACACCTACCACTAATGCTTCATACTCAGCATTCTTTATTAGTTCTTGGCTCAATCAACCCAAATGATTGTCTCATTATCCCTTCTTCTAGTGTTATGAAAATGATGTCAATTCCTGCTCTTGCCCTTAGAAAATTTAGAGGTTTGACTTATTTGATTGATGAGGCTCCATCAAAGTACATTTCACAAATTTATGATTTTTCTCTTTCATGAATGAGCATAATTTGCTCATCGGGCAAATCATTGTTAAGAGAAGAGTCCGCAGGGATGGGATGTGCTGCAAGAAAATCTATTAAGACTTATCCCTTCATTGCTTTCTGTGGAACGTATGTGATATCAAATTGTAGAAGCAATACTGCCCATTCCATCAAGCGACATGTCAACACTAGTCTTGTCATCAAGTACTTTAGTGGATCGATCCTTGAGATGAGGGTAATTTTTGGAGATAACATATAGTGACGGAGCTTTTGTACTACAAAGATCAATGCCAAATAATGCTTCTCTGTCAAAGATTATCTCATTGTTGCTCCTATTAACCTTTAACTGATATAATAAAGAGCATTCTCTTTTCTTTCTTCATTGTATTGTGCCAATAATTCTCCAAGGGAGTCTTCTAATGCAGCTGTGTATAGAATGAGGGGCTTCCCAATAGTAGGCACTGCAAGGATTGGTGGACTTAACATGTAACTTTTAATGCTATTGAAGGATTCTTGGCACTCCTTGTCCCATTTGAATGGAGCATCCTTCTTCATTAACTTTATAAACTATTGATATTGTCTTGATAAGTTTGATATAAATCGATAGATGAATGCAAGCTATCATTGTAAAGAACGGAGCTGAAGCAAACTCTTCGATGGAGGCATCTCCACAGTTGCCTTGATTTTAGCATGATCAATTTCAATTCCTCTATGACGTATAATATACCCAAGAAATTTTTTGGAGGATACTTTGAATGCACATTTTAGAGGATTCATCTTGAGATCATATTTTTTTGATTCTCTCCAATATAATTCTCAAGTCTTCAAAGTGATTTTCACGATTTATGCTCTTCACCATCAAATCGTCAACATAACATTCCACCTTCTGGTGAATCAACTCATCAAAAATACCCATCATGGCTCTTTGGTATGTAGCTCTAGCATTTTTCAAATTAAAAGGCATGACAATGTAGCAATAGATGTCAATAAGTGTTCTAAACTATGTATGTCTTTTACCTTCAGCCATCTTAATTTGATTATATCCTGATGATCCGTCCATGAATGAGAACATGTCTTAGTTGGTAGGAGTGTGCACTAGACGATTCAAACTGAAAAACTGAACCGAACCGATGTTAATTGGTCGATTTGGTTCGGTTTTTATATTTATTTGGTTTTTGGTTGAAATTAATGCAGTTTTATGGTTTTTGGTTCAGTTTTACGTTAATAAATTTTAGTTTATATGGTAAAGCCAATTATTTCGGTTATAGGGCCTTCGACTTCGAGTTCGCCTCTCATCTCGAGTCCACGGACCACTTGAGTTGAGTCACTTGAGTCGAATAGTCGATTTAGAGATGCTTCAGAGTTCAGAGTGTGGCCTTTCATTCCTCGACTCCTCGATGGCCGATGCGATGCCATGCACTTCTTTGAGGATGGAGAGTCTCGAGTCTCGACTAGGGTATAAGGCATTCGGCGGCATTCCAGGCTGGTTCCGGCGATTCTAAATCTCTGATCTTTTGGGCTTTCGTCACTTTCCTATTTACGGCACTGGCTTCTCCTTCCTTTTTTATTTTTTTGCCTAGGATAGCTCTGACCTAGTGTTGTGACATATGTCTTCACTCTTCACTTTCACTCTTCACATCGATTAATTTAAGTCTCTTTGAGTCTTTGAGAGGTAACAACCAACAAATAAGAACTAAATCACATTATCTCAACTCCTCTCTCTCTCTCTCTCTCTCTCTCTCTCTCTCTACTCCTTCCTTTGTTGTGGTTGTTGATGGTTTGAATCATATTATGAGTGTATGTGACTGTGTCGTTACTGTCATGGACTTTATTGGTTATTGATAGTTTAGGGCTTTATGCTATCTATCTTGTTGGTTATTGCCTACTGGAAGAGCCCTTTTGGAAGAAGTTTCTGAATTTCTTTTTTTTTCTTATTGATAAAGAAAAAAATAGCTTCAAGTTATTGACATATTGTTGATATTATGTTATGCAGCTTCAAGTTATTATTGGTTAGTGGTTATTGGCATATACTGATATTCAATTATTCTTTGTTATGCACTTATGTTATGCCTATGTTGCGGCTTATGCCATTGCTTTTAAGCCTTTTATCTTACCTTACACCACAGCCCACACCTGTTATGCCTATGTCATGCCTTATGATTATTCAATTATTGTTGGTTAGTGGTTATTGGTGTTAAGAATGATTTTAGTGGTTACTCTTTGACCTCTGTTGGAGTGTTGGGTTTGTGTTTGTCTGCTGCGGTTCTGCCTAGTGCCTACTGCCTACTGCCTATGAAGTATGAACATGCTAACATGGAATTACATGCCCTTTAGTCTTCACTCTTTACTCTATTTGATCAAAATGATATGAGTATACATTCAATAATATTATGCATGTATGCATCATGCATGCATATCAATGTAATAGGATGAGCGAGATACATATGAAAAGTGAAGACTATTAAAACAACAATTTCTTTTGTTATTGTTAATCCGTTTCGTGGTATTAGAACATAATACCTCATGGACCATGGTATCATCCTCGAAGTTCCTACTTATTATTCCTTCAAAATTCTACTTAATGAATTCTCCCAACAATCCATTTAATACCGACAGCATTACCTTAGTCCTTAGAAGTATATGACATAGAAAACACAAACTCCACCACAGCTCAAATTCCTTATGTTTAAATTTTAATATCAAAATGCTTATCTCTACTCCACTTAGTGCAGAGAACCATTCCATTTGGAAATCTCAATGCAAAGAATTTTAGGAACATATATACATGCGGCTGGTGACTTTTTTTTTTTTGGTCATTTCATCATTTCATCATTGCTATTAGTAGCATAGTATAACATATGATTTGAACTATCAGCTATCTCTATTATCAAGGATAATCTAGTTCTTATGCTTCATTCTAGTATGACATGTAGATGCATATCTTGGAAAAATAATGTAAGCCTTATGATGTTTTTTTTTTATCTTAGTGTTTTTTTAATGCAACTATGCAAGTAATACAATTTGATTTATTGGGATGGCTTTAATGAAAATAATATTGAAGGCTAATGTTGAGAAATGTGACATTATATTATAATGTTTGGGATACATTACTAGATGGATGATGGAGTTGATTGAGCATTATAATTTGTTAACATGATTTACATGAATTAACACTGTTGTATATAATATATGTATTAGCTATTGCCTTGGCCGGCTTGTCCTTCTGGTGGTGGCCCATGGTCAGGCTCGTGTTGGTTATTTTTCTTTTTCATGAATTCTTATGCAGACATAGAGGCTGTCTATGAATGCTTGAAGGAACAGACTGAACATTGCGAGCAAGACGGAGATGAAGATATTATTTTACATGAACAACCTGTAGAAAGTGGCCCAACACTTGATTTGGCTTAATACAATTGAATTATGTTGTACTATTTTTTTCTCTTTCTTTGTTAATTGTTTATAATTTTTATTTGTACATTACATTCATAAATTATATCAATATGAAAAACTATTTACATTGTACATTACATTGTATCAATATGTATACATGTAGTTTCGTAACTTTAGTTAATAAAATCTCTCTATTATTTGTTTGTTAACTTTAAAATCCTTTTTTTAATTTGTCTCTATAATTCAGTTTAGGGAAAATGAACCGAATAAACTGAACTCTAATTCGATTTATTTGGTTCAGTTTATTTGGTTTTTTTATGCTGCTTTGGTTGGTTCAATTTTTTCAAAATAACGGTTTGGTTTATTCGATTGGACCAAAACCCAAACCGAATAAGCCAAACCGACCGAATGCTCACCCCTAGTAGTTGGAAGTATTATCCACTAAAAGTTTTGATATTGGAAACAAAAAGTCATCTTTTGGGCACGCCTTATTTAGGTCCCAAAAGTCAATGTAGAGATGGATTTGGTCATTCTTCTTCCTAACTTGGACAATGTTATCTATCCAATCTACATACTTCTCCTCCCAAATAAAGCCTGCTTCAATCAGCTTATTAGTTTCTACAATTATCTGTTCTTCAATCTCCAATCTCATTCACCGAGGAGCTTGCTTAACAGGCATCGCATCTGGTTTAATAGCCAGTTTATGAACTACTAAATCAGAGGATAAGCCTGACATTTCATAATATGTCCAGACAAAGTAATCCCTGAATTCACAAAGTAGCATTTTTAGCTCTTCAAATTTCTCATCAGGTAGAAGGGCATTGACGAAAGTTGGACGAGGATCATCCTCACCTCCTAGGTTGATTTTTTTGAGTTCATCCATAGTAGTTGTTTGTCCACCATCTTTGAGTTCATTAGGCGCAGCCTCAGCTTCTACTTCTTCATTATTTGTAAGAAGGATTTCATGGAGATCATCTTCTTCATCATCATTAGTTTTAATCTCGGCTTCTATTATATTATAATAAACTTTATCTTGATGAGATTTGTAGATGAACCCAAGACCTTTAGTGATAAACTTATCACTTCTTCGTGATGCCTGAAAACTTCTTTGGTTTCACATCCTGTTAAAGATTTGAGTTCTATTTTTAGTAGTCCCAATATGAATTCCTAGCTTATGCATCATTCTTCATAATTTCTGTGGATAGTATATTGGTATTCTTGTTGGCACTATCTCATCAGAATTTTTATGTTGAGTAGGTTGATCAAAATTGTGAGGCTGAGACTCTTTAGATTTAAAAAATAGTGTTCCTGTTCTGCCACTCTCACTCAACGATGACACAAATAATATTATCAATTCTTCAATGTTATGGACCTCCAATGGAGTGATTTCTTTGAAGTATTGTTGAGTGATTTATATAATTTTGAAGAGCACACGTAACCGAACGAAGCACATCCTTCTTGATGTGACTATCTAAACTCTATTTCCTTAAGTAGATTCAAAGTTATAGTGCAGAATCATCACTTTCATACTTTGCTTTTCTTGAGTTCATTGATAGAATATCTTCTTCTTCTTATGTGTCACTTCCCAAATGATAGAGAAAGTACTTTAGGATCCTTCTTTCTTCCCTCTTATTCATCACGCAAGTTGCTTTTAGTTCACAGTGGATCTATATTCAAGAGGCTCTATTGGCTTAGGCTCTTTAGGAATGAAATATTTTGCATCTTCATAGATCTTTACTTCATAGATGGTTTGTAGGTTATCAAAATTTCTTCCCTCTTTTAGGTACCTGGTCATAGTTAATGGGACCATGCCATACTCAGCGAGAGAGCTCTAAATGATGTATCGGCATCGATTATATGAAACTTGTCTTCTATATATAAATCCTAAAACTTGAGCAGGAGAATAAAAGAACCCAGAGTTTTTTGCCCTTTCTCATTGAAGTCATGAACCATTAACTTATCTCTCCCAAGATGTTGAATATCAAGTGATAATCCTCTTAATACTTTTGGACTCATAAGATTGATAGAAGAACCTGGATCAATCAATATTCGACTGATCGAGATGCCATCACTTTCTGCAGTAACATATAGAGTATAGTTATGATCCATCATTCCCAACATAAGATCTTCTTTAAAAAATTTGATTACTGGGAGATCTTGAGTTTGCAATGATTCAGTCATGCATTTTTCAGCAAAGTAAGCTTCATAACTTTTTGGATCTTTAAGAGCCTGTATCAATGTTTCTTGGAGATATTTTGACATTAAGAGAGCCTCGTACACACTCAATTGTGCATAGATCTTTCTCAGATGTGATAGAATATTATAATCTATCTTTTCTCTTGATTTAGGCTTTATTCCAAGATTTTTAGGAATGATATCTTCATTGATTTAAATTTATTTGCCTTCATCTTTATTTGCATTTTCCCTCTTTGATGAAGGTGGTAAGACTTTACCACTTCTCAATTGAACTTGAATTACCTTATCTTGCTCAGATTCTTCTGAAGAGATAGTTTCTTCAAATTCCCTTCTTATTCTAGAGGATTGACCAAAAGGGCTATACTCATTTTTCAACTTCATACATTTCATATGTGATAATATCGATGAGTCTGACTCTTCTTTGTCGGGGAAACTTAAATCTTTATCTGAAGTGTTGTCTTTTTGTTGAGTCATTAAACAAAATTCAGATATTAACTTCTTAGGCTCTTCTTATTTTCCTGATTAGAATTTTGATGGGTTAGTCAAGCCTGTCTGACTACCCTAGTCATTTGGAGTAACTGATGCTAAAGAATAACTGATATTACATAGATGATTTGACATATCTCTACTGGACAAGATTCACCATTATCTTCTTCATCCGATTCACCAATACGAAGCTTTAGGCATAAAGTCTGTAAGCCTAAATGGTTGTCTTGCCGGTTGGTGATACTCCTCCAAATTGTTAATCATCTTTTGAGTTATAGTTCTCTTCTTGCTCTTCTTTTTCTTAGCTAGCTTCTTTGACTTATGAGGCATGCGTTTAGTAGACTGCTCCTAGTGCGGTGATGAAGTAGCCTTATTAGAGTGCTGAGAAGCTCAAATACTTGGTTTAGGCATCTCTTTTAAGTTTAATATAGGTTCAAGTGGCGATTTCAACTTAAGACTAGGGACACCCTTCAACTATTCCAGTATTTTCATGATCTTTTTGGAGATTACTATTTCCCATTCTTCAATTTAAATTGACTTTTCCTTCTTTTTATCTTTGATGGATGATACGGAAGAGGACGTAATAATCCTTGTAGACTCTCTTTTTGGGTTAACTAAAATACTATCGGATAATGTAAATTCACCTCAACAATACTTTCTTTCTAGCCAATCTTTGAAGACATAATAATCTTTAATAGGATGATTAATCATCTGATGATAGGACGATTTTGGATTCTTGACTGACTTCTTGTGCCTTTTAATTTTAGTAATTGTAGCCCGCTTTGACCGCTTGTCAAATAATTTAGCCACACCCCCCTTCTAAAGGAATAATCTTTGTTCATCTTTTTCTTAAGAGATAGCCGCATTCTCTCATCATCTCTTGTTTCTTATTTTGGATGCTCCCCACCACTTGAAAAAGTCTGAGGTTTATCATTGCCTCTCAATACTAATTTTGGCAGTGGATTAGAATAGACAGGCTTCTTTCCTTTATCATCATTATACATTGGCTATTTTTCTTTATCCATATTATATATTACCTGCTTTTCACCATTTGAGATATAGGAAGTGACATGAGTTTCATTTCTACTTGCGTCTGAAGGGTTTTTTCTCTTTGCTTTATCTGCAGACTTCAAACTTAGGGTGATTCAGCTTTTCAAATTTGGCCACCCTATCGAGCAAGTACTGGAATGTTGTAATCGACATCATATATAAAAATGGTGTCATTTTATCATCCATATTGCCCATTAGCAATTGGATTGCATATTCTTCTTCTAATTGTTAGTCACATTTTATACTTAGGTTATGTCAACGACTTATGAATTTTATCATTAACTCATATTTTCTCCATTTTTAGTAAGGCAAGGTCAGCTATTGTTATTTTCTCGGTTGCACTGATGAACCTCTTCACAAATATTATCTCTAACTCACCAAAGATTTTAACGCGAATCATTCGCAATTATACCACTCAAAGCGGTGAGGTCAAGAACAACTAAGGAAAAGAGCATCATTCCCTCCTGTGTTACCACAAGTAGTCTTAAATTGGGTTGGATGTTGCTTTGGGTTACCAAGCTCACTGAAAGTATTAAATTTTGGCACTGAGTAACCTTTCGGTATGGTACTTGATCGTATTCAGTTGGGTAAGGGCGACCCTTACTCACCAACTTTTTAGCTTACTCTGAAGCTATGATTGCCTTTATCTTTTCATTGATTATTATTTTTAGCTAAGCAACTGTTATCATTCCCGGTGTGCTAGCCATATTTTGAATTATCGGCTGAAGAGGTAGTTGGTTAATTTCATTCATCGCCAGGTAGTAGCACTTGAAGGTACTAGAGTGACTGGTGGTATAGAAGTTGTATTATTAGCTACCTGTTGATTAGCATACAAAATAGATGCTACATTTGATGTAATATTCTTCTGCAACATCTCCATCATAATATTCATTTGTATTATCATGTCATTCATCTTGGTACCAAGCTGTGCGATTTCCTTATCGTTGACTTCCATTTGATGCTGCATTTCTCTTTGCTCTCTAGTTAGCGCCACGACGTCAATCAATACATGATCTTCTTCTACTTTATCTATTTCTTATTGTCATTCTACTCTCTGCTCATCTTCAGGGGAAGAGCTTGACTGTCCTTCTCCTTGTGCATTTGTATGGACAGCTATTGATATGGCTGAATGATGACGTTGATTATAAAAGCGTGTATCAAACTGCTCATTTTCTGGTTCAACCATATAAACAGCTTCAACACTCATGATCTCTTCTCATTTTGATCTTCTTCTTCTTCAACTTCAGTAGAGATTGAAGATCCATCTTCTACTTACTTCTGTGAAGATTCTTCTTCATAAACATCAAATTCAGGTTCATGTTCCCTAGATCCATGTTGTTATTGATGGAGAATAGAAAGTTCATCTATATCTTTAACCATATAGATGACTTTCACTTCTATAGTGTCCTCTTCATTATCTTCTTCTTGTACATGAGTTTTTGATCGACATTTCTAGTGGATCTCTAGTTCAATGTACGGAATAAATACTTCTTCCATTAAAGGACTACGATCAAAGTCAACCTTCTCTTGTGGGAGTGAATCTGATCGGTGATGGGATCCCCTAGAGGATTCTCCAGGGTGTCAACCATCATATCTTTCATTAGTGATATCCTTTCTTTTAGGTATCCACTTCTGATGAGTTATTTTTGAGGCAAATTTTTGAGTATATGTATCAGATGTCACATCTCTTTCTTTCTTCATAGTTTCATTATGGGGCCTTGGCCTCTATACCTGCTTATCCTTTCACCGCGACCTTTCGATGGTAGATTCTTGGACACGCAATCTAAGTGTCACGCTCTGATGCTCACCATACAAAGAATACTTAGCTTGATGATTATTACCATAAGATATGGCAACCTCCTTGGTAGAGCTTCAGTATTTTCCATCACCACAGGTCTCTGAAATTTTCATTTCATTAAGCCTCTATCATTGGCTACTTTAAGGACATTGTATATTCTAGAAGACAGTGTTTCAAGCTATCTCCTCTATGGTGGTGGAGCTTGACGTTATTGAGTCCAAAAAGACTACTTCATTTCACCAGTAGAGCTATTCATGTTTACCCATTTTAGATTTTCAAAGTTATTATGGATATGAATACTCACTTCTAATGGCAGTATTGCTTGTTCACTAGGTCATTTGAATAGGATCTGCTGAGCTCTCAGCTCAGCATTTCTTCTTCTTCTCTGTCTTTTGGTTAACTTTCTTCCTGATGAGGAAAATTCATGATCATGCTTTCAAGGTACGAAAGGTTCAATTGGCGAAGCAATTATACCATGAGGCATGAAAGACACAGTTTGCTCTATAACGATTCTTTTATCATGGGGGCTTCAGATTGACCTAGTCTTTTAAACACTGAAGTTCTTTGTCGAGAGAACTCTTTAACAGTGGTTGGTTACTGAACTAGTTGTCGTGCATGATTAGTACAAGCTTGATGAGGCCTTCATGGCCTGATGAGTACCACGGTGGGTATTTGAGTTACATAATATGGGAAATTCAAGCTACCAAATTGAATGATAACCCCTACATCTCCTATGTTGATGACGGCATTAGCTAAACAGATGTTTGCACCATGCCCTAGCTGGAAAGTGAAAGGCGTGCTCTGTAGATCCATTTCTACAAAAGTGAAAGATTGCGATTAGTAATCAGTAATTATTATTTCAGCCCATACTTTCAAAATGCAGAGGTACTACAGAATAAAATAATTGTGTAATAAAGATATAATCTACAAAATAATTCATTCAGCATAGAGCCTTATACATTAGTAATATGAATTTATTACACATTTAAATCACCATTTTTATTTTGAATTTTTAAATATTTTGTTGCTACTATGGCATGTATAAGACTAGCCAAAGATGGAAAGAGAATCATGTCCCCATCGGAGTCCCCAGAAATCCATGGGCTCTGAAAATTCACCATCGACCTCTCGATAATTGAAGAGAGTATGATTTAATGATGTCGGTGTAATTTTTAGAAAGCAGATGAGATAGTAGATAAGAAATTAGCTAGAGATTTCATCCTCATTTTATGAGGACTTTAGATCTGGTTCATGATTTCCTATAAGTGCAGTACCTATAGTTAATTACCCTCTCAATGTAGAGAGAGAAATTTTGATTAAGGCTAGTCGTTAGGTTGCTAAATGCATAGCATATAGTAGCATTGTATGGAGTTTTGAAATTAGATTTATGAAATTCACCATTTTAGCTTAAAGTGGATGGTTGGAGGAATGATGATGTACCCAATCTAGATCCTATGGTTCCATCATCCTGGGCTATCGTCGTTCCTAGTCTACTTAGTTAAAGGAGGTAGTTGACCCAACCTTATAGAAGGATCATTATCAGTAACACATGGGTTATGTCGTCCAAGAAATTTTTGTATACCTGGGATAGTGTTTGTCTAAAGAGACAGACTTAAGTCTACCTTAGCTGACAGATGGATTTTTTGTCATATCAAGTATACTCTATGATTCACAACTCAAAGGGTGGAGCCATTGAGGAGCATACGGGCTACGATCGTAATCGTAATATAATATAGCATTACTAGCCAACCCACCCGATCAGAGGACTCTGGTCATAACTACATCATCTGTGGAGCCTATCAGCCAAGCCACATAGTCAGAGGACATGGGCCATGTCCTTACTAGCATGAGATTGATTAAGAGTGAGCATATTAGAACACTTGATTTGACTTTGGCTCTTTTGAGAGCTAGAGTTTTCTTAATTTGTCACATCCAACAAACATGGTGGATAGATTGAGTTTTACTATAAGCATTTAATGATTGAATTTCATTTAAGTAGTTTTTTAGATTGATAATTGATTTGAGTTAATTTGATTTGAGATTAAAATTATATTTTGATGGAAGTTTCCCCTCTGATTGAAATCACCATTCAACACAGCTATCCTTGGGGTAGTTAATTGATTGAATTGAATATATTTGAGAACTTTGGATCATGTCAACTCTGTTTAGCTCATAACAGAGGATCAAATCTACTATCACATGACAGAATTAGCTTCTCAGATATTTTAGTAAGTTAAAATTCTTATAATAGATTTTTAGGTTTTGTTAACTCGGGCCCAGTCCTAAGACTAAATCAGAAAACAACAAGTGCACCATCCTCGGTCACTTGAATCTAAACATTCAGCATAGTGTCGGAACCCATGCGAGTGTATTTAAGAATTCATTAGTTAACGCCTTCTGTTCGCTTGTACAATGTGTTGTGAATTCAGTGGCGTAGGAGGTGTTGTAAATTAGTCTAACATCTTATTAGATTATTCGGATTAATATTTAATTGATTCTAAGTTGATTAGTCTTTGAATATTCAATAGATTTTTGCTTATGATAATTCTTAAATTCATCGCCAACTATACTCAATTTCTTCTTGATCTAATTCGAGTATTTGATAAGGCGATGAATACACTTCAAACATTTTCCAAGGATTTGTCGCTCATGCTTATCAGCAATCATATGATCTCATGGAAAGTCTCTGATGAATTCATTAATTTTCTTCAATTTATTTGAATATGAATGAAGAGTGTATCTTAATTCCAAGAGGCTCTCTTATCTTTAATTTGATGTTCAATCAGGATTCTTATTTCTTTTGACATCATCTAATTTTCAATTGCTCAATTGGTCTTATGATCACTTGCGTGTGAATTTAAAAATTTTGAATATTCAATAAAAAGGCTCTATTCACATAAACAAGCATTAACTCCAATACTCCTAACTCCATATTAGGTTCCATTTTTTTAAGAACAATTGGACTTCAAGTTTTGGTATAACTCCTTTATGAATTTAACACTTAACTCTATCTCGTTAACATTTAGTTCTCCTCCCCTTTTATTTATTTTGGAATTTGTGAGGGTTTTGAGATTAATGCAGAACAAAGACCCAATAACTTCCTTCTTCCTTCTTCATTAAAACCATCTTGATATGGAGGTCTTGGTGGGTTACTTTCATTTTAAAATGAAAATCAATATGTTTGAAAGTTTATTTTGTTGGTTTTAGATCTCATTCAATTTTGAAGCTTATTTCCTTGTTTAGTGCTCATATTTTTTTATATTTGATTCTTTTAATTTGAATTTAGATTTAGGTTTCTTTGTTTAGTGTTTTTAAGCCGGCTCTTTTTATTCTCCCTTTTTTTTCTAAGTCAAAATATTTGACAAAATTTTGGTGGCATTTCGGCTAGGGGAAGCAACATCTAACAAATGTTGGCTTACTCGAGATCTCATAAAGCGTGTCTTGTGACATCACTATTTTATCTCATCGCTCTCTAATGAGCAAGACCTTGAACTCGAAAATGACAAGCATATACATATACACATTCACATATTTATCACATATGTTCAGACTCATTTTTCTGCACGCTTGCAATGATTGACAAGGAGATAGAGATGACGATGCTAGAAACCAGAGAATAACTCGCCTAATGATGATGTTCCTCAATGACTACATCAAAAGGAAAGGTCGGAAGGAGACGAAAAGGAGATGCAGAATGAGAGAAGAACATTAATGTTCCTCTCGATGCTAAAAAGGAAAGGTCAAGGATAATTCAAGAATTAGGATTCATTAGAGAGGAAGTGAGAAAGTATGAGAGGATAAATGTTGTTCTTCTGTCCTCGCATGTGAATAGAAAGGAGGTCTGCTAAGGGAAATTCGGTTTGGTGAATAGAAGGGAAGAGGAAAATTTCGGATAGGAAGAAATGAGAGGAATGGAAGGGGAATTTTCAGTTTTGGAGAAATGGGAAGAAAAAGGGAAAGAAGAAGAAGTAATTTTCGATTTTGAAGAAGATAAGAAGAAGTGATTTTCGGTTTTGAGGAAGAGAAGAAGAAGAGGAAAGAGGAAGAACATACAAGATTACTTCTTTAGATGAGGAGAAAGCTTTTCGCTTTTAAGTGAGGGAAAGAACTTTTCAGTATTTTGGGAAGGGTGAGGAAAAGATAGAAGATGAAGAAGAGAAGAAGAAGAGGGAAGAAACAAATGCTATTAGAGAGAAGAGGAAGAAGGGTTTGGTTTCTTGCATAATTTAAGGTGAAAAGTGAGCCTTTTTTTATCTTTGCCTCATTAATAGAGAAGAGAAGGAAAGATGGGGAACCATTGTAGCATGGAGCGAAGAAGTGAGGGAGCTCTTCAGGAGAGAAGAATGTTGAGATTTAAGATGATCACGCAAATGAAACCGTGGTTATCGACATGATAACGCTGAACCATTGGTTATCTTGTGTAATATTTATTTACAGATGTTCAACAATAATGGTGAAATCCGCTCGTCGACGGAGATTATTTGATTTTGGCGATGAGTGTGTTTGATTTATATTTCATTTAATCCCGACATTTAATAGAAATATGAATTGAGTATTTATAGTTTTGATTTGAAGCTAACGCCACAAATAACTTATCAACTATGTCGTGGACATTGATGACCATATATAAGTAGCACATAATTTATCACTTAATCGATTGATCATTATGCAATATTTATATTTTGACCAATTTTTTGATGTTGAATATGGCAATTTCTAGGAGATCATTTGAATTTATGATGTTGACATCTTCATGAAAGCATTAAGTTGATCAAATTTACCTCATAAGCTCGATTCGGCTTGTGCAGCATATGTGAAGGTCAACAACATTAAATATCAAATTTAAAATGTAAAAAAAAATTCTTGAAATGTCTAAAAACTCAAATAATTATGTTAGGGCTTAAAATATATCATATTGGCTCTGATTGTCGGCCAATTCCCTCAAACTAATGTGTCACCCATAATTTCATGATATCCAATACGAACTTATTCTTCCATCCCCTTTTTCTTCCCCAATTAAGCATTCTCTATATTTATTTATAAGGGGGTTTATATATATATACCACATAATTCTTATGCATTTACATATCTAACATCTAAAATTTAATTTGTTATATATATAACACCCCCAATCTTCAATATCTTATCAAAAATATCTTTATCATTCACTTTTTAAAAAGTGAAATTCACTTTTTTAAGCTTTTAAAAATATTAAATAAGTAAATAACTAACTTTAGCTGTTAGATATATAAATACATGAAAGTTGTGTGGTATGTACGAAAATCTTCCTTGTTTATTTTATCTTTAATACATCACTTTTTAGGGTATATCAATATAGATGTAGGAGACATCCAATATTAAAAATATAGCATAATAAATTATAGTATACTTTATTATACTTTAAATTAAAAAATATGTTAAAATTATACCTATCAAATAAATATGAAATGAATTTATATAATTAGTAATTTGTTTTAATTTTTTATAAAATGAGAAATATATTTAAACTTATTAAATACTTCAAACACAATTGAAGAAGAAACAGTTCCATGATATTATAAATTATTCAATTTATTTATTTTTAAAATTTTAAGAAGAAAAAAATAGTGTTAAGTAGCTAATAATTTATTTATGTAATATAATTTTGAATTAAATTTTATTATTCATAACATAAGAGTGAGACACAAATGTCTACTTTTTTTTCAAAATTTTAATTAAATGTGTCGAATTCATTTATAAAGTATCAACACTTCATTATTAAAAAGTGTTGGTACATTATAAATCAATATTAGTGATAAGAATTTTTATCATGTAAGTGCTAATGTTATTTAAGTAATATAAAAATGAGTAAAATATTATTTCTATGTTGTTTATTTGTTAATTTTGCAATTAATTTATTACTAATATATATTATTAATGATATTATTCAAATACTGGATTAATAGACTTTTTTTTTAAATCAAACCTTATTACTGAAACCAACTAATCGTTTAATTCAAATTTATAAGAAATTCTGGATTTAAGGTATGTTCTAATATCTTCCAATAACTAGAAGTTTTAATCTCTTAATCTCTTAATCTCTTATTCACTATATTCTAATGTGAACCAATCCAAAAGACCGTATTAAATTCTATTTTTAGACGATTATACGTTACAATTGAGTATATTCTTGTCATAACTAATAACCTGATGATTTATCTCATCAAGCTTTAAATAACTCTTCCAAAATTACAAAATTGTAGGTTTTTAAGTTAAGAACTGGCCTCATAAATTAAGCACAAAATAAATCAAATAATTCTCAAATAATATGGCAACATTCAAACTATTTTATTGATAAAAGAAATCAAGATTACACCACATATGCAGAAAAAGTAAATTACTCTATAATATTTTCATATATGAAAGCCATAAAAACAATAATATTCAATTTATAAGTGAGATAAATAAGAGAATGTCAAGAAATAAATCACCAGTGATAAGTTTATTTCATATCATAATTAATTGCCTTGATTCATTTGCATTTTCAAATATCAAGAATTATATAGGAATTTATTCATTTTTATTTGAAAATTAATTAAATTATTGGATATTTATGATTATAAGTTAGCATGTTTTGGTTTTATTGTTTTGTATTTTATTTGATTTAACTTTTTTTCAATTTTATTTTTTTATTTTAAATAAATATATACTTAAATATGTCTTTATTTTATAATAGATGTTTTATAAATAAAGGAAAAAAGCACATGATACTGTGTTTAAAATAAAAGTTGGTTTACCAAAACTATTTAAGTAACTTAAGGGGATATTTGGGATCACTTTTATTTTTTTAATTTTTATTTTATTTTATTTATATTTTGATTCCAAGTAAAATATATTTGATGGTAAATATTTTTTAAAATACTCTACCTTTATTTTAAGTATTTTTCAAAAAACACTTCTTCTAAACAAATAGAGAAAAATATATATATATATATATATATATATATATATATATATATATATTTTTATATATATATATATATATATATATATATATATATTGTGTGTTGGATAATTTTATTGAGATCTAGATCTCGGATAAAAAATTATCCAACACACAACAAGATGCGCCTGTGGGAACAATCCCATTGCTATATCTCCACTATGGTTGGTAAGCGGGTTTGCCCAACGCTCCATTCTCGTGGATCGCGCCAAGTCTCCAACACTTCTCTACATAATGACTGTCTCCCGTGTGAGGGTCCGCCGTGCCCCTCTTTGGAAGATCGCTCAAAGGATGGAGGATTCTAACGAAATTCTTCGACTCCTGCGAGAGGACTGGCAAAACGTTCCAACACGCCTGGAAGAGCCACAGGTTCCGCCCTCCGATAATCCATTTTCTTCGAGAATGACACCGGAATGCGGATCAACAAGTAGAGAACCCTTGGCACCACATCCAGATGTCGAACTCGATACCGCTTCTACTCACCCCACACGAATGGCTCCCAGATCGGTGAAACTCCACGCCACCTTATATGAACTACGACGACGGTGGAAGAGTTCCAAACACCGAATGATCCATTCCCGCCGCCTCTTCCAAAACTTCGCCCCGCCAGAGATCATCTCAATACCCGATTCGACGAGATTCAAGCTTCCCAAAGATGGACCCTTACGATGGCACAACCGATCCGAGCATATCGATCACTGAACGATCATGCACATTCGGTAAAATGACTCTGTTTTGTGTCGTATTCCCGACTCTCAAAGGACGTGCTCGATTGGTTCTATTCACTCGCTAAGGGTCCGTCAGATCATTTGGAGAGCTTCGCCGATTTTTTTAGTAAGCTCACGAACAAGAGAATCATCGTGGATTCATCACATCTCCTAATCCGCCAACGATGGAGAGTCCCTCAAAGAATACTTCCGAGGTTCTCCTCAAGCCAGATACCGAGTAGATCCGAACTTTTGAGGCGTGCTTCTGAGGACTCCGCCAGATACTTATTCATCATTAATGCGAGACGTCCATTCTATGCTAACTGTCCACTAGAGGCACAAATCTCCGCCGACGGTTATGTGCTCATCGGCAAATGCTTTGAACCACCAAGCGAAGCGAAGAAGGTTCCCAAAGATGATGTTCAAACATCTCAAAAAAGAGAGAAAGAACCTCCCCAAAACCTCCTCGAATGACCTCATGACTCACCGTGAGAGGAAATATACGGCTCTCAACACGTCATGCGCGAACATCCTATCATATTCGAAGAGGATGGCGCCAAGTGGTCGCGACCTTTAAAGCCCGGAATTGGAAATCAAGAGAAATTTCGCCACTTTCACCGCAGGGGCACACCAAAGAGTGCCACCAACCAAGGAGGAGATTGAAAGACTAATACGTGGGTATCTAGGCCGCTTTTATACAAAACCAACCCGCCGTCAAAGAAATGCCGGGGCAACCAGAGGAACCGCCAAGCTGGCCGGAGAGATAGAAACAATTGCAGAGGGCCGTTATCTAGCCAAATATTCATTGCCTTCAAGAGCCGAGCCAAGAAGTCTCCTGACCATTCTATCACCTTTGATGATTTAGATCTAGAGGGCTTCGCATCCCACATCAAGATCCCCTTGTCATCAAGGTGGTCGTGATCCTGCTTCAATATTAAAAGGATATTGATCGACAATGGGAGTTCGGTTGATGTTCTTTTTTACTCCACTTTCCTCGGCATGGGTATAGAAAGAGAGAAGCTTCAACCCGCGGCCGGTCCACTGTATGGATTTGATAATCGACCGGTATTAGTGGAAGGGACAATCAGTCTTCCCGTAACTCTTGGGAATTTCCCCGACACGCAACCCACTTGATACAATTTATTGTAGTCAAGTCTGAGTCCGCGTACAATGCAATATTTGGGAGACCTCTCCATATTCGGCGCAGTCACATCTGTGCCTCACCTCAAGATGAAATTCGACACCAGCTGGCATCGGCGTGGTAAGTGGAATCAACAGATAAACAAGCGTTATATCAAGCAAGCCCAAACCATTTACGCCGAACCCTCAACATCGAGAACTGACCACGAGATGAGGATGCCTCAAAGGGCTTCTCCTTGAAGATGTAATTTGTCTTCCTATCTCGAAGTTGATCCATCGCAAAGGTGAAGGTGGGATCGTTGTCGCCTACGATCGAAATCGGTCACGAGATTTTCTGCGTAAAAATCAAGATATCTTTGCCTGGAATGCATCTGATATTCTGGGCATTGACCCGAAAGTCATTACGCACTCCCTCAAAGTTGACTCAACCTACAAGCGATACGTAAGAAAAGAACCTTCGCTTCAACGACAGGTCATAGAACAAGAAATCACCAAACTTCGGAAGTCAAATTCATTCGAGAAGTCTACTACCCCACGGTTGGCTAACGTAGTGTTAGAAGCAGTTCGCTCGGAGAATGTGCATCGACTACACTGACCTTAATCGTGCATGCCCAAAAGATAGCTTCCCCCTTCCTCGTATCGACCAACTAGTTGATGCGACATCAGGACATCAGATGCTGAGCTTCATGGATGCCTATTCTGGCTACAATCAAATCAGGATGAACAAAACAGATGAGGAAGCAACATCCTTCCAAACAGATAAGGGACTATACTGCTATCAGGTCATGCCATTCGGACTAAAAAATGCTGGAGCAACATATCAACGCCTTATGAATAAGATCTTCAAGGATCTTATAGGGCACAATATGGAGGTGTATGTTGATGATATGCTGGTGAAGAGCTTGGAAATATCACAGATATTTCGACCGCAAGTTGCTTTGACATTCTTCGACACTACAAGATGCGCTCAACCCAAGTGCATTTTGAGTTTCCTGGGAAATTCCTAGGCTTCATGGTCACTCGGGATGAGGCCAACCCCGAAGATAAAAGCACTCGACATGTCACCTCCAAGAACGATCAAGGAAGTCCAACGTTTGACCGGAAGGATTGCGCCTTTATCACGATTCTTGGCCCGCCAGAGATAAGTATCTACCATTCTTCAAAATCTTGGGGTGCACGAGGAAATGGATTCCGGACATGAATGTCGACCGCTTTTGAGCAACTTCGAGTCTATTTAGCTTCCCCCCCTCTATTATCAAAGCCTATCCAAGGAGAGAAGCTGTACATCTATCTTGCTGTTTCTTCTCATGCCGTAAGCTCCGTGCTGATACGCGAGGAGAATTCATTGCAACGACCCATTTATTATGTCAGCAAAATTCTTTCTGATACCGAAGGACGCTATCCACTAGCAGATAAGATATATTGGGCAGATTCTCGCACAAAAAATTGCGACCGCATCTTCGTGCCCACACCATCAACGCCTACACTCATCTTCCATTAAGAACTATTCTCGCAAAAGCGATGTATCCGGAAGGTTGATGAAGTGGTCGGTCGAGCTTGGAGAGTTTGACATCCATTTTCTTCCACGCCCCGACGATATAAAGTCACAAGTGCTCACCGTTGTAGAATGTACCATCCCATCACCACTGAAGATCATTCATCACTCCATGACAAATCAATGGACATTATATGTTGATGGAGCTTCGTGTACTTCCTAAGGGAGCGTGAATTTTGCTTATCTCCCAAGTAAAATAACTTTAGAGTACGCCGACTAAAGTTCCCGGCCACCAATAATGTCGCTGAATACGAGGCCCTCGTAGCAGGACTAAGGCTCGCCATTGTGAGGTCCGTAACTTAGCCATCTACACGACTCACGCCAGTGGCCTCACAGTTGAAGGAGACTTCGAGCACCGCCATCCGCATGCCGCATCTGCCTTTTGGCAAAGTCACTTCTTGCCGTAATCGAGACCCATCGATAACTCATATTCTAAGGGAGCGTAACACGCGAGCGTGATGCCCTCTCCAAGTTAGCCACAACAACGACGGAGATCTTTTCAAGAGAAAATACATAGGACATCCACTTTCCCGATTCGCCCTTGGGTGATACAATCTCTGGAGGACCCAAAAGAATCTTCATGGATTGACCCGATCATGTCCTTTCTTCAAAGCGGGGCCTTGCCAACAGACCCCACCGATGCTATCCGTCTCCGACGTAGAGCACTGAACTTCACCATAATCGGTGACGAACTCTACAAGCGGTCCTTCTTAGGGCCCTACTTAAAGTGTCTACCACCTTCGGAGGCTAACTATGCAATGCGAGAGGTTCATTCAGAATTTGTGGTGAACATTTGGGAGGAAAAGCCCTCGCCCTCAAAATCATGAGGCAAGGTTTTACCGCCTACAATGAAGAAGCGATGAGTTTGTAAAGAAGTGTAACAAGTGTCGCCATATTCCAATCTCACTCATACACCATCTCAGAACTCACCACAATCCAGAGCTGGCCCTTTGCTCAATGGGGATCGATATAATGGGACCCTTTCCCATTGCCACGGGCAACGAAAATTCATAATCTTGGCCGTTGATTACTTCACGGCGGGGTGGAAGCCGAACTGCCAAAATCACCAAACAAATGCCAAGCAATTTGTCCGGAAAAATATTATTTGTCGCTTCGATTCCAAAGAAAAAATCATCACCGATAATGGGACGCAGTCACGTGAAAGACATTCACATCTTTCTCGCCGAGTCGATATCCGCTAATCCAATAATATGATCCCATCCACGTGCAAATGGGAATCAAGTCACCAATAGGACAATACTAAAAGGGCTAAAGACACGACTGAACCACGCCGGGGGGCAATGGGCCGAAGAACTATCCAATGTTCTTTGGGCTTACCGCACTACATCAAGGACCCCTACTGGAGAAACGCCGTACAATCTGTGTTTCGGAACTGAGGCTGTTATTCCAGTCGACATCGGGGTCCCGAGCCCTAGAACCCATAACTTTAATGCCGACAGCAACGACGATAAGCTTCGATTCCATCTGGATCTCCTGCAAGAGACCGACATGTCGCGACTGGCCTATCAGAAAGGATTGCTCGAGGTTTCAACCGGGTAAAGCCACCACCAATATCTGCTGGGGACCTCGCCTCGTAAGTCTCGACTCGCAGAAAAGGCCCACAAATGAACAAACTCTCACCGCTTGGGAAGGCTGATGTGGTGGTGTCAAAAATCAAGCCCGCACGCTCAAGCTTAAGGATAGTATGGGGAAGACTCTCCCACGCACTGAATGCTACAAACCTCCGTAAGTACTACCGGACGTATCGCCTTTTATTCTAGGAATGCGAAAACATTATCATCGTGTATGTTTGTATTGCAATTGTTGTTATCGAATTTATCGATACTGCTTGTCATACTTATTGTCCAACCTTGGCATCAAGGTGTTTGGATTTATGTTTCTATCTATGTTAAAGTTCTCATACTTATTGTGACTTTTTTCTTGCTTATGCTTGCATTTTAAAACACCCACTCAAGAGATAACTATTGTTGTATCTCATTCGGTAAGATCGATCCCCGTGGAATTGACCGATCTTCCTATTGTTAACATCGCCGAGTAACGCTCGATAAACAACCTGATGGATAAGTTGGCAATCTCACGCCTACAACTTTCTCCATAACAAAGTTAACATCATCGAGTAAACGGATACACAACCGATAGGTCAAAATCCTCGATTCAATTGAGATCTTCCTATACAGTTAACATCGCCGAGTAACGCCTCGATAAACAACCTTGGATAAGTTGGCAATCCTCTATAACGCTTCTACAACTTTCTCCATAACAAAGTTAACATCATCGAAAACGCCCATACACAACCTAGGATAGATCGAGAGGTCCTTAGTGGACTTCCCATGACCTCTTCCATACAGGTTAACGTCATCGGGTAACACCCTGACAAACAACCTCGGATAGGTCAAAAATCTCAGGATCTAATTGAGATCTTTCCCTATATTACCCTAAAGGGATTCCCGATGATCTCTTCTACGAATCTTTATCATCGAGTACGCTTTGACACACAACTCCTAAATATTCACAAACAATTTTGTATATTATTAATACTTCGCAGAACATACAAGTACAATCAACCGTAAATAATATACAACACTAAACAACAGCAACATAAAGGAACTACAACTAAAGCCTTGATGGTCTCATCAAGAGATGATGAAGAACTATCTCGAGTCATCCTCGTCCGCTAGAAGGGTCTGGGAAGCTAAAGCAGAGAAAGGACCTCAACACCAAACTCTGCGATCGTAGCGTGTCCCCTTGAAACCTCGGATGAAGCCTTCATCAACACAGCTCAAGCCTTCACCTCACACATCGTGTGGTCTCGGCCTCACGTGATCTGTATGATACTCTTGAAGGGCTCGAGTTCTTGAAGTCCTCCGCGGCGTGATCGAGCTTCTAGAGATAAAGGCGACCTCTTTCTCGAAGGCGTAACTCTCGGTTCTTTGCCTCAGACACGAAACCTTCTCGAAAGATCTTGAGATCCTTTCGGACAACCAACCTCTGTTCTAGCCTCCCAATTCATCCGAGTCCTCAACTTCGGCGAAAGAAGAGAAATTGGCAGTGCAACTTCGGTCCACTCATCAAGTTGATTCTCCAACACGGACATCTCTTTTACTTTCTCACATACTTCTTATATTCACCATGGAGAAACTTGACCTTCACGAACTTCGAATTCAGGTCATTGACCTGATGTTCATTTTGAAGTCAAGTTCTTGCTTCTTCGATATCGAAATAAGAAAAATTACGTTAAGCGAGGAAATGGGAAATAAAAGATGATGAGCATAAGAAGGATTGTTACCGGTTCTTGACATCTTTGACGACTCAGAATGATTCAACACGTCCTCGGGAATGAAGATCCTTGGGGCGACTACTCGAAGGGCGACTCTTTTGGTGTCGATATCACCATCACCTCTTAGCTCCTTTTCCTCTTCTCTATTGGAGGCGGGTCCTTCTGGGAAGAAGCAGGAGGGGGCAGGAGATGGTGGAAACCTCTTTGTTGGGCTTTCTCAGCATAAGCGCATAACCGCGGGATGAATAGAAAGCCGCCTCGAACAAAGATTCCTCCGCACAAATCTGTCGATATCGAATCTCAAATCGAAGATCTTGATATTCAATTTCGTCGCGGATATCTTCATCACCAACACAGGGGAATGGGTAAATCTCGGCTTTCCCCATTTCTCGAAGACGTCATTCTTCACAAAAAAGAATCACGCGACTCTTGGGAGAATCCTTCGTCCGGAGTCAAGTAGGACTCTGCGGGTGTCGACCATGTGCATCCTAGTAAACTTGCACATCCGTCGAGGTGTCGATAGTCAAGGTGGCGCACGAAAAGACTATAAGTCCCATCCGCGATCGTCATTGCCACCGGCGGGAAATGCAAACCTGCATCTTGACAAAATGGCGATCATCTCGGGGATGGGGAAACCGCAATCCAGCGCAAACTCATCGTAAGTGGTGAAATACCGGCGGAGGTGGGCTCTATCGGACTTCTTGGACACTTAAGAACCAAATCATTCGGAAAATAATATTTTTTTCGAAGCACGATCAATGTGTCTCCCGTGATCGACGACTCCTACGAATCTTCAGTCCTCCCATTTTTAGAAGGTTCCCTCGTGGCTACCTCCGTTACAAGGGTCAGACGTGTCTCTTTCAAAGATTCTCACCCATCACAAACTCCCACAGCTGCACTCAGCTTGGTGGAGATGAAAAGGTTGATCAAGAGTGCCCAAACTCCCACGGGGAGGAGGCTATGCACTCAGAGGAGGAGAGGTGGATCAGAAAGGTGCCCAAACTCCCCGGGAGGTGCACTAGGAGGAGGTTGATCGTAGTGAAACTCCCACGGAGGCATGCACTAGGAGGGAGGAGGTGGATCAAAAGAGTGCCAAACTCCCAGGAGGCTATGCACTCTAAGAGAAGAGGAGATGAGAAAGGTGTGCCTTCTCCTTAATAGGGGTTTTATAGACCCAGGGCAAAAGCGTAAAACCGCAAAACTCAAAAAGTCATTGGCCCGTGGGCATCAGAGACCATTCAGCCGCCCGTAACGCCAGCCGACCAGCAGCCTGCAGCATGCCCATGTGACCAGCCTAGATCCACCGGGTCGCCAGCTTCGGACTCGGGCGAAACCAGCGCCAGCGGGCCAGCCATGTTATAGCCGCCAGCCATGGTCACGACCAGCCCGGCAGCCGCTTCGACCGTAGCGACCGCCAGATCAGGCCCAGACCAGCCAGGCCAGCTCCGCCGCCATGACCGGTTCGACCAGCGTCAGACCCGCGCCAGCGCTGACGGTTGTAGCCGTCTTGTAGCGTGACCATGTAGCGCCAGCCAGCGCCGTGCACCAGCATGAGCCATGACTCTGTTGCACCGGATGGATCGTAACCTCGAAATCTCGCGTGCGCATACTATACACATTTCGCGATGCAGCGACTTCCCATATATAATCTTGTACTCTATGAAGATTTGTTCTCTCAAAATCGCGGTTGATGGACTCTCAAATTTCATTGAAGAATTTTATTTTCAAGTATTTGACATATATTTTTTGGATGGCGAGATAATGTCACCCAAAATAGAACAGCGATACATCCTCGGAAAATTAATCGATCAACCACGAATCTCAAGGCATTTTGAAATGCTTGATCTAATCACCGATTTTACAGTCAAAAGCGTCTCGATGAGGCGAACATAGCAACTTCAAGCATGATCGTCGAACTTCGAATCATTTCGGATCAGTATCGAGCATGAAAATGGATCACGATGCGCGAATGGTCCAAATTGACATATTTATCGATCGAGCGGCCAAAGACGAATCCAACGAATCCAAGATCACCCAATCGACATCATTAAGGGATCATCAAAATACACCGTCGAGGATGACCGGCCGTCCGAGGGAGGAGTTTTCCACAATTTACAAGGCCCCGCCACTCCCAAAAAATCTATAAATTCTCACCTTGGGGAGACCGAATCGATTGAAGACTCGAGAACTCAACCTTGACGCCTTTATCATTTCACCAGTTACCACCAAGAAGTGCTCAAAGATGAGCGAGACGCCTGTGAGGACTAGAAAAGACTTGCCGCCCTTTCTCCAAGAGATCAAGAGGTTGCTCAAGATCGCTCGCTTTTGGGAAACTTCTCCTTGGGTTGGAGTTGACGATATTGTATTTTCTACACTCTAATATTGTTTCAGAAACACCTTCTTCTCAACTAACGAGAAGCAAGGACAGATCTTTGAACACATAGTGAAAGTTCTACGAGGCCCGTGGTTTTCCTTAACGTTTTCCACGATAACCCTCATTCATATCCATGTTGATAATTTTGGCTAATAAGATCTCGCATCTATGAATAAAATTCTCAAGACGCAACAATATATATATATATATAATAATTATTAATCAACCAACTTAAATTACTTATAAAAAAATTGAATATGTCATCAATAATCGAACTCCGACATATCCTATCTTAAGTGCTACCCACCACATCATCTGTTAGTGGGTCTAGTTATAAAAATCATGAGTGTACAATAAATGAGAAGCCTGATTTTTGTAGTTTTTAATATTTAGTTAGAAGAAGGGCATATGTACGGCGAAATTTCAATATATTTCAGATATTATCTAGTTCACTTTTAATATATTTAAAATTTATTTAATTATAATAAATTTCAAATACATCATTTGCATAAAGTAAATTTCCACCATCATTATTAGTTTCTGAATCGAATATTGCTCATCTTTTAAATCATCTTAGAGATGAATCAACCTTATTTTTCAAAAGAGGCAAATTTATATATTATGACAAAAGTAAAGAATAAAAATAATTTTTAGGAAGAGCAAATGACTAATTTAACTACCTCATATAAGAGAAATTATAAAATTCAATGACACATACTTTGTTTCTCTTTTATACATTATATATATATATATATATATATATATATATATATACATATATATATATATATATATATATATATATATATATATATATATATATATATTTTAATGAATGAAAAAAATCTCTTATCAAATTGCAAAATTGATTAAATGGTTGAATTAATTAAATATGATTTGGAGTTTACTATGATTCATGTATATACATATGTTTGAATTGGTTATATAATCACGAATATGAGAATTTAGATATTGATTATTTTTTTACCATATTTCATTCTTATGTATTTGTAAAAGAATTTGGATTCAAATAGCTTAAATAATTAAAATAAATTAAAATACAATATATTCATCATTTAGCTTAAAAATATTTATGAATAAAATAAAAATTTTGTTTAATAAGAAATTATAAATAAGATTAATCTTGATAGAATTATTTAAAAAACTTGGTTAATAAAATGATAAGTCATTCACTAAAGAGAACTAAATCAAATTAATATGCTTTAGAATTTGTAAGGATGAAAGAGGGCAATTCTCTCATTATAACACTTAGTTGTAAATCATGTGAAACAAATACAAATTAAAATAAATCAACTAAATTGAAACCAACCCTTATAATTATAAAATCATAATCCTTAAAGTTAGAAATATAAAAATAATAAACCAAACACACATTATTTAAGTCACATTATTAAAGTCTGCATGATGACAAATATTTTGTTTGTGATGAATATTTTAAATGGATATATGCTCAGATGATGGTAGTCGATATTAGCTAATCATATTTTCTATAGGGATTGTGCTTATGGGGTGCTTAATATTAAATATAAATGCTCTTTTGCTTGCTTAAACCCCAAGTATAATCCAAGTTAGACTTTGCTTACAAATGAGGTGAAAGTTCAAATCATAATATAATCGCTTGGGATTGTATGTGTGTTTAGCTAACCTCTATTTTATAGGTGTGCTTAGATTTACTCTTTCTTATATGAATGTAATTTTGGAATTAGGATTGATGCTAAGGGGGATTAAGATGAGCAGTGGCTAGAATGCTTCATCCTGGGAGGCCTTGTGATGCCTTTGAAGCAAGCACATCCAACCAAAGAAAAGGAGCAAATCAAATCAAATGATGGAATGAAGATATAGAGACATGAATAAATGAAGAAAAGAAGCCCCACATAGCATGTATTCTTTTGTAATCCTAGTTGTATATGGATACAGCTCAGCTACTCATCTTTTCTTTTTTGAGTTGTATGGCAGAGCCCGATCGCACCAGCCTCTTAATCTTTTGTGCTAGTTATAAAATTGATTGATGTTATGTTTAAATTATGTATTAGAAATGACACGCTTTTCATAGTTTCTTATGATTGATGCTTTAATATGTGGCCTTGATGCAATTAGGCTCTTAGAGAAAAATTAATTTCTCTATCCAACTAATTAGTCATAACTAAAATTACAACATCACCAAAAGCCTAGTATTAAATAAGATAATTAAAAGATTTAGAATTACTGAATTTATTTAAAAGATTATGCATATATTGTTTCACTCTTGAAAATAAGGATTTCTATCTGACGATAGAGGAATGCTTAACTATGAGCATCCCTTGTTGAAAAAATACCATTTCTCTTTGATTTAACAAATTTATTTCATCATGTAGTATCTAAATCTTAAAGCTATTGTCCAAATAAAGTGCCAAAAAACTAAATAAAATTTGAAAATATTTTGCATTAAATTAAGTCATTACTCATATCACTCATGCTATAGTCTCTTAGGGAGTGGGTTTAGGATTTTAGTCTCTTTTCTAAATAAATAACCGCCCAACTACCTTACAATTTCAAATGATCGGACAACATGATTTTAAAATTGTAGGAGGAGTTAGTTGGTGGCCACTCCAGACAGTTACAAGTCCATAAGTTGGACGGTTTATTCTCTCTTGTGGAGATAAACCTTATGACCATTTCACTTAGATTGTATGAGTAAGATTTAATCTAATGAAAATCTTTTCAAATATTTAATTTTGACACTTCATTTGGAAAAAACTTTAGGATTTTGATGCTGATGTACGATGAAATAAAATTGTTAATAAATCAAGGAAAGGGGTGTTTTCCAACACAAGGATGCCTAATAGTCAAGCATTCCCATCGCAAGGATGGAAATCCCCTATTTTCAAGAGCAAAATAATATACAAGCATGATGTGAGACATACAACATTCAGCTAAGGGGTTACTAAATCTTTTAATTATCTTATTTAAGACCTAAGCTTTATGGTGAGGTTATGAGTTGTAGGAGATTTTAGTTATGAGTGATTTGTTGGGTAGAAAATTTATTTTTATCCTAAGAGCCTAACGCATCCAGGCCACATATTAAAGCATCAATCATTGAAGAACCTATGAAAAGGCATGCCATTTCTAATACATAATTTAAACATAACATCAAACAATTTTTATAAAACTAGCGCAAAAGAATAATAGATGTATCAGCCGCATAAAAAAAGATAGTAAAATGAAGCTCTACTTATACAACTGATTATGAATATGTTTCTCATTCTTCACTCTTCTAAATTTCTTCTTCTTTTTTTCTCCTTTGATTTGGATATGCTTGCTTCAAAGGCATCACAGGGCACCCCAAGACAAAGCATTTTAGCCACTGCTCATCCTGATCCCCAATAGCACTAATCTTAATTCCTATTACAAGAATACATTAAAATGGGAAAAAATAAATCTAACTACACCTGTAAAATAAGTGTTAGCTAATCACATATACAATCCCAAATAGTTATATGTATGATTTTGACTAAGCACCCTGCACATGGGTAACCAAGCCCACCTGTCCTAACTTGGATTATGCTTAGGGGTTTAAGCAACCTGTAAAGAGAGCATTTATAGTTATTTTAAGTATCCCTATAAGCACAATCCCTTGCAAGAGATATAATTAAGCTAATATCGGCCTATCATCTAGTCTATGAAGCACACACCCTAACATCCAGCCTAAAATAATACATCACAAAATAAAACATACACCATGCATACACCGTCCTAACTTAGGACTAGAAGTGGTGACTTAGCTCTAATGTGTGTGTTAAGACTTTGTGTGGTATGTCTTACTAAGAATTAGAGTTATGATTTTTTAAGTTTGGAAGGATTTAATTTAACATAAAGGGTTGGTTTCACTTTAAGTTGTTTAATTGATTTGAGAATTTTAATTTGTATTTTGTTTTGTTTCACATGATTTACACTTAACATCTCGTGTTATAAAGAGAAGAAAGAGGATTACCCTCTTTCATCCCTACCTTAAGCCACTTTCTAAAGCATATTAATTTGATTTAGTTCTCTTTAATGAATAGCTTATTACACATTTTAATTAATCCTATGTTTAGGTTCACTTTAAATAACTTTATTCAATATGAAAGGCATCTTAAGATTAATCTGATTGAATTACTATCACATGACATATATCAAATCATTCCCTTCCATCACATGTAATATGCATGTGATTTAATCCTAAGTGTATATATACATGCAACATATTTTAACACACTTAAATGATGAAGGTATGTGTATGTTTAGAATTTATATTTTTTATTTAATAGAATTATTTAAACATATTAATTTAGAGCATTATCCAAATTCTTATACAAAAAGACATAAGAATGAAATTAAATAGGTATGTGCCGTTGTTAAACCAGGGAAGTGAGATAATCAAATGACCTCCTTGGGGCTAGTAAAAGCCTCGTATTCCCAGGATGTCTAGATTATATACTTTCTTTTCTTAAATACACATGAATGTATACATAAATGAATGAAAGAAAACCATGTAAAGATTATATATTTATTTGATTAAATCATTTATGTATATGAATTAAAGCTCTATCCAAATTTTGAAGTTGAAACACATAAGAGTGAAATCAAATGGGTGCATGTCATTGTTAAACCAGGAAAGTGAGGTAATCAAATGACCTCTTTTGGGCTAGCTAAAGTCTCGTATTCCCAGGATGTCAATATTATATATCCATTATCATTCAATCATATAAAAATCAACACATGGATAGAGGAAAGAGAATGTTGACCTCCATATGTGTGCCACAAAGACAAAGTCAAGCTCGCAAGTCAAATTCGACGGACTTCGGAAGTGACAGTAGCAAATTGAGATTCAAAATGCACTGGATGTCACTAAAATTGATTGAAATGATCTTCGATCGATGAACGGACTTCTCCATCACATTCAAAATGTTAAAATTAGTCAGGATATAGATATTGTATGACTTAATGATCAATTGATCAAGCGCTCAAGTCGTCAACATGCTTGCACATATATCGATGTCAGTAGGCGCCGACGATAACCAAATGACACCCGTTCGTGAAATTGATCATGCTATTAGCTTCGAAATGAAAAAATCCATCAAATGAGACTATTTATGCTCAATTCAAAGGAGTCTGTATAAATGTCGAATAATCAGAAGTGGTAGCATGCAAATCGAGATTGAAATGCACAAGGTCTCATCAAAATCAACTCAAATGACCTCTGATCGATGAATGAACTTTGTCATCTAGTTCAGAACATCAAAATTAGTTAGGATATAAATATTGCATGACTTGATGATCAATCGATCAAGCGCTCGAGTCATCAATGCACCTACATGCATATCAAGGACAGAAGGCGCTAACTCGAACCAAACGACCTCCGATCATGAAATAAACTGTGCCATTGGGTTCAGAACGATGAAATTATCCTAAATTGATAAATATATTGACTATGTGCATTTATCGGAGCGAAATCCACTTTAAAATTATTTAATAAATTTAAAATTATTTAAAAATCCCTAAATTACCCTCCATTTCCCCCCATTTTTAGTTTTCTGAAAAAAAAATAAATAAATAAAATAAAATAAACTGAATAACCACTCCCTCCCATTTTTCCAGCAACTCCCCCCTCATTTCCTTCATCTCTCCCCCATTTTTTGAAACTTCTCCCTCATTCTTTTCTCCTATTTTCTCTCTCCCGACTCTCCAGATACAAGGTGTAATTCTTTTAATGTCCTTGGTTTTTTTCACTTCGTCTATTTCGCCCAATCTCTGCTTTTCTTAAATTATGACGCAACGCTCGTGCATTTTGTTACCCGCTTGACTAGCATTCAGTAATCCTCCTCAGGCGCTTTCCGCTTATCATAGTCTCAGACCATAGTCCCTGATTCCACCAATTCACCGCGACTGCTTCCGAGTCGCAGAATCTGTGGCTCAATACACCGACCTCTCAATGAGAAGAGTGGTTTAAAGTATTGTAATTTTTGAATGCATGACAGATATATAAGACACTACCCGTGATTTCATCCTCATTTAGTGAGAACCTTAGATCTCCTAGGTTTCCACAAGCAAGCCCCTATAGTTAATTACCCCTCCCAATAAGAGAGAACTTTCGATTGCAATTGTTAGATCGAATGCGTAGCATATATAAGAAGAAGATAGGGAGTTTCAAATTTTAGATTATGAAATTCATCATTATAGCTTAAATCGATGGTTGGGGAATGATGACGCGTCTCATCTAGATCATGGTTTCCATTCTGGCCACGTCCTAGTCTACTTAATGTAGGAGTAGAACAATTCAACGTAAGGATCCTCATCAAGAACATGGGTTACGCCGTCAAGAAATCCTTCTGTAGACCGAGTGATATTTATCTAAGGATAATCTTAAGTCCTTAGCTCATACTATCATTATACCATGATTCATAACTCGTGCGGTTTATCGCCATTGGACATGGGCTATCCATCTATAATATAATGAGTCTACTTTGGCCAAACCACCCCGGAGAGGACTCGGCCATAACGCTTCATCTCTGTGGAGCGCCAATCACACAAATCGACACCTGCCATCCTTTAACTACGGAGATTGAGAGTGAATATAGCAAAACACTTGATTTGACATTGGCTCCTTTGTGAGCTAAAATTTTCTTAGTTTATCAACCCCGACAAACTGTTACGAAAAGTGGATAGATTGAATTTGGTTTAAGTTTTTAATGATAGAGTTTCATTTAAGCAATTTTAATTGATATTTGAAAATTGATTTGATTTAATTTGATTTGATTTGAGAAATTGATTAATTTGAATATGTTTAAGAGTTTATCTTTGTGCTATTTGAAACTAGAGGATTAGATCTTGTCACGTAGAATCAATTTTTCAGATATTTCACTGATTTGAAACTTTTTTATAGGTTTTTTATATTTTTCGACCCATCTTAAGACTAAGCAGGGAATGTGATCCTCAACACTTGAATTTAAGCATTAGACATAATTTAGCATATCGGGTGTATTCTGAATCTAGGTAGTTTTATTTTTGAATTATGAAATTGATTTTGTATTTTCATTTAATTCTAATTTAGCACATAACCTTTTGACATTAAAATTTGCATTTGAAAATCTATGTTAGCACATGCAGAATTTATAGCTTAGAAATTTCCTTAATTGGTGATTTAGTTGATTTGACAATAATAATTAGAATGAAATTCTCAATTTTGATTAAAAGAAAGCTATGATTTTTGTAAATTTTGGTTAAGTATTACCTTCATCTGCTTGTACGGGGTTTGCACATCACGAAGAAGGCTTTTGAATCTATTTCAAGGATAATTTAATTTATCATTGAGAAGATTTACTCCTCAAAGTAATTCTCATTTTGGTTTTTTTTATTCTTTTTGTTCAAATTTGATTTTTCCCCTTCTTTTATTCAAAATTGATTTTCTTTTGTTTAAATTTGATTTCCCCTTCTTCAATTTGATTTCCTCCTCTTTTGTTTAAATTTGATTTCCTTCTTTTGTTCAAATTTGATTTCCCCTCTTTTAAATTTGATTTATCTTTTGTTTAAATTTGATTTCTCATCTTTTGTTTAAATTTGATTTTCCTCTCTTTTTTTATTTCTTTCAATTTATAAATATGAGGAGTTAAATATTCTATTTACTTGAAAGGTTAAATTGATATTTGAGAGCGGTTAGGAACTTTAGTGGGCTTTCAATCTTGCTTCAATAAATTTTGTAAGTGTTTTTCATCTTTCTTTTATCTTGTTTTACTTTTATGTTCGTTGTACGTCATTTTATCTTCCCTCTATTTTTTTTGAGTTAAAAGATTTTACATAATTTGACCTCCGTCATTTCAATAATATGCATCGATATTTTTTCATTAATATAGAATTGGTGTCTTATGACATCAGATTTTTTATCTCATCAGAATGAGCATAGGTCTCTAAACTGAAAGACATCTGATGTAATATAATTATCCCTCTCTTTTTTTAAGTCTGGAAATTAGACAAAATTTTGACAATATTTCGTCTAGGAGAGCGATCAACAAGTCATGGTGATTTTCATTGACATTATCAAGCGGTGTCTTGACACCACGACTATTTTTCATCTGTCGCGCTGTGAGCCTGACGAGGTCTTGAATGAGAAAAGCACAAGCATATATATACATCCACATCACAAATCTCACATATTCTGACATATTTTTTTGCATTTTGAGGATGACAATTTGGGTTAGGTATGCAATTGAATGTAGGTGACGTGATACTGGCGAAGAAAGAATTTGCTTGTTGACAATGTTCTTCTCAGGTTCTGGAGCATATGATAACTGAGGAAGTAATGATCGAAGGAAAATCTTTGTGTGATGTTCTTCTGATTTATAATGGCAAAATGATTAATAAATGAAGTCCTTTCAGAAGAAGAATTTCTATTGATGTTCTACGATTCGTCATATGAAAAGCAGGACAAGTTGAATAGTTTGGAGGTTGGTTGGTGGTTTGCATAGAATCAATGCTGGAGAAATTTTATGGCTTTGGAAAGGGGCGTGACAAAATGAGATCTGGCGGATGAGCGATCTTGACTTCATTTGGTTTAATTCCTGAGCGGAAGCAATAGACTGAGATTCAAGGATTAAGCAGGAGAATCAGTCTTGAGAAAACAGAGCGAAATCACATTAAGAATTATGTTGGCTAAGAGGCGATGGTTTTGAATCACATTTCACAGTTGTGTGAGAATGGAAAGGATATGCTATGAACTCGAATGTAGATGAGTCGTCTTGAGCCTGATCAGTCATGTCTTAGTGATGGATCCACTCATCTTGTCAGCAGGCTTTGACCTTTTGAGCTTGTGAGCAGATTGAACAAGGAGAATTATTTACACATGCTCAGTGTGCGAGCGGTTAGTTTTGATTTTTTGAGCAACCCGATCTTGAGACCTTGAGCGATCGAATCAGCGTGAGAGCTTGATGAATTGAGACCTTGATCTGCTCTATGAATGATGACTTATGGATTCGGAATTTGAGTTGTAATAGATATGGAAAAATAATGAGCAAATCATGTGTAATTGGTAAAAGGATTGAGCAAAAGCAGACTGCGAGCATTTTATCTTGTATGAGTCTGAGAGAAAATGAGAAAAGAATGAGGAGAAATTTTAGAAAATGGGGAGAGATGAGGAAATGAATTCTTGGAAAAATGGGAGGAGTGGTTATTGATTTTTTCTTTTTTATTTTTTATTTTTATTTTTTGAGCGAAAATGGAAATGAAAGTAATTTTTAAATAATTTTAAAAGATTTCCGTTGATAAATCATAATCAATATATATATCAATTTAGGATAATTTCATGTTATTGAGCGGAGTCTTTCATAATAGCCATTTGGTTTGTCGAGCCTTGACCTTGATATCGTGAGTGCATTGGGGTTGATCTGATCTCAAGTCATGCAATATTTATATCTTAATTTTGACATTACGAACTAGATGAAAAAGTTTGTTCATCGATGGGAGGTCATTTGAGTTGATTTTAAAGACGTCTTGTGCATTTATTCTTAATTTACGTCTTTGATTATTGACATTTAATCTCCTTTGAATTGAGCATGAATAGTCTCATTTGATAGATTTTACCATTTACGTAATCAATTTTATGAATGGGGTCATTTTGTCATTTTGATTTTCTTGACATCGATATGTAGAATGTTGATGACTCTTGATTAATTGATCATTAAATCATACAATATCTATATCTTGACTAATTTCAACATTAGAATTAATGAAAATTTGTTCATCGATTGGATCATTTGAATTGGTCTAGGTGCATTTTGAACCTCGATTTCATGTAAATCTAATCTCGAATTAGACTTCAGCTTGACTTTGGCTTTGTGGATCATATGGAGGTCAACAAATGCCCCAACAAATGTGATTTGTGCTTGAAAAGAGTGATTTGTTGAAAATTGTTGACCCTTTGGGTATAAAATACTTTTTAGTATCGATCGTTGATTGGCAGCATTGGTCTTTCACCCTTTAGGTTAATGAGTTGGTATGCCCCTCCTTGGTACACTTTTTCAATGACAAAGGGGTCTTCCCAATTAGGCTCAAATTTTCCACCAAATTTTTGATTAGGAATAATTGGTCTTCTCAGCACCATGACCAATTCCCCTTTTTGGAATGTTCTAGGCCACACCGTATGGTCGAAAGCCCTGGACATCTTTGTTCGATAGACTTCCATATTTTGATGAGCTTGTAATCTAACTTCATCAAGCGCATTGAGTTCCTCCATTCTCATGCATTTTGATCTTCATTTAGATTATGGATGGCTACTCGAAGTGAAGGCAACTCAACTTCAGCGGAAGAAGCTGTTTGATTCAAATACCAATGAATAACGAGTGGCTTTAGTCGGCGTCTTGTAGGTAGTTCGATATGCCCATAGTGCCTCTATTAGCTTGGTATGCCATTCTCTTTTATTTTTAGTGAGAATCTTCTTGAGTAGTTTGACTAATGTCTTGTTGAAGGCCTCACCAAATCATTTTCTCTTGGATTATATATTGAAGTATGTAATCAATTTTGTGTCGATCAACGAATCTATAAATCTTTGCACTTTTGAAAGCTGTTCCATTATCAAAAATTATTCAGCGTGGTACTCCAAATCTATAGACTATATTATGCATGAAAAAATTAATCACTCGCTCAGTAGTAACTTCTTTAAATGGGGTAGCCTCAGCCCACTTAGAGAAATAGTCAATCGCTGGTAGGATGAAGCGATGTCGAGCTTATGACGGTGGATCGATTGGTCCAATTACATATGTACCCCAACATTCGAATGGTCGGGATGCTATTATTAGGTGTAATGGATTTGGAGATTGATGGATGAGATCTCCATATACTTGACACTCATGACACTTCTTAGCATGATTAATCGGTCTCTCACCATAGATGGCCAATAATAACCCATCCTTTTGATCTTTACTTTCATCTTGGGACCTGAATGATGTGCACCACAAAGTCCTTCATGAACTTCAACCATCACTTTGCTAGCTTCATCTACATTTAGGCATCGTAGCCACATTTGTTCAAAGGATCTACGATATAAAGTATTGTTGATGAAAGCATAGTGTAACATTCTCTTCTCGATTTGAGCTAGTGATTTATTACTTGGTAATTTTCCTTCTTTAAAGTAGTCGATGAAGGCTTGCCTCCAATCATGTGACTCTTCTACAACAAAGGCTTCACACTGCTTTTCTGAGGCAATGTCATTCTTAGCTCTTCTTGGTATAACTTCTTGTTGATTTTGGGGAGTATGAGGAGCAACGATTGCGTCTGGGTCAAATTTGTTAACCCCTACCCTGATTGATACTTTATTGGCTCTAGAACTCATCAAGTAAATATTTCGATCATGACATAATCACCATTCATACTTGCCATTTTCTTAGCTAATTTTTCCAAGCAATCAGCTTTACTATTCTCGGATTGAGAGACTCGAGTTAGTGTGATATTTGATATCTATTTCATTAGCTTGAGAATTCACTTGTGATAGAAAGCTAACTCAAGCTTGTTGATTCTATAGATGCCAAATACTTGATTTATAATAAGCTGAGAATCACCAAAAATGTGCAAGTTTTGAATGCCTATGAAAATAGCTTCTTCTAGACCTGCCACTAATGCTTCATATTCAGCTTCATTATTAGTTCTTGGCTCGGTCAATCCATATGATCATCTCATTATCCCTCCCGGTGTTATGAAGATGATGCCGATTCCAGTTCTTGCTCTTGGAAAATTTAGAGATTGGACTTGTTTGATTGATGAGGCTCCATCGAAGTATATTTCTCAATTTTGTGATTTTTCTCTTTCCTAAATGAGCATAATTTGCTCATCAGGTAAATCATCATTAAGAGAAGAATCCGCAAGGATAGGATGTGCATCAAGAAAGTCTGCTAAGACTTATCCCTTCACTTTTTATTCTGTGATATCAAATTGCAAAAGCAATACGCCCATCTTGCCGACATATCATTTGTCATCAAGTACTTTAGCGGTCGATCCTTGAGATGAGTGTAATCTTGTGAGATAACATATAATGATGAAGCTTTTGGGCAAAGATCAATGCTAATGCTCTCTATCGAAGAGTATCTCATTTGCTCCAATCGACCTTTTGATATAATAAAGAGCATTCTCTTTCCTTCTTCATTGTGTTAATAATGCTCCAAGGACTCTTCTAATGCGTGTATAGAATGAGAGCTTCCCGAGAATAGGCGATTGGTGGATTTAACAAGTAGCTTTTAATGCTATTGAAGGCTTCTTGACACTCCTTATCCCATTTGAATGGAGCATCCTTCTTCATTAACCTTGCAAATGGTTGACAACGTCCTGATAAGTTTGATATAAATCAGGATGAATCAGAGTTATCCTTATAAATAAGGAGATGCAAACTCTTGATTGGAGGCATCTCCATAATTGCCTTGATTTTAAGATCAATTTCAATACCTATGTGACGTACAATGTACCCCAGAATTTTCAGAGGATACCACGAATGCACATTTTAGAGGATTCATCTTGAGATCATATTTTTTGATTCTCTCTAGATATGATTCTCAAGTCTTCAAAGTGGTTTCACGGTTAAGCTCTTCACCGGTCGTCGACATAACATTCCACCTTTTGATGAATCAACTCATCAAAAATATGTGTCATGGCTCTTTGGTATGTAGCTCCAGCATTTTTTAGGCCAAAGGGCATGACCGTGTAGCAATAGATTCCAATAGGAGTTTTGAATGACATATGTTTTTCATCTTCAGGTGTCATTTTATTTGATTGTACCCTGATGATCCATCCATAAATGAGAACATGTCATAGTTGGAGGTGTTGTCCACTAGTAGTTCTGATATTGGAAGCAAGTCATCTTTTGGGCATACTTTATTTAGGTCTTGTCACAGTTTGTCTTCTTTTCCGGACAATGTTAGCTATCAATCACATACTTCCTCCCGGATGAAGCCTTCGATTAGCTTCTTAGTTTTTTGCAATTACACATTTCTTCAATCTCAATCTCATTGCCAGGAGCTTGCTTAACAGGCGTTGCATCTGGTTTGATAGCTAGTTTATGAGCTATATATCGAGGATAAGCACGGCATTTGAAAATATCAGGCAAAGCAATCCCTAAATTCACAAAGTAGCATTTTAGCTCTTCAACTTTCTCATCGGTGCGATGAAAGTTGAGGATCATCTCATCTCTAGGTTGACTTCTTTAAGTTCATCCATAATATTTGTCCACCATCTTGCTTGAGTGCGGATTGGCTTCACTTCTTCATCATTTTAAGAAGAATTTCATGAATCATCTTCTTCTTCATCACTAGAGTTTCTATCTCTTCTATTATATTATAAGCTCTATCTTGATGAGATTTGGATGAATTAGACCTTTAGTGATAAACTTATCACTTCTTGCGATGCTTGAGGACTTCTTTGGCTCCACATCTTGTTAAAGATTTAGTCTATATTTAGTAGTTCATATGAACTCCAAACTTATGCATCATTCTTTTGTAATTTTTCTTGGATAGTATATTGGTATTCTTGTTGGCACTATCTCATCAAATTTTCATGTTGAGGTATCAAAATCTTGAAATTTGAGAATTTGATTTGTAAAATAGAGTTCTGTTACGCCACTCTCACTCGATGGCACATAGAATATTATCAATTCTTCAATATTATGAACCTCATGGAGTGATTTCTTTGAAGAAACTTGTTGAGGGATGGGTATAATTTTGAGTGAGTCATCGCACTCAAGTGAGCTATCCTCCTTGATCGACCATGAACTCTATTTCATAAGTAGATTCAAAATCATAGTCGAATCGAATCACTTATTTCATACTCTGCTTTTCTTGAGAGCTTATAAGTTCCTTAGGTTTTGAGAATATCTTCTTCTTCTTCTTCGTGTCACTTCCCAAATGAGAGGAATTGATTTTCAGGTGTAGAATCAAGTATTTAGGGAGTCGCATTGCCTTCTTTCTTCCTTTTGCTCTTTCATTTTGTGAAATTGCTTTAGTTCTGAAGTGGATTACTTCAAGAGGCTTTGTTGGCTTAGGCTCTTTGAGGATGAAGTACTTTGCATCTTCATAGATCTTTGCTTCATTGTGGAGAATGGTTGTAGGTTCTGAATTAATTCTCTCCATCTTTATACTTCATACATTGATGCATAGTTGATGGGACCATGCCATACTCATGCGACCCGTGAGAGAGCTCTAAATGATGTCGGCATCGATTACATGAAACTTGGCTTCTATATAAATCCTTGAATTTGAGCGAGAATAAAAGAACCGAGTTTTTTTGCCTTTTCATTGAACCATGAACCATCAACTTATCTCTCCCAAGATGTTGGATATCCGATAATCCTCTTAACACTTTAGACTCATAAGATTGATAGAAGAACGGATCAATCAATATTCGGTGATGAGATCATCTCTGGTAACATAAAGAGGATGATTGTGATCCATTCCCCATAAGATCTTCTTAGAAAATATGATTACTTGGGAGATCTTGAGTTTGTAATGCTTGGTCATGCATTTTTCAAAGTAAACTTCATAACTCTCGGATCTTTGAGAGCCTTGTATCAAAGTTTCTCGAGGTCTTTTGACATCAAGAGAGCCTCACACACTTTCGGAGGATCTTTCGGATGTGATAGAATATTATAATCTATCTTCTCTTGATTTTGCTCTAAAATTTTGGGAATAATATCTTCGTTGACTTCAATTTGTTTGCCTTTTGTCTTTGCATTTTCCTTCTTTGATGAAGGTGGTAAGACTTTACCACTTCTCAATTGAACTTGAATAACTTTGTCTTACTCGGATTCGTCAGAAGAGGTAGTTTCTTCAAGTTCCCTTCTTATTCTGGAAGATTGGGCAAAAGGGTTAGACTCATTTTTCAACATCATATGTTTCATACGTTATGACATCGATGAGTCTGACTCTTCTCCATATGGAAAACATAGATCTTCATCTGAACTATTATTATCTTGTTGAGCCATTAAACAAAATTTAGACACTAGCTCCTTAGGCTCTTCTTGCTTTCAATAAAAAATTTTGATGGGTTGGTGAGTTTGTTTGACTACCCTTATCATTTAGATGCTTGATGTTGAAGAATATATGACATCTCGTAGATGATTTGACATGTCTCTACTAGACATGATCCACCATTATCTTCTTCATCGATTGACAATGAGTTTAGGCATGAAGTCTGCAAGCCTAAATGGTTGTCTTCTTGGTGGTACTCCTCTAGATTGTTAATGATCTTTTGAGTTGTAGTTCTCTTCTTGATCTTCTTTTCTTAGACTTCTTTGATTTATTAGGCTGCGTTTGGTAGACTTCTCATGTTGTGAGTAGCCTTATCAGAATACCCGAAGCCCAAATACTTGGTTTAGGCATCTCTCTTAAGTCTATAGGTTCAAGTGGTGATTTCCACTTACTCTTTTACAAGCATCTTCAATCTTTTGGAGACTCTTTTTTTTATTTTCATTCTTGATACATTTCTCCTTTTATTTTTCTTGGATGTTATAGAGAGGCATAATCATCTGTAGACTCTCTTTTGGGTTGACTAGAACTTATCGATAGTGTAAATTCACCTCGTTGATACTTCCTTTCTAGCCAATCTTTGAAGACATACAATCTTCAATAGGGTGGTGATCATTCGATGATAGGGATATATTTGGATTATTGACTTGATCGACTTCTTGGCCTTTTAATTTTTGGTAAGTAGACTTTTGATGCTTGCAAATAATTTAGCCACCTTGTCCCTTCTAAAGGAATATTCTTTGTTCATCTTTTCTTTAAGAGATGGCGCATTCATCATCTCTTACTTGTTTTGGATGCTCCACCACTTGGTGAGGTTTGTCATTACCTCAATACTAATTTTGGTTGTAGATTAGAATAAGCGCTTTTACCCTTATCATCATTGTACATTGTTTTTTCCTTTATCCATGTATATCTCACCCCTTTTCACCATTTGAGCTATAGGAAGCGGAATTTCATTTCTTCTTGAGTCGAAGGTTTGTTTCTCTTTGCTTTATCTGCATAAACTTCAGACTTAGAGCGATTCAACTTTTCAAACTTAGCCACCCTATCGAGCAAATCCTAGAATGTTGTAATTGAAGTCATGCATAGAAATGGTGCCATTTTATCATCCATATTGCCCATTAGCAATTGGATCGCATGTTCTTTCTTCCAATTTGTTGCTCTTCATACTTAGGTTGCAATGACTTATGAATTTTGTCACGACTCATCTTTCCTCCTTTCAAAAGCAAGGTCAGATTGTGATTTTCTCATTACACTGAACCTCTTCACAAATATGGTCTCTAATTGACAAAATTTTTGAATCATTTGATTCACATACCATTCAAAAGTAGGTGAGGTCAGTTCTACAATTGATGAAAAGTAGTGCATCATCCTCCCTCTATGTTACCACAAGTAGCTTTAAATTGGGCTAGATGTTGCTTTGGATTACCAAACCCATTGAAAGTATTGAATTTTGGCAGTAACCTTTGGGTGTGACACTTGGTCATATTTAGTGGGTAAGGCGACTCTACTTACCAACTTTTCAGAAATGCCTCTTTATCTTTTCATTGATTATTATTTAGAGTAGTTCTCAGTGTGTTAGCCAAATTTTGAATGTTATGAGAGGTGTTTGGTTAACTTCATTCCTCACTTCATGCATGTCTTGTAGAGCTTGAGGTACCATAGTGGTGTGGTATAGAAGTTGTATTGTTAATTACTGTTGTTAGTAGAAAATAAGTGATATGATATTCTTTGGTAACATCTCCATCATGATGTTCATTTGTACCATCATATCATTCATTTTGGTACCAAGCTATGCAATCTCCTTGTCTTTAGCCTCCATTTGACGCTGCATTTCTGTTTTCTCTCTAGCTAGCGCCATGGCATCAATTAGTACAGACTCTTCTTCTTCTTATATTTCTTATTGTTATTCTGCGTCTTGCTCATTTTCAGGAAAGGAACTTGATTGCCCTTCTGCATTTCTGAGATAATTGTTGTTGGTTATGACGATTGATTATAAAAGCGTGTACCCGGTGATCATTTCTGGTTCAACCATATAGCTTGACACCCATGATCTCTTTTATCATTTTGGTCTTCTTCTTCTTCTTCAAGATTGAAGATCCATCTTCTATTTGCTTCTATGAAGAATCTTCTTCATGCATCAAATTGAGTTCAAATTCCCGGATTATTCTTTGGCGATGGTGTTGGCGAGTTCATCTATATCTCGACCATATAGATGACTTCACTTCCATAGAATCTTCTTCATTATTTTCTTCCTGCATGAATTTTGATGTTTCCAGTGGATCTTTGGTTCAATGTTGAACACTCTTCTATTAAAGGACTACGATCAAGTCAACCTTCTCTTGTAGGTGGTGATCGATGATGATCCCAGAGGATTCTCGGTGTCGACCATCATATCTTTCATCATGATATCCCTTCTTTTGGGTATCCACTTGATGAGTTGATTTTGAGAGATTTTTGAGTATATGTATCGGATGTCACACCCTTCTATTACTCAAAGTTTCATTATGGGCCTTGGCCTCCATATTTACCACCCACGGGACCTTTGGCATTCTTTGTCCAAGTGTCATTACTCGATGCTCACCATGCAGTGTATTGGGCTCGTGGAGTTACCAAAGAGATGGTAACTTTCTTGGTGGAGCTTGTATTTTCCATCTGCAGGCCTCGAAATCTTCTTTTCATTAGGCCTTTATTTCTACTTTGAGAACTTTATGTATCTAGCAATGTTTGGTGTCTCCTTGGTGGTGGAGCTTGACGTGATTGGTTCGAAAATGATTGTTTTATTTCGCCAGTAGAACTATTCCTCTTTACCCACTTTAGATTGTCAAAGTTATTGTGGGTAGGAATACTCACTTCTGGCGACAGTATTGCTTGTTCGCTAGGTCATTCAAAGGGGATTTCTTTGAGCTCTCTTCTCTTTCTTCTAGTTAATTTGCTTCACGATGAGGAAGCTTCATGATCATGCTTTCCGGTACAAAGGTTCAATAAGCACATTTGTACCACAGAATTAAAGACATTGTCCCATGATTCTTTTCATCACGAGCTTTAGATTGACCTAGCCTTTTGAAAATTGAAGTTCTATTGGGAGAACTCCTTGATTGTATTGAGCGGTTGGCACATGGCTAGTAGGAGTTTCAGTAACTTGAGGCCTTCCAACATGGCCTCGGATGAATGTACCAGTGGGACTTGAGTTACTACGATAGCAGGAAATTCAAGCTACCAAATTGAATGGTAGACATCTCCTTTGATGATGGTTGGCTAGGATGTTAGCACCGACCTATGAGCAGTGAAAGGAGTGCTAGATCCATTTCTTAAAAGTGAAAGATGGGGATTAGTAATTAGCAATTATTATTTCACCCCATACTTTCAAGATCAGGCTTCTGAAACAAAATAATGGTGTAATAAAGATATACTCTAGAATGATTCATTCTACATAGAGTCATATTGAATTTATTACACACTTAAATCACCATTTCATTATTTAAATTTTCAAAAATTTTATTGCCACTATAGCACATATATGACTAGCCAAAGATGGAAAGAGAATCCTATCCCTAGCAGAGTCGCCAGAAATATGTGGGCTCCAAAAATTCGCCACCGACCTCTTTGATGAAAAGAGTGGTTTAAAGTGTCGGTGTAATTTTCAGAAGGCAGATGGAATAGTAGATAAGACACTACCTAGAGATTTTGCCCTCATTTGGTGAGGACTTTAGATCTGGCTCTAGGTTTCCTATAGTCGCAAGCCCCTATAGTTAATTACCACTCTCAATAAGTGAGAGAGAACTTTGATTAATTTGGTCATTAGATCATCATCTGGCATATAGTAGCAATGTAGAGTTTAAAATTTAAGATTCATCATTTTTAAGCCAGATGGTTGGGGAATGATGGCGGATGTGCCGATTTAGATCCCATGGATTTACGTCATCCTCGCGTCCCTAGTCTACTTAGTCAGAGGAGGTAGTTGACCCAACCTGACAAAAGGATCCTCATCAGTAACACATGGGTTACATCATCTAAGAAATCCTTATAGACATGGAGTGGAGTTTGTCTAAGGAGATAGTCTTAAGTCTACCTTAGTTGACAGAGGGTTATTTTCCCTATCAAGTATACCCTATGATTCACAACTCAAAGGATAGAGCCATTGAGCATCGGTCGATCGTGATCATAATATAATAAGTCTGGCCAAACCACCCGTCGGATTCTCGTGCTTCTTCATCTGGAGCTCTTGGCCAAAAGCGTCGAGGACAGCCACATCATACTTGGCAGAGATTGACTGAGAGTGAACATAGCAGAACATTTGATTTGACATTGGCTCCTTTGTGAGCTAGAGTTTTCTTAATTTATCACCCCCAAAAAAAGTTACGGAAGGTGGATATATTGAATTTGATTTAAGCTTTTAATGATAGAGTTTCAATTAAGTAGTTTCATATTGATATTTAAAAATTGATTTGATTTGATTTGATTTGAGAAATTGATTAATTTGGATATGTTTAAGAGCTTTAGATCACATCACTCTGTTTAGCTACAACAGAGGATTAGATCTCTTGTCACGGGAATGAGTTTCTTAGATATTTTATTGATTTGAAGCTCCTATTATAGGTTTTCAAGTTTTGTTAACTCGGACCCAGTCCTAAGACTAAACCGGGAAACAACCACACAGCATCCTCAGACACTTGAATTTAGGCATTCAACATAGTGTCGGGGCACATGCAGGTATATTTAAGAACTTATGTAGTTTTTATTTTTGAGTTATGATATCGATTTTAGATTGTTATTTAAAAATTGATAAATTAGAATATATTTAAGAGTTTTTAGATCACTCAATTTTATTTAGCTAATAGAGGATTAGATCTACTATCACGATTTTCTCGGATATTTCAGATTTGAAACTCTTATTATAAGTTTTTTGGTTTTGTTAACCCTCTAAGACTAAATCGAAGCAACCTTAGATGATATTTGATTTGAGTTGAAAATTGATTAGTTTGAATCGTTTAAGAGATTTAGATCATGTCAACTGTTTGCTACAAGGATTAGATCTACTATCAGATCAATTTTTGCTTCACTAATTTGAAACTCTTATTATAGGTTTTAAGTTTAGTTAACACGGACCCAATCTTAAGACTAAATCAAAAGTAACGACGCATCTGAATTTAAGCATTCAACATAGTGTCGGGGCACATGCAGGTGTATAGTAATTTTAGGTAACTTTATGTTTAAATTATGGGATTCATTTCAAATTTTTCATTTAATTCCAACTTAGCCTGTGCAACCTTTTTAGATATTAAAATTTGCACTTGAAATCTCCATGTCTGAGCATATGCAGGAATTTATAGCTTAGTTAATTTCAACTAATTAATAAAATTATTGATTTTGAAAATCATAATTAGAATGAAATCCTTCAATTTTTGATTAAAGTAAGACCTATGATTTTTTTTTTGATTTAGTATATTACATGCCTTTCAAGGGTTCAGATCCTGTGGCGAAGAAGGTATTTTAATTTAGATTGTAGTTTAACATATACTATTTGCACTTAGTTTACTTGTTGAATTTTTGTAATTCTCCTAATTTGATTATGCTCAATTTACATCAATTTTGATAAGTTATGCTGATTTCAGTGTTTATTGCTTTAGCCCTACTTATGCTTATTAGCTAGCATAGTAATCACCTCCACATTCGTATAAGACTTATTAAACTCAATTTGGATTCATCCTTAGATTTTGAGTTTATTGCAAGTTTCTTATGCTTTTGGCATTAGACTCCCCCAAATTCTAATTAAAGCTTGTATAATTTAGAGGAATTTATAAGAAAAGATAACTCACTCATTACTGATATTTAAGCTATAGATAATAACTATTATAGTTTGTGAGTTTAATATGAGCCTCCCCAAAGTTTATTTGCATTTTAAATGAGTGTTCCCCCTTTTTTTTCAAAAAATTTGCTTCAAAGGCTCCCCATTTTCCTTGTTTAATGCTTTTAGTTTAAAATTAGCTGTAGGTTTCACTACTTAGCACTCCTAAGTCAGCTCATTTTACCCTCCCCTTTTTCTAAGTCAAAAGATTTGGTGAAATTTAGACTCTGGCGTCTCATAGGTGTATTTTGCATCTATTTTGACTTGCTCTTGGCGTGCAATGATGTCTTACAACCGACAGTTTTCATCTCGTCCGTGAGATGACGAGGTCTTTAAACCTAAAAAGACATACTATAATATATATTCATCCCCTTTTTTTCTAAGTCCGAAATTAAATAAAATTTCAGATTTACATGGGAATACATAACAAGTGGTGGACGGTATCTGTTGAGTGTAGCGGCGATGTCTTCGACCACAATCTACTTTTTTATCTTTGCCAGAGCACGAGGTCTTCAAACCTCATATTCTGATATTCTTCACATTGACATTGACAAATACCACATATTCTGACGCATTTTTCAATGCGCTGCAAGGCTAGGCAAAAGAATTGGGATAGATATCGGTTAGAATGTAAGGCAAAGTGTGATCGAAAATCGAAAGAAGAATTCTCTTGTTGATGATATTCTTCCCGGTTGTGGAGCGAAAGCGAAGCTTAAAGCGAGGGGTGCGACTCCAAAATTCGAAGGAAGAATTCTGTTGGCGATGTTCTTCCCGATTTCTTGATGGAAAAGGCGACTAAAGCAAGGGTGCGATGCCAAAAATTGAAGGAAGAATTCACCTGTTAACGATGTTCTTCCCCAATTTGCGACGCAGTGGAAAGGGGGTGACTAAAGCGAGGGTGCGATGCCAAAAATCGAAGGAAGAATTCACCTGTTGATGATTTTCTTCCCCCGATTGCAGCGTGACAAAGATGAAAACGGAGAAATTTGGATGTGTTGCGAGCTTGCGAAGTTACAAAATCAGGCCAAATTTGTGAGCTAGATTATCGAGCAGCTAAAATAGTGGGTTGTAGCTTAATTGCATGGGTTACAGGGTTTGAAGGGTGGTGGGCAAGGGAAGCTTAATTAGTGGGCTGAAGGAAGGAGGATTTGAAGGTTGGATGGGCCAGTGGGCTATAATGAGCCCAGAAAGAAGAGGGGCGGCCAGGTGTGGAAACGCTGAGTCGGTGATATGGCGGAGCCGGCGAGCTGAGCTACGGAGAGGAGGGAGCAGGTCATGCTGTGCAGGCCGGTTGGTGGATTCTGGCTGGGATGCGGGATCGCTGCTGAGAATAGCGAGTCCGCGGGTTAGCCGCAAGTCGATTACCTCCTAATAGAGTAGGGGCATCGAGATAATGAGAACCATGGGATCTAGATCAGGCATGTCATCATTCCCCCAACCATCCGATTTAAGCTAAAATGATAAATTTCATAATCTAAATTTTGAAACTCTACATGCTGCTACTATATGCTGTGCATTGAGCGATCTAATGACTAGCCTTAATCAAAAGTTCTCTCTCACTTATTGAGGGGTAATTAACTTAGGCTTGCCATAGAAACCCTGGAACCATATCTAAAGTTCTCACCAAATGAGGAAGAAATCTCGGTAGTGTCTTATCTATTCCATCTTAAAAATTACACCGATACTTTAAACCACTCTTTTTCATCAAAGAGGTTGGTGGGAAATTTTTGGGGCCCACAGAAAACTCAACGTTCATACACATAAGCTATAGGCATATGCATTTCCTATGTATTTATAACTAGTATCATAACACATATTATCATTCATTTATAAGCTTTTGAAAAATATTTTTGGATTTAATAGTGATAATAATCAGACATATATAAAATTAAATCAACACATGCAAGCTTACATAAAGGAAATCCATTTTTATTTTACTTTATTTTGAAAAGATGGATGCATGATTTCAAATTACATACAATATCTAACATGATTAGAAAGGGAACAATCAAATATAAGCAATGATTCATTCAACCAAACTAGTTCCTAAGGACAATCATATTAAATAAAACTATTTAAAATGAACTAAAGCTTTCTTAATGCCATTTTAATTTCATATTTTGATTTGATTAAAGGATGTGAGTAGAGGTTTGATGGTCCTCCCATGTTTGTTAATTCATTTGGTTTAATGAAATGTGATTAAGTTGATTTTATGGTTGAATTAAGTTGTAATATGCATTAAATCTATTAATTAACCCTTTCCTATGTTACCTTAATATAATTACCCAAATAATTACGAGCCAACATTATATGCACATGCATTGGAAATTAAATTTACCATGATCTTAAGAAATGAAAGGGGCCTAATGCAATTAGCTCATGATTAAAGGTTAATTAAGCTAAGGACCTTAATTAAGTACTCTTATAGTTTTTTCCCACATGTGGGTTAACCATAATTTCCTTAAGACCTCTTTAGGTTATTGAACACCTAAAAGTCTACCCAAGATTTACTTAATTAAAATTTGATATGATTATGATTTCAATTTAATTAATTAAGTAGTTTAATTAATTAATTAAGCCTTGATTGATTTAATAAATGAAATAAACTTAGGAAAATAGGTTAAGAAGGAGACCCTAACCTTATCCCATGGGTTCATTCACTATTGAATAATGATTAGCAACTTAATTAATTTATTTATTACTGTTCATGGGATTAATTAATGATTAATTAACTTAAGAGAGTAAGTAAAATTTGATTCTTCAATTTTCCTAATTAATTAAGCAATAAATCTCAAGAAAATCATGGGAGGCAGAGGTCATCCCATTAAATTAACCCACAAAGTTTTGGGTTAATTACCTAAGTAATTAAGGAATCATTAAGATAGCTAAATTTTTAATTAAATCTTACTTAAGTCTTTATTAATGTTCAAAATTAATTAAGAATATTTTTAATAAATTCTCCCCTGAAATACCTTTAAAATGAGTATTTATTTATATTTTAGTAAATTTTCTATAATTATTTATGATTTTTATAAGTTTCAGTCATTAAAATACATTAATTAAGTCAAATTAACCATTAATTTTGTCGACGCCATGTGGCATGCTGATGCGGCACGTTTTTCACATGGTGCCACGGGATTGGTTATTAAAAATAATCCTAGTCAGCACTTGCATGGCAGCGACGAAATGCGCTTTCTCGTGCACCGTCCGATCTAAGATCGGACAACCATGATTAATCCCGTGACTTAATAGAATCAAATTGAATTGATTGATCAGATCTAATTACGATTGTCCATTATGATTACGTGAAACGGATGGTGTGCGAGCTATCGTCATGTGAGCGAGGTAGAACGGAGTCCGTCCGCCTTTGTTCGCGTGATCCGAGATCGACTCCAAACGGATCCCACACCTTCACAACATTGATTGAAGGGGATCCAACAATCAAGATCACATGAGATGAACATTTCCTTCAAAAGGTCCAATAAAATTTTCACCCAAGGTCAGTTTTAATGGAATACCTCACCAGCTCAACAATGGATTGAAGCTTAGTCATTGAGAGCTCTACTAATCAGCATGAGCTCCAATTTGGGGTGGCTTGCTTGGAAGGCCATGAACCAAAGCTTGGGAGGTCAATTCTGATCGAAGTCCACCCTCTGATCATGGAAAGCTTGGGGGATGATTCGTTCTTGCTCGATTGTCTCTAAAGATGGTGTGTGCAAAGTTAATTGCACTTTAATTGTAGTTTGAGCACATGGGAATCAAGGAGAGGGTGCTCTATTACGAGATGGATGTGAATGCCATTTTTTTATTTAGGAACATGCTTGGGAGCTTGGTAAATAACTATGGTGGCTCATGTTGGGTAGCTAGGGCTCTGAAAAATGATTTTGTATGTGTTTGAGTGGAAATGAGGTGTATAACCTCTTGATCGAGCTAACCTAGTTTGGATTAGTGTGATCGTCTAGCTACCTCAAGAGTTGTGGGTGGCAGGGAGTGGATGAGGTGGCTCGATTTAGTTGGGTGATGGTGTGGGAGTGGCTGCTAAGGGAGGAAATGGGTGTCCTTAAGCTTTCCAAATGCACCAATGGGGGAGGTGAGGTAATTTCACCTCCCATGGGTCATGGCTAATCCAACCACCTCTTGCATTATGTTGGGCAGTGTCCTAGGTGCCTAGGTGGACCGTTGGAAGAGTTTCAAGTGGCAAAGGAAAGAAAATGATCACTTACATGGGTGATTTGCCTCATGCGATACCTTTGACCTAAGGGTATCATGCTTATTTGGCATGGCATTTGATTTAGACAGATTTGAAATGAGCCAAAAGTGGGTTGAAACAAATTTCAAATCATTCGGAGTTCATTTGGTTTGATTTGGCTCAATTTGACTCAAATGGGTCGAATTGGGTTAGTTTGGGTCAAGTTGATCAATTACTCAAATTGGGTCAAAAGTTGGGTCATGTTCATATGATCATTTGGGATGAGTTGTGTCATTGGTTTAGTTTAGTTTACTTTGGATTTGATTTTGGCTCATTCGAGTTCAAATGGTTCAAATGGGTTAAGTTGACCAATTTGACCAAATTGACCAAACTAGCTTGGGTTAGGTATTTTTTTGGGTTTGGTTGACTAATTGAAGATGATTATAGGCTTTGATTTCAATCAATTTAGATTTGGTTTTGATTTAGGCCAATTTGAGCTAAGTAGGTCAATTAAGTTTAATTGGGTCTAATCATGGATTTAGTCAAGTTCAACAACTAATTAGGAATGAACTTGAGCCATTTGTTGCAATCAATTTGGTTCATATTTTGATTTGACCCAATTTGGTCTTTTAGGTCAATTTGGGTCAACTTGAGTCAAGAGGGTAAATTGGGCTTGGTTTGGCTCAATTGAAGGTCAAGTCATGTTCAAATATTGATTTTGAGTTGATATGAATCATTAGTTTCAAGGGATTTGGCTTAGGTTGCAATTTGGCTAGTTTAAGTTTGTTTGGGTTAGGAAGGTTGACTTGGTCAAAGGATCAAGTTGACATGGTTTGACCCAATTTATGGCAATTGATCAACCTAGGGTGATCAATAATCTTGATAGGAGGTCTTGGTGGTCTTAGTTTAATCCAATTTATGTAGGATTGTAACTTGGCTCAAATAGGTCAAATTGGCCACTTTGGGTCAAGTGGACCAATTGGGCTTAGTTGGCTTGATTTTGGGTTGAGTTTGATTTAGTTAAGTTTATTTATGGATTTGGGATTGATATATAAACTCAATTACAATTGATTTGGATTTGGGTGAGTTTTGGTTCACTTGGATATTTCAAGTTAAAAGGGTTAAGTTGGGTTTGACTTGGGTTGGCTTTGGTTTGGCTTGATGATTATGGATTTCATTTATATTTGTGAATATGATTGAAGGTATGATTTATTTATGAGAAAATTAATTGACTTTTGCTTGATTTGGATGACATTTTAACTAAGTTTTTGAAGTTAGCTCAAAGGGTTTTAAGGAGGATTTTGATTTAGTTTGATTTAATTTTGATGATTTAAATGTATATTTCATTTATATTTAAGAAGATGATTAAAGATATTATTGATTTATGAGAAAATCAATTGAGTTTAAAGTAATTTGAAGACAAATTTGGCTAAGCTCATGAAGGTAAGTCATAGGGCCTAGATTTGGATCTTGATTTAGTTTGATTTAGTTTGATTTAGTTTTGATCATTTGAACATAGATTTGATTTATATTTAGAAAGATGATTGAAGATATAAGTTGATCATGAGAAAATCAATTGATTTTGGATTGATTTGGAGGCAAATTTGGCTAAGTCCATGAAGGTAGGTCATAGGGCTCGTGTTGATTTTGAGTTTGGACTTGATCATGAGCTTTAATCATTTGGCTTGAAATTTGAATTTGGATTTTAATCTAGTATTTGAATTAAATTTGAGGTTTGGTTATGTCTTAAGAAGGTGAATATAGATTAGGTTTAGATAATAGTGTAGGTAAATCTTTTTAAATCTTAAGGCACAGTCTAATCTATGATTAACTCTTCTAAGTCTCTAAGTTTAGGTTAAGTATTTACCTAATTGCTAGAAGTGTCTTAGGACTAAGGAAGTCATAGTGTGTCTAGAAGACTCCTAATTCTAATAAGAAGAGAGAGGGGGTGGGGTTGAGAACTCACTCCAAAAGTGAGGTCAATACTTATCCTTAGTAGATTCCCCCTCTTATGCCATTGGCATAAATCTCCCACATGTCATGTCTAATGCATGTGTGATCCCCTAGTGGATCTCCCTCCATGTTCTTGGCATGGAATTCTCATCAGATACTCTTGTCTCTTTTATGCCTTTGGCGTAACGAGAGCTGTATTGCACTAAGATCGTAATTCTATCTACCTTTTGGGTTTAGGTATAGATCATTTTTCTTAGTGCTTATAATCTTTTGGATGTTGTTGATCATCTCGGTCAATGCTAATATGTGTGGTGTGCCTTGTTAATTACACCATATCTATTGGGGGTCCTTTTATTGACCTCACTTTTAGAGTGAGTTCTCAATCTCCTCTTCTTAGACTTAGGAGTCTTCTAAATACTAAGACTTCTCTAGTCATAAGACACTTCTAGCACTTAGGTGAACACTTAACCTAAGCCTAGAGACTTAGAAGGGTTAAGCACTTCAATTGATTTTTCTTATGAATCAATTAGTCCTTCAATTATCATCTCAAATATAAATAAAATCTATAATCATCAAGCTAAACCAAAATCAATCCAAGTCAAATCCAACTTAGCCCTTTTGACTTGAGATATCCAAATGAACCAAAACTCATCTTAACCCAAATCAATTGCAATTAAATTTATATATCAATCCCAAATCCACATATAAACTCAACTAAAACTCCAAAATCAAGCCAACTAAAACACAATTGGTCCACTCAACCTAAAATTGGCCAATTTGATTTATTGAGCCAAGTTCCAATCCAAATTAGATTGAACCATGTGATGTTTATTTTTAGTATGCATATGAGGGACACCACGCCAACGAGTGTACTTAGAAGTGATATACAACATTGAGGTATGATGTACTATCTGAAGATAAAGGCATCACCCTTCAATGGTAATCACTAATAAGGACTCAAGGCATGATGGGTCTTCAAATATATTAGATATTTTTCCCTATTTTACATGGATGAATAAAGTAGGTTTTATATTAAATCGGATTCTAAAGTTCCCTATGGGGGCAAGCCCCCATAGTTAATTACATCCTAAGGAGGTGAGTTTCTTAGGAATACTCTCGATTAAAGTTGGCAATTAGTGTCTCTAAAGATTAAGGTTAAGACTATCAACAAATTGATTATGTTAGGAAAATTAAATGGGATAGTTCAAAAGTAGAGACTTATTTTAGAAGCCAAAGGGAATAAGTAAGAAATGCTTATGATACTAGGAGGCCTAGTGAGCATTACAATCTATCCTATGGTTCAGTTTATATGTTTGAAAGTGAGGAGAATTATTTGTTTGAGTTAAAATTTTATTAGATCACTAGGGCTTATAACACACCAATACAAGGTTAGGGGAATGCCTAAGATGTGAGGATTTATGCTTGTAGCCTAAACGAAATAGCTACCTCGGATCCTAAATTTAGGGAGCTTTAGCAAGAGCTAGAGCACGGACTTAAATCTAAGTGAAAATGAGCATATAGTCTACCTTCACAAAAGAGGATAAATCACTCGACTACTGAACTTATAACCACCTGGAATGGCAACCAGCTAACTCATCATATGCTTTAAAACCATGTAGGCAAGTCATATGATTTTGTAAGATAGTTAGGTAATTATTATTTAAAAAGAAACTAAATTCCTTAAACACGCTCCCTAAGAGACTAGAGCATGAGTGGTATGAGTAATGACTTAGTCTAATGCAAATCTTTTCAATTTTTATTTAAATTTTGACACTTCATTTTGACAAAGGCCATAGAATTTTCACGTGTCTAAATGCATGATAAAATGAGATTATGGGTTAAATCAGATAGAAAGATGTGTTTTCCACCAAAGAGGAGACCCTCAAAGGTCAAGTCTTCCCCTATCGTGCAAGGATGGAAACTCTCTCTTAGCAAGAGTGAAGCATTATGAATGCATGATGTTTAAAAATACAACATTCAGCTAAGGGGTTACTAAATCTTTTAATTATCTTGATTTGATGCCTAGGCTTTATATGAGGTTATGAGTTATAGAAAATTTAATTATGAGTTATAGTTGGAGTAGAAAATTTATTTTTTCCTTAGAGCCTAATTGGATCCAAGCAACACATTAAATCATCATTCATAAAGAAACTATAAAAAGGCATGCCATATCTAATGCACAATGTAAACATAACATCAAATAATTTATAAATCTAATGCAAAAGAATAAAAGGTCAGCAACAGGTGCACCATACAACTGAAAAAAGGGTATCAGAACACCTTATACAAGAAATATGAAACAATAATTACAATTTACAAATGAATAAGTGTTATGGGGGTCTTCTTTTCTCCATACTTCATGTCTTCATGTTTTTTTTTTTTAATTTGGATATACTTGCTTCAAAGGCATCACAGGGCCTCCCAGACAAAGCATTCTAGTCACTGCTCTTCTAATTTCCCATAATATTAATCTTAATTCCTTATACAAAATTACATTGAAATAAAAAAATTAAATCTAACTACATCTATAAAATAAGTGTTAGCTAAACACACCATTCAATCTCAAGTTATATTTATAATTTAGACTTAACAACTTATACATGGGTAAAAATGTCTTAACTTGGATCATGCTTGAGGCTTAAGAAACATGCAAAAGAGCATTTATATTTATTTTAAGCCTTAAACACAATCACAGAAAATATGATTAGGCTAATGGCCTAACATCCAGTCTATGAAACATACACCCTAACATCTAGTCTAAAACAATATATCACAAAATAAAATATATATCATACCATACACTGCCCTAACATAAAGCTAAAAATAGCGAGTTAGCTCTAATGTGTGTGTTGAAGCTTATGTGGTATGTCCTAACTAGGCATTAAGGTTATGGTTTTCTAAATGTGAATGGGCATTTAATCATAAGAGATTGATTTCACTTTAAGTTGTTTAAATGACTTGAGGACTTTACCTAGTGTTTTATTTTATTTTATTTGATTAATACTTAGCAACTAAGTGTCATAAAGAGAAGAAAAAGAGAAGATTACTCTCTTTTATCAATACCTTAAGTCATTTCTAAAGCATATTAATTAATTAATTCTCTTTAGTGAATGGCTTATTATACATTTTAAAATTAGTCCTAAGTTTAGGTTCACTTTAAATGATCATATTCAATAAGAGAAGCATCTTAAGATTAATTGGAATGAATTACTATCACATGACACATGTTCATTCATTTCCTTCCATCATATGTAACATGTATATGGTATTAAATCCTAAGTATAACTATACATGCAATATATATATATATATATATATATATATATATATATATATATATATATATATATTTATCATACTCTTAAAAGAAAGATGCATATAAATATTTTGTAGAAATATGGGATTTTTACTCATTAGCTAAATACACATTCAAGTGTCTTATTTCTCACAAGGGGCAAATTTATATATTATGACAAAAGTAAAGAACAAAAATAATTTTTAAGGAGGGCGGATGACTAATTTAACTACCTCATATAAGAGAAATTATAAAATTGAGAGCAATTATCTTTTCTGTCAATTCCCCGATTATCCGTTCTACGATCACTACTATCTATCACTATCCAGTATATTCGTTATAACTGCCACTATCATCACTCCTATAACTAATTGTCCTTCGCTACTATCTTTACTGTTGTTGTCTGTAATTAACTACCATTGACACTAGATGTCCATGCTGAATCCTAAAAAAAATAAAAATTATAAGATTTAAGTTTTCTATTTAATCTTATATTAAGAGTTAATACGTAGTTTAAAATTTGTCACAAAGAGGCTTGCTGTTGAGTATCCATTCGCTACTATCTTCAAAAAAATAACTAAAAAATAAAAAATCAACAAATTTGTAGTTCAATATAATTGTAATAATTATCTGAAAATATAATTATTAAAGTTATCCCAAATAAATATTTAAAATATATAAGTAAAAATATTATTATGAATAGTTTTTGAATTATGGTATAACATCAATGCATACTTTTACTATCAGATACCAGTAAATATTCTCAATTTTATACTGATAAATCAGTATCACTTCTAAGGGATTATTTGGTTGCCTACATTTGGAATGCAGTATAATAAAAATACAGTATAAAATGAATACAGTGAATTTTGAATGTTTTATTGTTGTTTGGTTGTTATTAAAAGTAAATCTGAAAATATTTTTTTGTTTGGTTGGATGAATATAAAAGTAAATATTTGTATTACGAATCTTTTATTATATGTAAATTAATTATAAATTTATTCACTACTTAGCGTATTCAATTAAAAAATAAAATATATTAAAATATAAATAAATTATAAATAAAATTTTTTCTTGACTAAAAATAAATAAAATCAAATACAAATATAATGTATTTGAATATTTAATTATTAGTAATTAATTTACAAATTTTCTAAGATATTAATTATTAGTGTTATAAATAAATAAAATTTGAATATTATCATTTTCAAGAAGAAAGAGATGAGACTTTAAACTACATTGTAAAAGCAAATATGATATATTTTGAATATTTAAATTTTATTTAATTATCTAAAAAATAAATACAAGAAAATTATTTTTCTACTTGATTGAGTATATGCTGATAAAAGTAATGCATTTTTCATACGTTAGATCTTATTAGTTGTATGTAAATAATTATAATAACTTTTTTATATTAACATAATGACCCAAATTTAATATATATATATATATATATATATATAATTTTATTACTATATTAAATATTAATTAATTAATAGAAATTTTTATTAAATAAATTAATCGTCAAGTTATGATTTCATCTTCATTTATTAAATAAATTTTCTTTAATAAATAGCTTACTCATTAATTATTTTTTTGCTAAATAAACTAAAATTTAATAATTATTTTAATTTTTTAATTTATCGTGAATTATTTACCATCAATTTGAATAAACATAATTATATTTATTAAATTATAATTAGCTATAATAATATTTATTTTAATTCAAGTTAAAATAAATATTAGGGTTCAAAATTCTAAAGCTAACCTTTTCTCTCCCAGAGCTCCTCTCCATGAATTAAATACTCGTTTTTGTATTTAGAATCATCTGAAATAAAATTTTGGGATTTGAAATCGCCAAAATTACTGAATTTATTTTCTTATCCAAATACAAAGAGAAAAAATATGTAAACTAATTACAACGCATTCTAAATACTGGCAACCAAATAGCCCCCCTAAGTTAATCCCAAACACCACCTTAAAAACGGGCAAATTTTAAAAAGGAACTCTCCACCAAATTAAATTAGGCAAAGGAGTAACATAAAAATAAAATTTTAAAAAGGATGAAAACGCACATATTAAAAATTTAAAAGAGTTTTCACCTATGACGTGGATTCTGCTGCTGATGTGGATGCTGATGGTACAACAATGCTTGAAACTTATTAAAATAAATCTGTGCAGTTTTTTTTTTTTAATTTTATTTAGTTGTTCAAGAGCACTATTATATTATGTAGCAAAATTTATTAAAAAAATATGTATATTATTAAATTAAATATGTCCATGATAGTATTTCATAAAAATGATACATTATAAAAAATTATAAAAAATTTTAATTTATCATAAATATTTTATTACTGTATAATATATTTTATAGCAAATATTATCATAAATTTTCTATTTTCGCATAAAATAAATGATATATTACATAAAATCATCTAGAATATTAACATTTTTAAATATTTTATTATATTATGTTATATTTTATAGCAAATATCATATATATAATCATTTTAATTTTATTATTATTGATATATTAATATTCAGTCAAACTTATTATCTCATTATGAAAATTTCAAATTTGAGTTACGTAAGTATAATACTGCACATCTTTGTTAAATCTATACATATTTTTTAATGACTTGGGTTGTAAGAATAAAATTATTTTCTTAAAAATTACATAAAAAAATTATAATCAATGATTTACCCTTATTTTTCTTTTCATTTTCATAAAATTTTTATGAAAATGATTTCAAATGCCATCATTTTTAGTTTATATATGTATATACACATATATATGTATTACATTTTATCATAATTTTTAATTAATCATACTTATATGCAAATAACATCATTATTATTTAATTAATATATTATTTATAATTAGTTAAAAGTCATTTTAACATAGTTTAAAATTTTATGAAAATATTTTATTATTTTTTTATGAAATGAATTATTATTTTATCATTATATTATATTTAATAAATTAATTATTATTTCATATTATTTTAAAATTTTTATTAATAATTATCCAAAAAGGAAAATTAATTAGTGATAGATACACTCAATTATTAATTGAGTTTTACCAAAAAAATCAAAATAGGTTTTGCATGAAAGCTCATTAATTCTTAAAAATATCAACTTCAACCCTAAGTATGCTCCATCTTAATTTTTTTAAAAATATGCTAATTTTACTAAATTAGCAAAAACTTATCCACATATAAAAATATGCATGCCACGCAAGCATGAAAACGGCCTCGCACTCTTTTCAAAAATTAAATTTAATAAGAGCATATTTCTCTAATTAACGCTGTTAGAGGCTCTTATTCAAAATTTATCTCCTTAAAAACTCCCAACTTTCTCCAATAAGATTGATCATTGGATAACGTAGCTGTTTGGTGTTTCTTTTAAGCACTCGGGATTTGCTCGAGTCAGGTTTAGTCGCACCAAACGTTTCTGGTAGCGCACCCGGCGTAGACGCGAAGGCGCCAGAAGGCCCTCCCGATCTCTCCAGAACTTCCGTCACTTCCTCTGCCGCGCCTCTATTTTGTTCCCATCCTTTTTACTCGTTTCCTATCGCATTACCCTTTGTCTCTCCCGAAACCCCACCAAAACTTATTGCTCTACGCGATCGAGCGACTTCCAACTCTCAGGTAAGGTTTGATAGCTTCTCGCTATCGCTTGTTTCCACAATATGTCATTTATTGTAATCAGTTCTTTAGATAATTTGTTCGGGTAAGATGTTGCGCTATAATGGATATTTTATTTGGAAATGCTTTTTAGCATTGGTGTTTCACTTTTTGGGCTCTGTTGTATGATTTGATTTGTGAAGGAGATACCATTCTTTGTGTGGCTTTTGATTTTCTTCGAGGTTGGTTGTGGACTGTTGGATTAAGAATACGGAGTTTTTGAAGTTGTATTTATGTGAAGCTGAATCGTTGGGAACAATGAAGGATTTAGGTATTAATCGTGACTTGTCTTGGAATCAGGGTTATAAATGATTTGTGTTCTTTTACTATTTAGTTGCGCGACAAATTGATTAATTCTGGTGTTTCTTCTCTTCTGTTATCTCATTTAATCTGGCATTTGTAAGCCTGCTAGGGGACGGAGCAGCTACATGTATTAGTAAAAATGATTTCTGATCCTTACAGCGCACTTTGATTGGACCATCTTTATTGTCCTAGGATTCCATGGATGCTGCTATTGCTTGCTGAAGTGAGAATATCTCAATTCAAAAGAAGGAATAAAAGAAATGCTTGCCACCAAAAAACCCTCTTGATTTTTCTCTCGGTACCTGATTTCAGCCATGAAGGAAAAGGAAGCGAGCAACCTTTGCTTAGGCTTTCTTTGTGTTTTCAACTACTAGACCTAATCTAGAGAAAAGAGTAGGAATAACTCTGGTTTTTCTTCTCTCTCTATTCTTCGTTCTCCTGCGCGACCTTTAGATTTCTCGCATCTTCCTCCACATGAAAAACTCCATAAGCTGGGAACTCTTAGCTCCTTTCTTTACTTGATTGATTGCTTGATTTGTTCCCAATCTCTTTCTTGTCTAGACACAAGGATTAATAGAGAGCTAAACAATAATAATAATAATAAGTGTATGGTGCTACATAAGTTTGTACAGAGTATTTCGTTATCAAGAGAGAAATTAAGAATGACAGCATGAATTAAATAATTTATTTCTTTATTTAAAAAATCTAAGACTTTAATTCAAATTATATTATCATTGTATAATGAATCTTGCGATTTGATGTAATGTGTTACTAGTAAAGCTCTTGAAATACTAGGTTAGAAGTCCGAATAGTGAGGCTGTAATATGTTTACTGCTTCCACCTCATCTGGTTCTTCTTTTTACTACTTTCTTGGAATTAGCTTGAGATTTTTTCTTTTTCGTTAACATAAACTACTTGTGATGTTCCAGATATCTAGTAGAGTCATAAGGTAAATCTTCTACCAAAGCCAAAAATGAACAAAAATTCATTTTAACTCCTCACTCACCCGATCATCTTTTTGCAAAAATTTATAAAATTAGCATTCGTTCACTTTGTAACTTGGAAGAGGAGTTGCAGATGATGAATGCCAGGTGATGGATATAGTATCATAACATAGGTTATGCTTTGTGTTACAAAAATAGAATCATATTGGAAGCTTGAGATGGGTCTGTGTGTGGACTAATGCGCATGTTGGGTTGCTACAGTAGAAGATTGTGAGACTCATTTCCTATATCTATTGGTCTACCTTGCATTGTATTTATAATTGATAATATGACTTTAAAACTTGTGTATGTGGAGTTAGAGGCTTTTCCCATCTAAAGAATGTTGTAAGTCTTGTTATCATGTTTCTCAATCTCCTATGGTTTGGTATTACGTTCTTCCGTAAGAATAGTCTCAGATATCCTACTATTTTCATAATACTTGTTTATGAAAATTTTCAGAAATACACAGATTAATTTTTACTCCAAACCATGTGTTAAGAATGTATACCGGCAGAAATATACTTCACTTCAATTATGATGTCCTGGGCGGTAGTGTCTTCTCAGCAGTCTTTGAAACTTGGGTTTGCCGTCAACTGATCTTTATTTTCATATTCTAGAACTGAACATAGAACTCCCATTATAAAACTTCAATGCATTACGGATGCTAGATTGGCCTAAAGAAAACTATCCACTTTTCTTTAATTTCCTTGTGAAGGTTCTCATCTGTGCATCTTTTACAGAAGCAGAATGGCTGACCGAAACTACACGGTTGTGTATGATGGTGAAACAAGCTCTGAGGACAATTCTAAACCGATTCCTACTGAGATCGCCATTGGTATAGATATTGGTACATCTAAATGCAGTGTTGCCATCTGGAATGGCTTGCGAGTGGAACTGCTTCGAAACACAAGAAACCAAAAATTGATTCGTTCATATGTCCTATTCAAGGATGAAGCGCCTTCAGGCGGAGTGAGTACTGAAGTTCCTCATGGTGACCCAGAAATTTTATCTGGAAGTGCAGTTTTTAACATGAAACGTTTAATTGGAAGAATTGATACTGACCCAGTGGTACATGCTAGCAAAACTCTTCCTTTCATGGTACAAACTTTGGGCATTGGTGTCAGGCCATTTATTGCTGCACTGGTAAATAATGTTTGGAGGTCCACCACACCTGAAGAAGTCCTTGCAATCTTCCTAGTGGAGTTAAAAGCAATGGCGGAGCTGCAGCTTAAGAGGCCAATACGAAATGCAGTTCTTACTGTTCCTGTCTCATTTAGTAGATTTCAACTGACTAGAATTGAGCGTGCCTGTGCAATGGCAGGTATAAATGTCTTCAGGTTGATGCCAGAGCCTACTGCTGTGGCACTTCTATATGCGCAGCAGCAGCAGCAAACCATGCATGAAAACATGGGAAGTGGCATTGAAAAGGTTGCGCTTATATTTAGTATGGGTGCTGGGTATTGCGATGTTGCTATAACAGCAACAGCAGGTGGTGTCTCCCAGATTAAGGCATTGTTGGGAATTCCTCTTGGTGGAGAAGATATACTTCAAAATATCCTGCGCTATCTTTTGCCAGATTTTGAGAGCTTCTACCCAAATCATAGTTTGAAGATGATCAAATCAATGGCATTGCTTAGAATTGCTGCTGAAAATGCAATTCATAAACTATCCTCCCAAACCAGTGCTGAAATTAATGTGGATTTGGGCGATGGGAACAAAACATCTAGATCATTGACCCGTGCAGAGTTCGAAGAGGTGAATCATCAGGTGTTTGTGAAGTGCGAGAAGCTAGTAGCTCAATGCTTACTTGATGCGAGGTTGACTGCAGAGGACTTAACTGATGTGATATTAGTCGGTGGTTGCTCCAGCATTCCCAAGATCCGAAGCCTGGTGCTCGGTTTGTGTAACAAAGGGGATTCATACAAGGGAATTGACCCGCTGGAAGCTGCTGTTCATGGTGCTGCCATGGAGGGAGCTATCGCTTCTGGTATAAGTGATCCATCAGGTAGTCTGGATTTGCTAACCATTCAGGCGACTCCCCTGAGCCTTGGTGTCCGTGTTGATGGAGATGGTTTTGCTCCTATCATCCATAGGAACACAGCAGTTCCCGCTAGGAAGGAAATGCTATTCACTACTGCTCATGACAACCAGACCGAGGCCCTAATTGTTGTCTATGAAGGGGAGAGCAAGTATGCAGAGGAGAACAATATACTAGGCTACTTCAAGATCACAGGGATCCCTTCTGCGCCTAAGGGCTCTGCTGAGATTTGTGTCTGCATGGATATTGATGCTTCAAATATTCTAAGAGTTTATGCAGGAGCATTTATACTTGGTACCCAACAAGCTGTGTCACCATTCCTCGAGGTGCGGATGCCGACGATAGATGATGGGCATGGCTGGTGTGGACAAGCTCTGGTTAAGATGTATGGGACTGCCATGGACTTGGCCACTATACAGAAGAAAGTCTAGCGGTGAGGTGGTCGTCTCATTGGTATATTTTCCTCGTGTTTGGGACAGTCTGTTTAGGTGAAAGTAAACATTAATAATTACTGAAGTTTGGTTTCTTCATGTCAAATAGCAAAGTGTTTTGGTGGAGTGTTGTTTGTGCTGTCTGTTCGTAAAATTGTCGAGATGAACTTGTGAGTGCTTTATTGAAGATTACAACTTCAGAGTTTGCAGATTTATTTTTTGCCTGATAGCATTTAATTTTCTAATTTATTTTAAATTCATTTAATGAACTTTCTAGTGATGATATCAACATCCCCTCTCTCTCTCTCTCTCTCTCTCTCTCTCTTGAAAGTGTGAATTTGAATAAAGAAAACTTTGCAATTAACATTGCGGAAGTTACAATGTTGATAAAAAAAATAGATCTACCAAAAAATTGTGCTTGAAATTTGGCGAAAGTTTACTTTCAAGCTTCACGGGATGATAGTTTGGAGCTTCAGGAGTGATTTTTCATGTGGAGGAAGATGCGAGAAATATATAATTCCTATTCTTTTCTCTAGATATAGGTATGGTAGTCCACAACAAAAAGCAAGACCGGGCATGTGTAGGTATTAGGTTTTTTTTGTTTTTGTTGGTATTCCTTTCTTTTGAGTTGAAGCAAGATAGATTTATAAAAAATTGTGAATGAATGCAATAACAAGCTTACAAATGTGGTAAAGAATAAACAACAATATGTAGTAGATGAAGACACTCCTGTACTGAATCACATAAACCGTACGGTTCATGGATCTGCTACTATTTTGGTTTTGCTAAAATTTGTAAAGAAATAATTTTTATGTCATATTTTGAATGGCTTAAAATTTTAGATAATTGCAATCAATTTTTTTCTAAATCTTTCCTCAAATAATCATAAGAATTGAATATATATATATATATATTAAAATATTAGAGCGTAAAATAAATGTAGGTCATTATTCTTTTCATATGTCCCGGTTAAAGAAATATTGTAGTAGCGAGTAAAATTGTTCTTATTAGTCACATCAAATTATTTAAAAAAATTTGAGAACAATTAAAAACTTTTAGCATGTAAGGCTTACAACATTAGCTGTGCAGACTAGTGATAAGTGGTGATAGTTATTGTAGCAGAAATTAGGGCTGCAAACAAACTAAGCTGAGCAGAAGCTTGTTCGAGTTCAAGTTAGTTTGTCATTATTGAGCTTGAGCTTGGCTTGAGCTTGATTCGAACTTTTAGGATGGTGTTCAAGCTCGAGCTTGTTTAAAAAAAATCATATTGAGCTGCTTTCGAACATTGTAGTACCGATTGAATAGAACTGGGAATCATTAACAGCCTTCGTTTAATGAAATAAGACAATTCGGCGTATCACGAATTGTCAGCCTTGTTGTGAAACTTTAAATAATCGATTCGTGAACATAAATGAAGAAAACTTTGCTGTTCATTTAGCGTGATTATTTATAAAGAAAGTGTTGAGCTTGATTAGTTAAATAAGCAATATATTTAATCGAGAGTCAGTAGTAGCTTGTTGAACGCTCGGTTCATTTGCAGCCCTAGACAGAATGATGGGCAATTATGATAGTGGCGATCAATAATTAAAGTTGATAATATTTATAGGAAATTAGGAATAGTGGTGGATGACAATTAATGTTAATCATTAGTAGCCAACAATAATATGTTATTTGATGACGCGGTAGATAGTGGTGTGGCTTGCAGCATATAGTGGTGACAACGATGGTTTGAAGTGTATTTAAAAGTTTGCCAAATCATCTGATTTTAAAATATATCAAAATTGCACTATGGAGTGGTTTTCATATTCAAAAGTTTACTTTAAATTCCGTTTTCATCAAATTAAATATTTACAAATTTTATAACTCGAGCATTTAACATGTTTTAGAACCAAAATCTTTCTAACTAAACAACCTAGCCGTGATGCATTAGTTTAATTTAGCAATTTCAACTGACTTTATCATTTATTTTTTATGAATAAATATTTGATTCCATGCACTACTGTACCTTAGTAAAACTTCTAGAGATTTTTTCTTGTTTTAATGTTTTTTTCTCTTGAAGTATAATCATTGATAAATCAAATTTTTTTTTAGTATTAAAATTTAAAATTTATTTACACTTAATAACAAGCATGTAAAATTTTTCTATATAAAAAAAAGCTTGCAAGAGACTTAAAAAATGAATAATTAATACTGCTATTTACATGCAAAATAACTCTCTAATTTACTACGAATCCCTTAAATCCATAGAACTAACAAAACTAAGATTTCACAAAAACTTATAAAATATTATTGTAATTTCATTATTACTTCGATACAAACTTTCACAGTTTTGAAATTGTTTTACTGCCTTTCATTGCTCTTCATTTAATGGTCGGCCTTTTCAGTTGGGTCTGTTGAAAACGGTTGCAAGGTGGCCTGGAAACCCACAATATGTCAATTAGTGGGCTTTGTGATGGCTTGGGCCCATTTTTACTGATGTGATTACTGCCACGCAGCCCTTCTGTCCTAACGTGCAAATTTATTTATATAGATATATATATATATATATCTTAAAACTTTTAATTTTTGCAATAAATTCAAAATATGGAAAATTAATCAATTCTTATATCTATGCTTCTCCATCAATTCATAGAAACCTTGTGCGAAGCAAATTTCTTTTTCTTAAACTATAGAGTTCTAGTTCTTAATAGAAATCTTGAATTTAAATTTAACCGATTTAAAATGTTTCTTACAAAAATGTAATTAATTTATGCTTTACTTATGATCAATAAATTTATCTTAAATAAGTATATATTCTTTCAAAAAATAGTGATTTTGTTTCTTATTATGAATTGATCAAGTTGACATAATGCTATAAGTATTAGCCGAATCACAGGATTACTTAGATGGTGATCCAAAGAGTAGTTTCAATAATAAAAAGCTTTTCAAAATTTTATTTTTTAACACTTACTAAAAATTTTGTGATTGATGAAAACTCTTTCTCAATCAAGGGTGAACACAAGCACAGTTGAAGGGGTGAGAGCAATTATCCTTCCTGAATTTTATAATTTCTCTTATACTATATATCAAATTAATTATTTGCCCTTCTTGCTCTTTATTTTTATCTTAAAATATAAATTCACCCTTTCTGAAAATTGAAGCTGTCCCTGTTCTCAACTTACTTCTTGAAGAAAGTAAGTGCGTATTTAATGATTTATGGAAGTAGTGAAGAATTCTTTGTAAATATCCTAAAATGATTATGACATGGCAATAAAGCATTTGACATGGATGAGTCTAAGTTCATTCTCCCATTATGCACGTCTTATTCTAATTTTTAAATGTATATTTCATCTTTTTATCATTCAAAGGAATCTTATTTATTCTCAGCTCTCATCCAAAAAGCATCAATGAAAAAAATATAAATTAAATAATAAGTTTTGCTCATATTTTTCTTTAAATTATAAATAAATATTAGATAAATTTATATACATAGCACACAATTTTTATGCATTTATATATTTAATATCTAAAATTTAATATTTATAAATATAACATCTTTTTTATACTTAGAATGGTGCATTTCACTTTTAAAAATTAATAAATATGTTATTTTTGATGTAGTATTAAAATTTTGAGTACTATATATACGAATATCAAAATTTAGATGTTAAATATATAAATATATAAGAAACTTTATACTTTGTATATGACAACTAAAATAAAAAAAGGTATTTACAGACATAACACACAATTCTTATACATTTATATTTCTAATACCTAAATTTGATATTTTTTATATATAGCACTCAAACTCTTAATATTATATCAAAAATAACATTTTTATTAATTTTTTAATGTGAATGCACCTGCCTCATTATCAAAAATTTAATTAGGCCATTTAGAATCTACATTTTCTATAATGAAATAGGCCCCATTAAATAATTGTGTTTCTTCAAATAAATATAATGTATTGAAATTCCTAAGATGTTGCAATCAAATTTCTAAAATGCTGTAGCTAAAAACGACAACCTCACAGCAACAAAATAATGATGATAATGAAATATATATATATATATATATATATATATATATATATATATATATATATATATATATATATATATATATATATATATATATATATATATATATATATATATAATGACGATAATGACCCAAAAATATCAATATGAGAAAAAAAAATTTTGTTAAAATCTCTTACGTGCTACCCATCTACTGTTCTTAGTTATCAAGAATTAATAATTAAGATCTGTTTTTATAATTGAAAATTACTGTTAAAACCTTTTACCAAAAAGAAAAAAAAAATTGTTTACAAAACTAATTTTTTGTATTTTTAATACAAATAGATCAATAAACATGTCCTGCACTCAGAGAAGTCAAAATATAAAATGCTCAGCTTGATAAAATTTATTATCTTTTTACGATCGATCGATTGAGGAGAAATCAATATAATTATTCATTGCAAATAACAATATTTTGACGGTAGGAATATAATTATGTAGTATATTTTTGTACATCTTATTTAGATTTATTATATTTCGGCTTATGATCATTTGTCATAGTAAGATTATTTTAAAATGTATATAAATATTATTTGCTCGTTAAGGACAGACTCCTTGGCTTCACTCTGTATCTATATATATCTCTCCAATATATATATATATATATTAAAACCGAAATTTCCAACCGATCCAAATCAATTTTTGAATTGGATCGGTTTTATAAATTTTTGGATTTGGTTTGATTTGGTAAAATTTGGTTTTTGGTTTTCTATGATTTTGTATTATCTCCATTAAACCTAAAATAGCTAAAAAATCAATTTTTTTTCATTTTTTTAGAAAATTTCTCCTTATCATATATATATATATATATATATATATATATATATATATATATATATATATATATATATATATATATATATATATATATATATATTTATGTTATATTCCAACTCAAATCCATGTACTTAAGATACATCAAAATTTCTATCAAATTATATTTGAGCGAAATTTCAAAAGTGTTTGTTTAGTATCACTTGATTATGTGGCTCTTATGGCATGATATTTGAAGATGTTATAAGGCATTTATCTAAGAGACTAAGAAGTAAAATAAATATGTTCATATAGAATTACTAAGTTATTGGTGATCACACAAATATTTAAGTTATTTTGGATAAATAAATGAATTTAACAAATAGCCCAATTTTGGCCTCTTTCGGCTCATCCTCCTTAGCAATTTATATCATAGCATGTTTTTGAGATTGATGATCATGAAATTTGAGGTTCAAAGTTTGATAGGTTAAAAAATCAAGTTTTTCGAGAATCAAAATATATGGAGTTCATGTCTAATAAGATTTTATGAAGGCACTCATAGAACTTATTTTCTAACATAACATTAACACCAATATTAGAATTAGAAAATTTTAGGACTAAACACAAATGCTAGAATTATAATTTTTTATGATGAATTAGAAATTTTATTAGAAAAATTTATGTTGAATTTATTTTTTAATGTATTGCGTTGATTCGACAATACTCAACACAAATTTTAGAATTAGAAATTTTTTTAAAAAAAATTAAATTAAATCAAATTCAAAATCATCTTAACTTAGTTTTTAATAAATTTATGATCAAAGCATGCGTGATGATACAAGTCTAAAGATCCTTAGACCATTCAATTTGGATATAATTAAAATTTTCAAATACTTAAAAGATATTAAATGATCACATAGATACTTCTAAAATTCCTAATGAAGTATTTGAGATTTGATAAAAATAACTAAAATACTTGGCAATAAATATATTAATAAATTCCACACATAAAGGGGACCTTGGGTGGATAGACTTTGTGGAGTTAAAGAAGAATCATAAACCTCTCCCCATCGACCTAATATCACTTATATTTATTATCACTCATTCGTCATCATTTGTTTGTTATCAACCTCCTAAAATTGATGTTAGCATTTATAATGATCACCTGACTATTGTCATCTATTGTCAGCATATATATTCACCTAACCAATTTCACCGATTATTGACTTTCATTAACACTCATCATCTCTCATTATTTCTCTAGCATTTTTCACAACCCTCTTAGTAAGCCAAGTTGTCAATCTAGAGTTTGTAATCGAGCCTTCTCCAATTAAGGTGAAGGAGGAATATTGTAATATTCACCTTATATAAGAAACCATTTTAGTTGGGTAATGATGCATGTGATTTTTCCCCCTCTAGGTTCTTCTCATAAGAACTCTTGGGAGCTCTTTGTATCTATATGCCCAAATTTTGTTCAATTTTAATATAAAAATTTCAGACTCCATCTCAAATTTTCTAACAAGCAATAATGATAATTATAAACTTGCCTGGTTATCACTTAACGTATTTTTGTTACTATTTTTTTGAAAGATTTCAGTTTGGCTTGTGTAAACAGTATATTATTAATAAGTGAGAGTACTACAGGAGCGAGAGTGTGAAGAGAAAGAATAAATGAATGCGTTCCTTTCCCCCCTCTCTCCCTAATATATATTATATATCTTCTAGTACGCACAACCATTTGAGGTGTGGGACTCCTCTCCTCTGTAATATGTGCTTGGAGCCTAGATCAGGACACCTATGGTATTGTGGTGGGGGACTTTATGCTAGCCCAGAATCAAAAACTCTCTAATGGCAATCGATGAAAAGCAATCTAAAACAAGAGGGAGGGCCACTAAAAACAACTTTAAGAACTTTTTACAGTTGGTGAAAAGATAGAACATGCCTATGTTGGATTGTGTTGGAAAGAAATCATTACAAGCCATAGTAATGGTGAAGAAAAGAATATATTTGTAGTTCACGAGCGGTGGCAAGTTTCACCAAGACTCTTGAGAGGCCATGATTTGCCTCTTTGATCCCTTTTTCCACTCTATAAAGCTGCATGTGTTCGGATGTTTTTGTTTTTTAAACATCTTCTCATTTATAAAAATAAAAAATAAAAAAATTGTCGGGCGTGCTTTGCTTCTACAAGAAAATGGAGGTTCAATACTTTTTTCCTGATTATCTGGCAAAAAATTATGCCTTTTTAAAGAGTTTGCAGTATTATAACTGATTAGTAAACACAATCATGTTGAAAATGAGGTGCTACAGTGCTAAAAATTGTTAAAGTTTGCAGTAAACAGCATTTTAACTTTCTTCTTATGATAGAAAAAAACTTGATGTTCTAAAGATTTCAACTTCTGCATCTACTGGTTGTCTTCTCCAGATCAGAGGTTTGTGAGAACAGATTCTAGTAATTTCTTCTTGTGAGATCTATATTCTTAATGATCCAAGCATAAATGTAGTGCGGGCTCCAAAAATTTGCCAGCGACCACTCACATTGAAAGATTATGGTTTAAAATATAATTTTCGTAAGACATGCAGATAAAAGACACTACAGAGATTACCTCATTTTGTGAGGACTTTAGATCGGTACCAAGTTTCCTATAGGCAAGCACCTATAGTTAATTACTCCCAATGCCGAGAGACTTTCGACAAGGCTAGTCTGAAGCTTAATGCATCGTAAAGTAGCGATGTGGAGTTTTATAATTTAGTTTAGATTTATGAAATTTATCATCTTTTAAACTTAAAGCGGATGGTTGGGGAATGATGGCGTGGATCTATATATCCTATATGGTTTGTCACCCCGGCCCCTACTTAGTGGAGGTAATCAACCCGACCGGAAGGATCCTTATCAGCAACACATGGGTTACGTTGTCTAAGAAATCCTTGTAAACCTGGAATGGTGTTTATCTAAGGAGATAATCTTAAGTCTATCTTAGCTAACAAAGGATTTTTTGTCCTATCAGTATTTATGATTCACAACTCAAAGGCGAAGAGCATACGAGCTACCGATCGTAATATAATAGTTCATAGAGCAACCATCAAAGTACGGTCGAATCAGATCATATGTGGAGCCTATTAGCCAAGCCACGTAGTCAGAGGACACGGGTCACATCCTTACTAACGTGAGATTGATTGAGAGTAAACACGGTAGAACACTTAATTTGATTTTTTACTTCTTTATGAGCTAGAGTTTTCTTTATTTGACACCTTTAATAAATAGTTATGGAATGTGGATTAAATGGAGTTTGCTTTAAGTTTCTAAATATTCAATTTCATTTAAGCATTTTTAGATCGATACTTAATTTGAGTTAATTTGATTTGAAATTAGAATCACATTTTGATGGAAGATATCCTCCGGTTGAAATCACCATTCAACACAGCCATCATCGATAGTTAATTGATTGAATTGAATATATTTAATAACTTTAGATCCTGTCAACTCTATTTAGCTCTTGACAAAGGATCAGATTTACTGTCATATGATAGAATTAGCTTCTCAGATATTTTAATAAGTTGAAATTCTTATAATAATTAGATTTTTAGGTTTTGTTAACGAGCGGTCTAAGACCAAACCTAAAAGCAACTGACATCCTCGACACTAAGTTTAAGCATTTTAGGTGAGCTCATGAGAGTATATTTAAGAATGCTTGCATAATTTTAAAACATTGAATTTGAGTTTTAATCCTACTTCATAATATGTGCAAGAATTTAATTGAAGCCTTAATTAACGCATTCTGTTCGCTTGTACAATGTGTTGCGAATCCGATGGTGTTGAAGAACAAAGCTAAGTTTCTATTTGTAATTCAAAAAAATATATTGCATCTTTGCTTGACTTGATTAATGAACATTTAACTCTCCATTAGTCATCACATTCAATTTTTTTTGTTCTCCCCAAGCAAGTTTTATATCTTCTTTAAGCAAGTTTATCCAAATTGAGGCTCTTTTCAAATATGAGTCAATTATTCACCAAGAAGTCTTGACCATAATTTCTAATAAGTTATTTAGTTTCAGTGAGAATTTCTTATGAAGCTTATCTGATTTTCATTTTTAACTTGAAAGTAGCACTCAACTAATCTCTTGTGCTTAAAACTTGACTTTAAGCAAAATCCAAATGATCCTTTTAAAGTCCACATTCATGAGTTGTCTAATTGAATTTGTGCTTATAAAAAAGCTATCAAATTTCTTGCACACTTTATTCTCAATTTGAAATTAGATATTTAGACTTACCACTAATCATTTATCATTTAATATTCAATTGAGATCTTTACATCATTTTATATTAAATATGATTTGTTTACATAAAAAGACTTCAGGTCTAATATGAATTTATTTATCCTCAACTCGAGATCAAGTTTCATATTTATTTAGTAACTGAACTTCAAATTTATCTTAAGTCTTATGTGAGTTTTGGTTCATGTATATCAAAGGAATTCAAGTTTTTTTTTAAAGTTTTATAGGTTCACTTGAGTTTGATCACTATTTTTTATTTGAAATATGATTTTCAATTTTATTTGTACTCAAGTCTCTTTCAAATTCATTTGAAGTTTTTTTATGTTTAATTTCCAATTGATTTCTTTAAGACTTTATATTTTATATTTAACTTAATGTTAAATCATTTTTTTTTGTTAAGTCCCAAAAATTTGATAAAATTTCGGCAGCATTTTGGCACAAGGGGGTCACATCTAATAGATTTTAGGTCTACCCGTCATGCCCTAATGAGCGTGACGGTTGGTATTTTGAAACACCTTAGCCGATTTTCATCTCATCACGCCCTGATGAGTGTGACGAGATCTTCAAACCTACATAAAGAAGCATATATACATATACAATTTTCACACATTCATTCCTACACATCCAAACTCTTTTTTTTCACATTTGTAATGAATAACATAGCGATCAACAAGCACGCGTAAAGTGGAAGGAATAATAGAAATGTCGAAAACCTAGAGAAGAACTCGCCTGATGACGGTGTTATTTCTTAACTTTTGTCACTTGCAAGGAATGAAATAGTGGCTGTTTGACTGCAGAAAAAATAATGAAAACACAGGAAACCTAGAGGAGAATTCTCCTGATGACGGTATTCTTTCTCAATTTATTGCAAGGAAGGAAAGAGGGGCTATTTGGCAAGAATAATGGAAACATAGGAACCCTAGTGGAGAACCCGCCTAATGATAGTATTCTTTTGATTTACGCTTGCAAGGAAGGAAAGAGGGGCTGTTTGGCTGTAGGATTTGAGCAGGATTTAAGTCAGATTTAACTTAAATCCAGTCAAACGACATTTTGGACAAGTTAAATTCGTTGCTTTTATGATCCCATTAAAGCCACTTTTGTAAGTTAAATCTGAATTTACTAAATCCTGTTGGTAGCTAACCTCACGGGATTTAGAGAAACAGAAGTGCTCGAAGGAGGGTTTCGATTGAAGTAGGGAGAAAAAACTGAGCGAGGGTTGTGGCCAAGAGAGATCAAAAGGGAGAGGGAAATTGGGGGAGAGCGAGTGCATGGGAGGTTTCGTTTCCTTCAAATCGGGGGGAATCAGAGGAAATCGAAGGGTCAAATGAAGAAGAAGAATCGAAGGAGAGCTTACTGGATTTGCCTTCGGAACTAGAGGGATGGAGTTGAGCAAATGTCGAGCGTGGGAAGATCATGTATATGTGTGTACAAAATCGAGGCTTGCAGTTCGAATGAAAAAAAAAGAGTGGGTTTTCATTTTTTGTGATTTTGAAGAGATCGAACCAAGAGCGAGAGCGGTTGCTGTGAAACTGAGCAGGAGTGGTTGGTGTGAAACCAAGAGGAAGCTTTGTGAAGTGGGGAGCTGTTATGAAGCTAGCGGAGCGTTACTATGAAGCCGAGTGGGAGAAATTTTCTTGCGGGAGATGAAGCCGAGGGTCAACAAATACCCCCCAACAAATATGATTTGCATATAAAGTGAGTCACGTTTGTTGAAAACTGGTTGATCCTTTGAGCTGGTCACAGATCTTGACTCACTTCATCTTCGATTTCAATAGCTTTTAGACCTTTGATGAGATTTGCCATTAGTACAATGCCTTATTTTGGACATGCTAAAAGATGGGATTGACTGATTTGTCAGGATCGACTCATCAGATGAAAAAGAGTTCTTATATCATCTACTCTCTGTTTTAATGGCTTTGCTAAAGATATCTTTCTTTTATGTCATTGTAGATTTGAGCTTCTTCCGACCCTAGCTTCATGCTTGCTCGGGTTTGAAGGAGGAATTGGTTTATTTTGAGATTTGAAATTCCTTCTATCCTAACTTTAAGCTTGACAGACTTGATGAAGAATTGACCTGATTTGTTCATATTGACTTGTTAGGAAGTGTGTGAATATATTCAATCCTGTGCTTGTTGCTTTGATGGACTTGTTGAAGGATGCGTACAGATGACCAAGCCTTCTGGCTTATATTAGGTCTATAATGTCGAGTTATCAGCCTAATAATGTGTGCTTTAACAAATTAAATAACTATATAATTCTTTTAATTCGACCATCAACTTTGTATGAACTATAGAATTTCTTCCTCGATCCCGTGCTTTCTACTTTGATGGACTTGATGAGGAGAATGGCTTTGATCTGTACTTTGTACTTGATCAAACTACTTGAAAAGAAATTGAAATATCACTTTGCAAGTTATATAGGGATTGATTTGAGGCTGCTTTAAATTAAGTTATTTTTCTCAGATTGTCTTGGTCCATCGATCAAGTAGAAAGAACTATTGGATTATGGTTGCTTGTAGTCACTAAGCTGGATTTGGTTTAGGATTAAACATCTATCATCATTGGACTAATGAGCAGGATCTTTCACTATGACCTTTTCTTAGCTTGTTGAGTGAGGAGGTTGTCATCAACTCGATCATTTATAGGCTTATTGACATTTAGAACTACCAGTCTACTTAAGGCCGTGATGGGTTGGTGATTTGGTCATCAGACTAATGAACGGGGGCTCTTTCACTGCGGCCTTTCCTTTAGTCTTGTTGAGTGAAGAGAGCAAAGTGTCCTAGCCTTTTGTGGGCTTATTGAGTTTAACCTTTAGAACCTATCTGTGTCCTAGCCTTCAAGATGTAGAGGTTGATGTTTTTCCAACTTAATTGATTGAAGCTTCAAAAATTGGGAGTTTTTCTGACTTGATCTTCAAAATTTGAAAAATCTGAGAGATAAACTTTTGATATTTATGGCTGTCTTTTTATGCATAGAAATATATTCATTTTGTTCTTGCAAGAGCTTGCAACTTTAATAATAACAATTATGGATATATTCAGGGATCTCGGCATAAAATTCGATGTCAACCTGAATCAAAATATATTCGAGGATCTCACCTTATAACACATTTCAACTTTGCTAAATATATAAAAATGCCTCCTATCTTGTAGAGAAATTCTAAAGCACTTTAAGAAAGCTCTAAAATAATTTAAGAAAATATATCAATGTATAAGTTGATACATTTAATCTTAAGAAGGTTTTAACATGTAACATTGATTTCATATATGTATAGAAGTCCAAAATGCCCCCTATGTAAGAGGAGAATTTTCACGAAAAAGTTTTTTCATCTTGAGTAAGTATGTTTATTTAGGGATCTCGGCATGAAGCATGACGTCGACCTAAATAGAAATACTAAAAAAAATGCACAATGTCTTACAGAGGGGGTTTTATTATACCTCGAGAATATATTTATCATGTATAATACTTTTTCAAGTATCGATCATTAATTGGTAGCATTGGTCTTTTACTCTTTAGGTCAATGAGTTGGTATGTCACTCCTTGATATACTTTTTCAATGACAAAGGGCCCTTCCAATTAGGCTCAAATTTATCACTAAATTTTTGATTTGGAATAATTGGTCTTCTCAGCACCATAACCATGTCTCCTTTTTGGAATGTTTGAGGCTGCATCATATGATCAAAAGCCTTGGACATCTTTGCTCGATACACCTCTAAATTTTTATGAGCTTGTAATCTAACTTCATCAAGCGTCGAGTTCCTCCATTCTCAAATGAGCATTTTGATCTTTAGTTAGATTATATTGGATGGCTACTCGAAGTGAAGGCAACTCAACTTCTAGCAAAAGAACCACTTCAATTCCAAATACTAATGAATAGAGAGTGGCTTTAGTCGGTGTCTTGTATGTAGTTCGATACACCCATAATGTCTCAATCAATTCGGTATATCATTCTCTCTTACTTTTAGTGAGGATCTTCTTGAGCAATTTGACCAAATATTTTTGAAGGCTTCTGCCAAACTATTTGCCCTTGGATTATATATTGAAAAATACCCAATCAATTTTGTGTCGATCGATGAATCTATAAATATTTATATTTTAAAATCTATGCCATTATCAAAAATTATTCGGCGTGACACTCCAAATCTATATATCATATTATGCATAAAGAAGTTAATCACTAGATTAGTAGTAACTTCTTTAAATGGGGTAGCTTCAGCCCACTTAGAGAAAGAATCAGTCCCTACTAGGATGAAGCGGTGACCGGCTAATGATGGTGGATCAATTGGTTGAATTATATATGTGCCCCAACATTCAATGGCCAGGATGCTATTATTGGGTGTAGTGAATTTGAAGGTTGGTGGATTATATTCCTATGTACTTGACATTCATGACACCTCTTGGCATGATTGATATAATCTCTCACCATAGATGGCCAATAATAGCCCATCTTTTGGATCTTTACTGTCATCTTGGGACCTGACTGATATGCACCACAAAGTCTTTCATGAACTTCAACCATCACTTTGCTAGCTTCATCTGTATTTAGGCATCATAGCCACATTTGTTCAAAGGATCTACAATATAAAGTATTATTGACGAAAGCATAGCACAATATTCTCTTCTCGATTTGAGCTGTCAGTGATTTATTATTTGGTAATTTATCTTTTTTAAAGTAGTCAATGAAGGGTTACCTTCAATCATGTGGCTCTTCCACTATAAATGCTTCACATTGCTTTTCTGAAGCAATGTCATGCTTAGCTCTTCTAGGTATGATTCCTTGTTGATTTTGAGGAGGATGAGGAGCAACCTGAGTCACATCTTGCTGGGTCGAATTTGATAACCCCTCTACCTACGGGGATTAGTACTTTGCTGACTTTAGAATTCATCGAGTAAATATCTCGATCATGACATAATCACCATTCATACTTGTCATTTCCTTAGCTAATTTTGCTAAACAATCTGCTTTGTTATTCTCAGATTGAGAAACTTGAGTTAATGTGACATTTGGTATTTACTTCATAAGCTCGAGAACTCTCTTATGATAGAAAGCTAACTCAAGCTTGTTGATTTTATAGATGCCAAATACTTGATTTATAATAAGCTGAGAATCGCTAAAAATATGCAAGTTTTGAATGCCTATAAAATTAGCTTCTTCAAGACCTGCCACTAATATTTCATACTCATCTTCATTATTAGTTCTTGGCTCAGTCAACCCATATGATCATCTCATTATCCCTCCTTCTGGTGTTATGAAGACGATGTCGATTCCTGCTCTTGCCCTTGAGAAATTTAGTGGTTGACTTATTTGATCGATGAGGCTCCATCAAAGTACATTTCTCAAATTTGTGATTTTTCTCTTTCATGAATGAGCATGATTTACTCATCAGGCAAATCATCATTAAGAGAAGAGTCTGCAGGGATGGGATGTGCAACAAGAAAATTTACTAAGACTTGTCCCTTTACTGCTTTCTATAGAACATATGTGATATCAAATTATAAAAGTAATATTGTCCATCTTGTCAAGCGACCTGTCAATGCTGGTCTTGTCATCAGGTACTTCAGTGGATCGATCCTTGAGATGAGGGTAATCTTATGAGATAACATATAACAGAGCTTTTGTACTTCAAAGATCAATGCCAAACAATGCTTCTCTATCGGAGAGTATCTCATTTCTGCTCCTATCAATTTTTGACTGATATAATAAAGAGCATTCTCTTTGCTTTCTTTATTGTGTTGTGCCAATAATGCTCCAAGGGACTCTTCTAATGCAGCTGTGTATAGAATGAGGGGCTTCCCAAGAGTAGGCACTGCAAGGATTGATGGATTTAATATGTAGCTTTTAATGCTATTGAATGCTTCTTGGCACTCCTTGTCCCATTTAAATGGAGCATCCTTCTTCATCAACTTTGCAAATGGTTGATAGTATCTTGATAAGTTTGATACAAATCGATGGATGAATGCAAGCTGTCCTTATAAAGAATGGAGCTGACACAGACTCTTCGGTGGAGACATCTCCATAATTACCTTGATTTTAGCAGGATCAATTTCAATTCCTCTATGATGAAGAAGATTCATCTTGAGATCATATTTTCTAATTTTATCCAATATAATTCTCAAGTCTTCAAAGTGATTTTCACGATTTAAGCTCTTCACCACTAAATCATAAATAAAACATTCCACCTTCTGATGAGTCAACTCATCAAAAATATGCATCATGGCTCTTTGATAGGTAGCTCCGGCATTTTTCAAACTAAAAGGCATGATTGTATAGCAGTATATACCACTTGACATCCTAAATGATGTGTGCTTCTCATCTTTAGAAGCCATCTTGATTTGATTGTATTCCGATGATCCATCCATGAATGAGAACATGTCATAGTTGGAAGAATTGTCCACTTATAGTTCTAATATTGGAAGTGGAAAGTCATCTTTTGGGCACGCCTTATTTAGGTCCCAGAAGTCAATGCAGACATGGATTTGGTCATTCTTCTTCCTAATTGGGGCAATGTTGGCTATCCAATCTGTATACTTCTCCTGGATGAAGCCTACTTCGACTTCTTAGTTTATGCAATTACCTGTTCTTCAATCTTCAATCTCATTCACCGAGGAGCTTGCTTAATAGGCGACTATTGACCTCACTTTTGGAGTGAGCTCTTAACCTCCTCTTCTTAGACTTAAGACTCTTCTTGACACTAAGAACTCCTTAGTCATAAGACACTTCTAGTGATTAGATAAACACTAACCTAAGCCCAAAGACTTAGGTTAACCATAAGATTAAGCTATGCCTTAGGGCTTAAGGAAATCACATATCCTATAGCCTAAACCCACTCCATATACACCTTCTCAAATCAAACTCAGATTTAAATCTCAAAACAAACCTCAAATTCAAATTCAAATTCCAAATCTAATTTCAAATTTGACTCAAATGATTGAAACCCAAAATCAAATTCAAATTAAGACCCTTCTTAAGCCATATGAACCACATTCATGTTTAGCCAAAACTCCCTTTAAATCAAATCAAACTCAATTGATTTCTTAATAAATCAATTATTTCTTCATTTATATTCACAAATATAAATGAAATCTAAATTCAAATGACCAAAACTATATCGAAAATCAAATCCAAACTCAATCTAAGCCCTTTAAGCCAATTCTTTGGACTTAGCCAAATTCTATCCAAATCAAGTCAAAATCAATGAATTTTATTTGAATCAATCATTCATTCAATCATTTATCCAAATATAAATAAAACCTACAATCATCAAACTATATTCAAGTCAACCCAAGTCAAGCCTAACTTAGCCCTTTTGACTTAAAATTTTCAATTGAGCGAAAACCTATTGAAATCTAAATTGATTGCCGTTGAATTTATATTTCAATCCAGGGCTCATATGATGTTCAAGTAAACTTAAATTAAACCAAAATCAAACCAATTGACCCACTTTGGTCTACTTGACCCAAAGTGACCTAAAGGACCCATTTGAGCCAACTTCCAATCTAACCTAAATTGGATTGAACCAAGCTCACCAAAATCTTCCACCATGATTGTTGATCATCCTAGGATGATCAATTGCAATCAATTAGGTCAAACCAAGTCAACTTAGTCATTTGACCAAGTCAACCCTTAGCCCAAACAAACTAAAACTAGCCAAAACTCATCCTACACTAAATTGATTGAAACCAATGATTTGAATCAACCCAAAGTTAATATTTAAATATGACTTGATCACCAATTGAGTCAAACCAAGCCTAATTAGCCATTAGATCCAAGTTGGCCCAAATTAGCCTAAAGGACCAAATCGGGTCAAATTATGATCTAACCAAAATTGATTGCAACCAATGGCTCAAGTTTATTTTAATTTGATTATTGAACATGACCAAAGCCATATTGAGTCTAATTTGAACAATTGGTTAACTTGACCCAACCTATCCCAAATTGACCTGAATGGTCAAATTAGCCAAAATTCAAATTAAATCCAAATTAATTCAAACCAAAGATCACATTCATCTTTAATTAGCCAATTGAACATAAGTCAACCCATAACCCAAGCCAATTTGGTAAATTTTGGTCAAATTGGTCAACTTGACCCATTTGACCCATTTGACCCATTTGATTCCAAATGAGCCAAAATTAATTCTAAGCCAAATTAAATCAAATTAATCATACCAAAACTCTTCAAATTATTATTTGAACCTAACCTAATCTTGGTTTGACCCAATTTGACCAATTGGTCAACCTAACTTGATATGACCCAATATGACTCATATGCCCCAAATTAAGTCAAAATCCTTGAAACCAAGCCATGACCATTGTGATCGAACTCATTTGGAATAAGCAAAATTAACTCAACCCATTTAAATCTCTCATGGATTTTTCCTTACATAGGATTCCACCCAACTTCATTTAATTCTCCCCATCACATGTATCAACTCTCCCCATCTATGACATTCAATAAGTGATCACATGACAACAAGAGATGACTTTGGAGTAAAAATCTAAAGTTCTCAATCAATCCATCATCCATCCCAACCACCTAAGCAAAATGACAATACTTTGGAGCCAAAATTTTTTTAAAAAAAGTAGATTTTTGGCCACTATTAAAGGAGGGGGAAATGAGGCTTCATTCCTCTTCCTTCTACCACTATTCAACCCTCAAGAGCTCCCCAAAGCAACCAGCCACCACTTCCCCACCTCTCTTGAGCCAAAAACATCAAAACCGGGTGGATTGGGATGAGAAAATGGAAAGCACCACAAAATACATTTGAAGTGAAGGCGAAGGCTACACTCATTCCAAAGCTTTCTCTTGCACATAGGAGCTTGCTCAGATCTTCACCACCTCCGGAAACCATCCCCGATAAGGTAAATTTCGTCAAACCATAGTCGGCCTTAAGATCCTTCATTTGTGATTGTTTGAGCAATTTTTGAAATTTCTCCTAGATAATCTTGTATTTTATATTTTATATCATCCCAATTTAAAAATATAAGTTTTTCGATATGAATCGACGTAAAAATGAGTCCATTTGGATAAGTTTTCATCTAGAATTTCTCATTTTTCCAAAATACTCTCAATTTTTATTGTTCATGCCGACCGGACCGCAGCAGCAGTCCGATCCGCACTTCACAGGATGGACGGCTCGGATCGCTCGTTGATCATGTGATCCCAGCCTTCAAATTGGCGGTGCATTTTGCACGATCCAATCACGTGGTTCGCGGATCGGATGCTTCATCGCGATCGCCTGGATCGCTGATGTGATTTGACCGTCCGTTGTGATCGATCTAAACAAACCGCATCGCGGTCACTCACATTGACGTGGATTCTCGCCATCGCCGACGCAGACCGCGACGCCAATCGCGGCGGTGCCGCATGCGCCTTCACGGCACACGCATCGCATCATCACGCTGCACCCGGCTACATGGTGCCGCGCGTTAATGCCGGCGCGTGCTTTATCGTGTTAAGTGAAAAATGGATTATCTGATTTTAAAAAAATTACTTAAATTACTTGAAACTTCAAAAATTCATAAAAAATAAAATATTTAATAAAAAATTACAAACAATGGCTCATTGGATTCGTCTTTTTGAGAGAAGACCAACAAACCAAAAATCTCCAAATTTTACTAAATATTTTGAGCTTAATTTGAGTTTTAGTAAAAATTAAATTTCATTAATTACTCTAAAAATATAAATCTTATTGAATTGAAATTTTCAGAGATTTAAATAAAAGTTAAAACACACCTACCATAAAAATCTCAAGTAAAAAAGACTTTTGAATTTGGGAGAAATTATATTTTGAAGTTTATATTGTCCATTTTAATAAAATAAATCAAATAAAAATTAATAAATTTACAAAATATTTAAAATGACTTAAATCACTTCACTTAACATCTAAAATCCTAATAATAATAATAATAATATGATCTTCTCAAGCTTAATGAACCTATAATAAATATTTAGGATTAAAATTTAATAATTAAGGAAATAATTAAAATGAAATAATAATCTAAATAATAAATTAAAATCAGAAATAAAATAACACTTAACCAATCATTAATCAAACCTCAAACCAAAAAATATCATATAATCCTCAGAGATAATTAAATTAAATATGATTAAACCTATTTAAGTTAATAAAACTCAATTAAATGATTAAATCTTAAATCAAACTTAAAATTAAATAAATATAGGAAACTTTAACATGGGTCAAACTAATATAACTAAACCTACACTAAGCATGAAATTTTAATCATATGAAACTTCTAATTAATATAAATAAACTGAAACTAATTAATCATTAAGTAAACTAAAAAGTTAAATTAAGTATAAATCTAATACATCATAATCGCTTAATATTAATCAAACCAAACCAAACCAAATGAAGCTAAAGTGAACTTAATTAATTTAATCAATCCATTTGGAATAAGAGAGTTACTTAACCATTAAATACTTTAACCTAATAACTAAATCAAACATGTTAATGAAATTAAACAAACATAATAAATGAATCAAATCAAATAAAACTCTAATAATAAATAATCAAACTTAATTGAAATAAAATAAATAGGTAATTCACTTAATAACAGTGATGGTAATAACAATAATCCTTTAATCAAATCAAATTTAAGTAAAATACTTAACTAAATCAAAACACTAATATGTGGGGGATTGTCATTAATTAAACAAATCTTTAATTAATCTGATAATTCAAAATTCAATTATCCTTAATCAAACCTAATTAATTAAACATCTAATTGATGCAAACTTAATAAATTAATCCATCATTTTAATGAATCAAATTGATTTAAATAAATCACATCAAATTAATTCTTAAATCAAACTCAAATTAAATCTTTAGTTACTCCACTAATTAATTTAATCATACATCTTAAAATAAACCAATTAAGTTAATTAAAGTAATCACATTAAACCTAAGCTTAATCAAACATAAATGCAATTAAATACCAATCAAATCCTAAATTAAATATAAATTATTAAGTCATTAATTACATCATTAATCTAAATAAATATAAAACTAAATTAAAAATTAAATAAATCTTCATTTAATTTAATAATTAACATAAACACACTTCTTAATTAAACTAATTACCTTTAATCAAATCCAATTGAATAAACTTTAATTAATGTAAACCTAATGAATTAATCCATCATCTTAATGAACCAAATTAACTTTTTAAATCAATTTCAAATCAAACACTTAATTAATCTACCAATTAATTTGATCACACATTTTAAATAAGCTAATTAAGTTAATCAAATTAATCATATTAAACTTAAACTTAATCAAACATAAATGCAATTAAATACTAATCAAAACCAAAATTAAACCTAAATTATTAAGTCATTAATTACATCATTAATCTAAACAAATATGAAATCAAATTAAAAATTAAACAAATCTTTATAATTAACATAAATACACTTCTTAATTAAACTAATTACATAATCACATTGAACCTAAGCAAACCCATAGACTAATAAAGCTAATCAAATCAAATCAAATTAAATTAAAAAAGACTCTCATCAATTTAATATGTAATCAAATCAAATCTCATTCAAACTACTTAAATGAAATAAACTAATTAACTATCCAATGTATGAAATCAAAATACAAACAAAACTTTGATAAACATGACAAATGGATGAGATTAAAAATAAAATCCTAATTATAAAGAATCAAACTCAATTAAAATCAAAATAAAATCTCAATTAATCTAACATGATCAAATTACAAATAAATGAATCATAATCAAATCAAATAAAAATAAAATTAAGTCACGTAACCATAATCAAAGAAAAGAATTAAATATTAATTTAAAAGATATTGAATTATCAAGATTTAATTAAACCAAAACATCTAATCTAAAATTAATCAATCAAAAACACATGAATTTAAACAAACTTAAACTTCATTAGAGATTAAGGATATTAAATTATCAAGATTTAATTAAACCAAAATATATAATCTAAAATTAATCAATCAAAAATACATGAATTTAAACAAACTTAAACTTCATTAGATATTAAGCATATTGAATTATCAAGATTTAATTAAACAAAATATCTAATCCAAAATCAATCAATCAAATACTTAAACAAACTCAAATTTTAAATTCTAAATCAAATCAAATGAATTACACAAATTCAAATGGGCTAATTAAGATATTTAAGGACCTTAGTTAGATTCTTTAGGACTTAGGATGTAGAATAGGGTGAGTTTTGTCTACAAATGAAATCCATTCTACTCTTCATTCTTGAAAACCTAAACATCATTTTAACCAAATAAAAGTGAAATAAAAAAATGAAAAATAAATCATTAAATTATTTAAATTGAAATTACCAAAAGTAAAATTTAAACAAATTCAAACTCAAAATTGAAACTTAAACTAAAGAAGCCTGGTAAAGTCTTGTCACAAGCCTTACACATACATTAGAATAAAAGTCACCACTTCAAGTTAAGGGCATTGTATGTATGATGTTGTGTTTTATTTTGTGATGTAATCTTTTAGACTAGATGTTAGGGTGTATGCCTTGTAGATTGGATGGTAGGCTGTGATTAGCCAAATCATATTTTCTGCAGGGGGTTGTGCTTAAGGGGTCGCTGTAATAAAAATATAAATATGTTTGTTGTGCATCCCCTAAGCATAACTCATGTTAGGACAAGTGGGCTTGGTTACCCATGTATGGTGGTGTTAAGTCCAAATTATTCATATAACTGTGTGAGTTGTATGGTGTGTTTAGCTAATACTTGTTTTACATATGTAGTTAGATTTACTTTTCTATTTTTAATGTGATTTTGCATTAGGAATTAGGATTAATATTATGGGAGATTAGGATGAGCAGTGGCCAAAAGGCTTAATCCCTGCGGTGCCCTATGATGCTTTGGAGCAAATCAAATTGAAAGGAAGAAAAGGAAGAAATGAAGAAAAGAAGACCCATATAACATATATTATTTTTATAATTCGGGTTGTATAAGGGTAGAGCTCAGCTACCCACCTTTTTTTTCTCTTTTCGGGGTGTACGGCAGAACCCGACCACATCAACCTTTTATTCTCTTACTGTAGTCTATAAAATTGTTTGATTTTATGTTTAGATTGCGCACTAGAATTGCATGCTTTTCCTAGTTTCTTCATATTTAATATTTGAATGTGTGACCTGAATGCAGTAGGCTCTTAAGATGAAATTAATTTTTCTACCTTAATTAACAACTCATAACTAAAATTTTAAAATAACTCATAATCTCACATAAAAGCCTAGGAATTAAATCAAGATAATAAAATTTTAGCAACCCCTTAGCTGATGAATGAATGTATAATATCATGCATGTCATATTCTTCCACTCTTGTAAGAGGGGCTTCCATCTTGAGAGAATAAAAGCTTAACCTGTGAGAGCTTTTGATGGAAGAACACCTCTTTCTATCTTGATTTGGCCCATAATCAAGTTCTCATGCATTTAGGCATATAAAATCCCATAGCCTGTGTCAAAATAAATAGTCCAAAAGAATCAAATAAATTTGATAAAATTTGTATTAGATTAAGTTATGAATTCATGACACTCATGCTCTAGTCTCTTAGGAAGTGAGTTTAAGGACTTAGTCTCCTTTCTAAATAAACAACAGCCTAGCCATCTTGCAAAGCATAAGACTTGCCTACATGGATTTAAAGCGTATGAGGAGTTAGTTGGTGGCCACTCTAGGCGGTTGTAAGTCCAACAGTCAGATGGTCTATCCTCTCTTGTGGAGGTAGATCATTATATGCACCTTTCTCTTAGATTTAGGACGTGCTTGTGATTTGTACCAAAGCTCCCTAGCTTAGGATCCGAGGTAGCTATTTTTTCAGATTACAAGCATAAATCCTCACCTCTTAGGCATTTCCACAATCTTATATTATGGGATTATAAGTTCTAGTATTCTAATAAAATGTCAATTCAAATAAATAAATCTCTTCAATTTTAAATATATAAATCCCAATTATAGGGTAAATTGGAATGCTCATAGGCTTCCTAGTACCATGAGCATTTCCTATTTTCTCTTTTGGATTCCAAAAATAAGTCTTCTACTTGATTTATCCCATTTGATTTTCTAAAATAGTCAATCCTTTTATAGTCTTAACCTTGAAATCTTTGCAGACCCTAATTATCTACTTTAATCGAGAGTATTCTTAAGGAATTATCATTCTTTAGGATGTAATTAACTATGGGGCTTCTATAGAAACTTAACTAACCCTAAAATAAACCCGACTTTGCTTTTTCATGTAAAGTAGGAGAAAGATCTCTAGTATATTCGAAGACCCATCATGCCTTAGGAGTCCTTATTAGGTAATTATGTCCATTATAAGGTGGTGATTTATATCTGTTGACCTCATTTTTAGAATGAGCCCTCAACCACTCCATCTTAAACAATGATTCTTCTTAGACTTTAAGAGTTTCTTAGTCTTAAGACACATCAAGTGATTAGGTGGACACTCAACCTAGCCCTAGAGACTTAGAAGGGTTAGCCATAAGAATAGGTCATGACTTAGGGGTGTTAGGAAATTTGCCTACCTTTAGCTTGAATCGTTCCTCCCTTCCTTCCTTCAAGTCAAACTCCGGATCAATCCTAATTGATTTTCTCAAACTCCAAATCAATCTTATTTGATTTTCTCTAAAATCAAATCAATATAACATGATTGAAACCCATGATTAAAATCCATGATAGAAACCCATGATAGAAACCCATGATTGAAATTTCAAATTCCAAATCTTTCCTAAATCCTTAATTTCCTTCTTAAGGATTTAGCTTAGATCAACTTCAAATCAATTCAAACTCTTGAAATTTTCTCACAACCCATTTATATTCTCATTTATATTCACATATATAAATAAAATAAAAATTTAAATCAATCAAACTAAACCCAAAAAATCAAATTCCAAATTCCTAAATCTTTTCTAAATCCTTAATTTCTCTCTTAAGAACTTAGCTTAGATCAACTTCAAACCAATTCAAACTCATGAGATTTTCTCATAACTCATTTATATTCTCATTTATATTCACATATATAAATGAAATATAGATTCAAATCAATCAAACTAAACTCAACAATCAAATTCCAAATTCCAAAATCTTTCCTAAATCCTTAATTTCCCTCTTAAAGACTTAACCTAGATCATGATCAAATCACTTTAAATTCATGAAATTTTCTCATGACCCATTTATATTCTCATTTATATTCACATATATAAATGAAATATAAATTCAAACAATCAAAACCAACTCCAAAAATTAAACTCAAATTCAATCAAAATCAAACCTAAGTCTTTCAAGTCAAAATCTTGAACTTAGCAAATCAACTTCAAATCAAGTCAAACTCTTGATTTTTCTTCATGATTCAATCAATCCTACAATCATGAATCAAAATATAAATACAAACTTCAATCACTTAACCAAAACTCAATTCAAAAATCAAACCCCAAATCCATTTATATTCTTCCTTTGAATATGGAATTGTCAAATGAATCAAAACCTATTTGACTTCAAACCACTTACAAATGGATTTATATTTCAATCATAAGTCCATATACAAGTTCAATCAAACTCAAATCAAGCCTTGACCAAGCCATTTGACCCACTTAGGCTCACTTGACCCAAAGTGACCTAAAGTACCCTTATGAGCCAAATTCTAATCCTAACCAAATTGGATTGAATCAAACTCGCATATACCTCTCATCATGATCAACAATCATCATGAGATGATCAATCAATCAAATTGGGTCAAATCAAGTCAACACTTAGCCAAAATGAAACTCAACATAGCCAAAATCCACCATAGGCCAAATTGATTGAAACCAATGATCTAAGCTCATTCATGACCAATGTTTGAACTTGACCAAGTCAACATTTGAGCTTAACCTATCCCAATTGGCCACTTGACCCAAGTTAACCCAACTTGACCTAAAAAGTCAAAATGTGTCAAAACTTGATCTAAGCCAAATTGATTGAAACCAATGGGTCAAGTTCATTCCAAATCACTTGTTGAACTTGACCAAAGCCTTAATTGGCAAACTAGACCTAACCTAGCCCAATTGACCTTGAACCCAACTTGACCTAAAGGGTCATGTTGAGCCAAATTCAAACTTAACCAAAATTGATTGGAAACAAAGATACAATCCACTTCATATGACTAAACAAACCTAAACCTACCCATGACCTAGCTCAAATAGGTCAAATGGGTCAAATTGGTCAACTTAACCCATTTGACCTAAATGAAGTCATATGAACCAAATTCAAACCTACACCAAATTGAATCAAACCAAAGCCACCAAAACATTTCAAATAGTCATATGAACTTGACCCAATTTGACCAATTGGTCAACTTGACCCAAGTTGACCCATTTTGACCTAAATGGGTCAACATGAGCCAAACCATACCAAATGAACTCCAAATCAAATGAAACTTGGCCAAACCTATTTTATCAACATACCCTACATATACAAGTTCAAAAATCAACCAAATGACCATTCTACTTCTAGGCCATAGAACAAATTTTGGTCAAATCCATGGGGAATTTGGTCAAACCCTCTTCATATCTACTTGATACTTTCCTAATAGGTCAAGTAAACCCTATGGAGGGTGGTGCACCCAACCAAATGGGTTTTGGTTAGCCCAACTTGACTCAAGGATAAAATCGAGCACATGGCTCAAATTAGCCATATGGGAATCATGTTCCCACTCAATTTGAAGCATATGGGAGGTTACCACTCCACTCCCTAGCCCAAACCGACCATGTGCAAACTTCTAACATATCAAAATAGCCTTTTCAATCTTGGCAATTTGATCAAAATGGCAAGCAAAGCTTCAGTCATCCAATTGCCATAGGGGGAGATATACTCCCCTAATTCACTTCAATTATAACTTCCTCACTATCGATTGAGTAAGGGAGAGTGTTAGGAGCCATCCTAGAGTGATCCTAAGCTTCCTAAAAGGATTTTGAATTTTCCATTCTCGATTTTCCTCAAGTGAAAATAGGGGAGCTCCATTGATTTGCAAATTTTCTCCACACTCCAATTCAAGTCAATTCTCTTTGCACACTCCACCAGAGGACCAAGTCGAGCTTGCCTAAGCTCTCTCTCAAGTTCCAAAGGAAAAGGGAGGTCTAATTCCATCAAAGCAAGGAAGCTAAGGAGGGGCTAGTCCATAGAGCAATCCACTTAACTTAAAGAGCTAAAACTTTCACCACAACTTCATCTCAACCAGACGAAGCTCCTAAGGGAATCGAGTGCTAGTGATCACCTCCAATGAGGTTAAAAATTTTTTGACCACTAAACTCCATGTGTTTTGGTCCTTTGTGAAAGAAATGTTAATGTCATGAAATTTCAACCATTAGATGTGATTATCATTAGGGTTAGATGGTGTGCAAGATTTCATTCCAATCTGAGCTCGGATCTTCCCTTTGAAAGTGGACAGTCTCCATTATTCCTCAGGGAAGAACAGGGATAGATCTCTGGCTGTCCATCCGTATTTTGGATGGATGGCTGAGATTAAATGCATGTTTTATATCCTATTTCATCCCTTTAACCACGGGTTAATTCCTAGTCATTCGATCCTTGATCGAACAGCGGATATCAAATCGTAGTGTCGCCACCACGCATGCTATGACAGGACGTTTAAGTGGTTTCTCGCTTGACGCATGTAAAGCGCATCTAACTCAGCTATTACGTGGAACACCATTGGATTAAGAGATTAATTAGGTTTTAAATAATTCTAATTAATCCTCTAAACTTTAAAAATTCATATCTCTCTAAAAAAATTAAAAAATATGAGGTAAATTGCCACTGAAAGATAATTCAATCTAGAATATTCTAAAATTGGTTTTAATTGTATTTTGAATTGTATCTTTCTCTAATTTTGGTTTTATTGAAAATCATAATTTGCTAATTATTTCCTAATTAATCAATTGATTAATCTCAAACTTTTTGGGTATATTTTGGGGATGGCTTACCTTTAATTTTCTTGGGATTTATTGCCTTTGGGGAATTCATATTTACCCCTTTATATAATTAAGGATAATTAAGAGTTTGATTAGTATTTTAATCCTTTATTGAAGTTGATTAATGAATAGAGGTTTAGGGAATAATTTTGGGGCATAAACTATTCCTTAAACCCCCTTTTTCTTTCTTAATATTCTCTTAATTAAGGATTAATTCACTAATTACCCTCTTAATTAATTTCTTAAAATTCTAAAACTTTCCAGAACTTAATTAATCTACTTTGGATAGATGCTTAGGTGTTCAAGAGCCTAAGTTCAATTAAGAAAATCAAAACTCAACTCATATGTGTGAGGGGTGTTTTAAAATTACTTAAGTTAAACCCCTTAGCTTAATTAACTATTAATCATGAGTCAAATTACATTAGGCCCCTTTCTTCCTAGGTGCATTACAAATTTAAATTCCTTGTGAGGTTTTATGTCATCTCATTGGCTCATAATTATTTGGCTAACTATGCTAAGGTGGTGTAGGTAAGAGGGAATTAACATATTTAATTCATACCTTAACCTAATCAAGATATAAAATGAATCTAATCATCTAAAAATTAAACAAAAATATCAAACACATGTGGGAATGGGTTAGGAACAACTCAATTCACATTTTTAAAATTAAATCAAATTCAAAGTCAGACCAAAATCACATTAAAATAAACTTTGATTTATTTTAAGCTTTCTTATTTCTTAAGATTGTCTTTAGGAATTAATTAAAGTGAATGTATTTCCATGCTTTCATTGCTTTAATTCTTCCCTAACATGCTAAATATGTATGTCATATGATCTCATGCATCTATGCTTTTCAAAAATCAAATTTAAAATAAAAATGTCCTCTTTATGTCAAATTGCATGTTTAAAGTAGAAATATGTGTGGCTATTATCACTATTAAATCCAAATTATTTTCAAAACATAGGAGTCAATTATCAAAACTTAAAGTGTGCTACTTATACTTTACTTATGAGTTTGCATGTGAGAAAAATATAAGGGTGTGCTTAGTGTAGGTTTTCCTTCTCCTCTCTTTTAGTATAGTTTTGAATAGGATTTGACAAAGTGTTTGGTTAATTTGAAAAGAACCTAACACTTTTCTAATTCCATTTCCTATCCATTCCTATGCTATTACCTAAGAAGGATACCTACACTTGCACATATAAATTGCATAAACAAAAATAAATCAAATAATACAAATTTTTTGCATTCTTTCTTTTCCATTCATTTCTTTTGTACACATGTTTATATTTAAGGAAAGTGGTATATTTGTCTAGACAACCTTGAGGTTGTGAGGCTTTAAGTAGCCCTAAGTAGATCTTATATCTTATACCACTGGTTAGCAATGGCGCCGTACTCACTTATGCCTTTCATACATTCATATGTGTATGAGAAAATTGGATAAAAATTCCCTTGCTACTTAATAAAAATCATGCATCATAAACTTTCAAATTCTCTTAAATTAATTGCTTAGCATGCATCATAAAGTGTGTTAAATATTCTCATTTGATTGTATAGATATGCTTAGGACTCATTCATATGCATGTTAAACATGTTGAGAAAGAAATGAAGTGATGTATATTTTGTGAATTTAGTTCATTTTACTTAATAATAAAATACTTTTCTTTTTGAATAGGTTTGTTTAGAGTTTATCTAAACTTAAGATTAATTAAAACACATAATAAAACATATTCACTAAATAAAATCAAAACATGAATCCACTTTAGAAATTACTTAGGTTAGGGAAGGAAAGAGAAGTTCTCTTCTCTTTCCCTCTCTTCATAACTCATTAATTAATTATATGATTCACTTGAACTTAATCAAAACATGAAATAAAATTAACCCAAAATAACTAAATCACTTAAATGAAACCCTCCTCTAAGTTGAACATCTTTCACTTAGAAAACTCTTAAAATCCATACAGCATACCATACAAACCTCCAAAGCACACACATTAGCTAAGTCACCACTTGCTTTAGGTTATGTGGTTTGATGCTTTTTTATGATATATATTTTATATTGGATGTTAGGGTGTATGTGTAGTGAATGATGACCTTAACTAACATTATCTTTTGGGATTATGCTTAAGCGTAATAAAAAAAAATACTTTTGTGCGGTGCTAAGCATAATCCAATAAAGTGGACTTAGTCACCCATGTGTGGGGTAATAAGTAATATACATGCTTGGGATTTATGTAGATTATTTTAGCTAATCTCTATTTTATAGGTGTTAGTTAGATTTTCATTCTTTTCATGTAATTTTTGATAGTTAGATTTTGGAATAATTGTTATGGGATTAGGATGAGCATTGGTTATAAGGCTTTGCTTTATGTGCCATGTGAAATCTTTTGGAGCATCCACCTTCCAACCATCCAAAAGAAAGAATCAAAGAAGAAAGAAGAAAAGAAGAATGAAGAAATGAAGCTTGAAGACCCCCATAACAATGAATTCTTGCTTAATTGTATTTACTTCATTGTAATTTGGGTTATATAAGGTAGAGCTTCACCCAATTTATTTTTTTTGTTTGGTGCTTTGCCCACCCTCTTATTTTTTAGCTTTTGTAGTGTTTATTTTTGAGATATGGGACACCACACAGACCTTAGGGGGTACTTATTGAAGTGACCGGGTACAACATTAAAAAATGATGTACTATCTTGAAAGATAGAAATTATCACCCTATAATGGACCTAATCACCTAATAAGGACTCTGAAGGCATGATGGGTCTTTGAATATACCAGAGATCTTCCCCTACTTTACATGAAAAAGTAAAGTAGGGTTTACTTTAAGCCAGGTTCGTTAAGTTTTCTATGGAGGAAAGCCACTGTAGTTAATTACATCCTAAAGAATGAGAATTCCTTAAGAATACTCTTGATTAAAGTAGAAAATTAGGGTCTCCAAAGATTTTAAGGTTAAGACTATGAAAGGATTGGCTATTTTAGAAAATTAAATGGGATAGATCAATAAGAAGACTTATTTTTGGAATCTAAATTGAGAAAGTAGAAATGCTGATCTAGAAAGCTGGTAGCATTCTCTACTTATAATTGCTTTATATTTTGAAATTGAGAGAGTTAATTATTTGAGTTGACATTTTATTAGATTGGGCTTATAATTTCATAAATTTTGTAGAAATGCTAAGAGGTGAGGATTTATGCGTAGCATAAGGAAATAGCTACCTCAGATCCTAAGGGAGCTTTGAGGGCCAAACACGACCTAAATCTAAGGCAAAATGGATATATGGTTTACCATAAGAGAGAATAAATCACCCCATTGTAGACTTATTACCACTGGAGTGGCAAAACTCTCCTACTTTAAATCCATGTAGTCATATGCTTATGGCAAGATGGGTTGTTATTTATTTAGAAAGGAGACTAAGTCCTTAAACTCACTCACTAAGAGACCAGAGCATGAGTGGTAAGAAATCATGACTTAATCTAATGCAAACTTTTTCAAATTTATTTTATTCTTTAGAACTCTTTTTTTTGACAAAGGCTATGGGATTTTGTATGCTAAATGCATGAGAACTTGATTATAGACCAAATCAAGAGAGAAAATGGTGTTCTTCCATCGAAGGCTCTCATAGGTTAAGCCTTCATTCTCTAGCAAAGATGGAAACCCCTCTTAATAAGAGTTTATTATCTTGATTTAATTCTTAGGCTTTTATGTGAGGTTATGAGTTATTTTAAAATTTTAGTTATGAGTTGTTAATTGGGATAGAAAAATTAATTTCATCCAAAGAGCCTACTGCATCCAGGACACACATTCAAGCATCAATCATAAAGAAATTATGAAAAGCATGATGTTCTAACGCGCAATCTAAACACAACATCAAATAATTTTATAGATTACCATAAAAGAATAAAAGGCCAGTCTTGGTGTTCTGTACACCAAAAGAGAAAAATATGGGTATGAGCTCTACCCTTATACCTATATTACAAAAAAATAATACATGTTATGGGGGTCTTCTTTTCTTCACTTCTTCCTTCTCTTTCTTTTGATTCGATTTGCTCCAAAGGCATCACAGGGCACCCCAAGGACTAAACCTTCTGGCCACTACTCATTCTAATCCCCTATAACACTAATCTTAATTCTTAATTCAAAATTAAATCAAAAATAAAGAAAAGTAAATTTTACACACCGCAAAATAAATATTAACTAAACACACCATACAACCCGGCGGTTATATGAATAATTTAAACTTAACCCATATGTGTAACTAAGCTGTCTAACATGAGTTATGCTTAGGGGCTAAGCAACCGCATCAAATGCATTTATATTTTTTATTCGGTGACCCTTAAGCACAACCCCTACAGAGAAAATATGATTAATAATAACCTAATATCAGTCATGAAATATACACAACATCTAGTCTAAAATATTACATCAAAAAAAATATATAACATCATACATACAATGCCCTAACTTAGCATTAGAAGCAGTGACTTAGTATTCTAATGTGTATGCTTAAGGCTTGTGTGGCAAGACTTTACTAGGCTTCTTTAGTTTAAGTTTCAATTTGGAGTTTGAATTTTGTTTAAATTTTACCTTTGGGTGATTTCAATTTAAATGATTTAATGATTTATTTTTCATTTTTATTTCACTTTTATTTGGTTAAAGTGATCTTTAAATTTTCAAGAATGAAGAGTATAATGAATTCCATTTGTGAAACAGAACTCACATCTATTAACTAATCTAAAAATCTTAATGTTACTTTGAATTTATATAATTCATTTGATTTTATGCATTTGATTTCATTGAGAATTTAGAATTCGAGTTTGTTTAAGTATTTGATTGATTGATTTTGGATTAGATATTTTGGTTTAATTACATCTTGATAATTCAATATCCTTAATATCTAATGAAGTTTAAGTTTGTTTAAATTCATGTATTTTTTTATTAATTAATTTTCGATTAGATATTTTAATTTAATTAAATCTTGATAATTCATCCTTGATCTCTGAAGTTTAAGTTTGTTTAAATTCATGATTAATTTTAGATTAGATGTTTTAGTTTAATTAAATCTTGATAATTCAATATCCTTTTAATTAATATCTAATTCTTTGATTATTGTGACTTAACTTTATGTTTATTTGATTTGATTATGGTTCATTTTATTTATAGTTTGATCGATTAGATTAATTGAGATTTTATTTTGATTTTAATTGAGTTTGATTCTTTGTAATTAGGATTTTTTTATTTTAATCTCATCCATTTGTCATGTTTATCAAAGTTTGGTATTTTTTGATTTCACATTGGATAGTTAATTATTTTATCTTATTTAAGTAGGTTAAATGAGATTTGATTTGATTGCATATTAAATTGATGAGAGTCTTTCTTAATTTAATTTAATTTGATTTAATTTAATTTGATTAGCTTTATTAGTCTATGGCTTTGCTTAGGTTCAATGATTATGTTAGTTTAATTAAGAAGTGTATTTATGTTAATTATAAAGATTTATTTAATTTTCAATTTGATTTCATATTTGTTTAGGTTAATGATGTAATTAATGACTTAATAATTTAAGTTTAATTTAAGTTTATATTAGTATTTAATTTCATTTTGATTATGTTCAAATTTATGTTTAATTAAGCTTAAGTTTAATACGATTAATTTGATTAACTTAATTATCTTATTTAATAGGTGTGATTAATTATTAAATTAAGTAAAGATTTATTTAATTAAAATTTGTTTTTTTTAAATTTAATTTCATATTTGTTTAGGTTAATGATGTAATTAATGACTTAATGATTTAAGTTTAAATTTATAATTGATTGGTATTTAATTGCATTTATATTTGATTAAGTTTAAGTTTAATATGATTAGTTTTTGACTTTAATTAGTTTACTTAAGATGCGTGATCAAATTAATGAGTGGATTAATTAAGTGTTTGATTTGAATTAATTTTAATCTGATTTATAAAGTTAATTTGGTTTATTAAGATTGTTGATTAATTTATTAAGTTTGCATTAATTAGATGTTTATTCAATTGGATTAGCTTAAGGGTAATTAGTTTAATTAAGGAATGTGTCTAATTATTAAATTAAATAAAGATTTATTTAATTCTTAATGATGTAATTAATGACTTAATGATTTAGATTTAATTTAGGTTTTGACTAGTATTTAATTGCATTTTATTATTTGATTAAAGGTTTAATATGATTAATTTGATTAACTTAATTAGCTTACTTGAGGGGTGTGTGATTATTAAATTTAATTAGGGGGTTTGATTTAAGCTTAATTTTAGAGTTAGCTTTAATGTAACTTAAATTAATTTGATTAATTAAGATGATGCATTAATTCATTAAGTTTACACTAATTAGATATTTGATTAATTAAGTTTGATTAAGGGTAATTAAAATTTTAAATTATTAGATTAATTAAGGGTTTGTTTAATTAGAGAGTAATGACTTAATTTCTCACATGTGAGTAATTTGGCTTAGTTAAGTGTTTTACTTAAGTTTGATTTGATTAAAGGGTTATTATTATTATCATCATTATTGTTAAGTGAATTAATTGTTTATTTCATTTCAATTAAGTTTGATTATTTATGATTAGAGTTTTATTTGATTTGATTCATTTATTATGTTTGTTTGATTTCATTAACATGTTTGATTTAATTATTAGGTTGAAATTTTTGATGGTTAATTAATTATCAAATGGATATGATTTAATCATATGTTAATTAAGTTTACTTTAACTTTATTTGGTTTTATTCGATTTGTATTAAATGATTATGTTGAATTGGTTTATTAATCAATTTGATTTTTTTTTAGTTTATTTAATGATTAATTAGTTTCAGCTTATTTATACTCATTAAGGAGTTTCATATGATTAAGATTCCATACTTAGTGTAGGTTTAGTTATACTAGTTTGACCCACGTTAAAGTTTCCTAGATTTGTTTAATTTTAAGTTTGATTTAAGATTTAATCATTTAATTGAGTTTTATTAACTTAAATAGGTTTAATCATATTTAATTTAATTTCATCTAGAGATGATATTTTTTGATTTGAGGTTTGATTAATGATTGCTTAAGTGCTATTTCATTTCTAATTTTGATTTGATATTTAAATTATTTTTAGATTATGTTTTAATTAACCCCTTAATTGATTAAACTTTAATCTTAAGTATTTGTTTGGAGTTCATTAGGATTAAAAAAATCATATTATTTCCTTAAGAGTCTTAGATGTCAATTGAAGTGATTTAAGCTATTTTGAAGATTTTTTGTAAATTTTTGAATTTTTATTTGATTTATTTTATTAAAATGGCCAATCTGAACTTCAAAATTTAATTTCTCCCAATCTAGAAGTTTTTTTCAATTGAAATTTGTATGGTAGGTGTGTTTTAGCTCTAATTTCAATCCTTAAAAATGACAACCTAATCAAACTTATATTTTTAGTTTAATTAATGATATTTGATTTTTACTAAAACTCAAATTAAGCTCAAAATACTTAGGAAAATTTGAGGATTTTGGGTTTGTTAGATTCCTCTCGGAAAGACAAATCCAACTAGCCCTTGTTTACAATTTTTAGTTAAGTATTTTATTTTCTATGAATTTTAAAATTTTAGGTGATTTAAATTAATTTTTTAAATAAAAAAAAAAAATATATGCGGCGTTAAGGTTAGCCATTGGGCAGGAAAGACCGATCAATGGTTTGGAAAGTGACCATGTTCACTCGATCGTCTGCACCGAATGATCCAAATCGGTCGCAATCGAGCTAGGATCGTGTGATCGGCGTGTGATCGAGGTCCGTCGCGAATTAATCGGATGGTGCAGATCACATCAGGCGATTTGAAGGCCTAAATCACGTGATCCGAGCTGTTTGATCTCATGAACCATGGGATGGACGGCTATAGCCACGTCAGTGGTGAAGAGTAAAAATAGATTTTTTTTTAAAAGGAAAAATGGGATTTATAAGTGAAAACTTATCCAAATGAACCATTTTCATGTTAGTTCACACCAAAAAATTATTTTATAATTGAGATGATTTAAAGTAAAAATGCAGGATTATCTAGGTGAAATTCCTAAAATTGCAAGAAAATTAACACAAAATGCGAGAAATCCTGATGCCGGCTATAGTTTAGGGAAATTTACCTCATTTGGGATGGATGATGGATTGATTGAGGACTTTGAATTTTTGTTCAAAAGTCCTCACTTGTATATATGATCAGCTCAATTGAATTCAAATGTTGGGGAGGAGTTAAGTGCATGTGATGGGGGAGAATTAAATGAGATTGGGTGGAATCCTATGTGGGGGAGGATCCATGAGGGATTTAAATGGGTTGGGTTGATTTTGGGCTGATCCCAAATGGATTTGGGTCGGGTTTGATCAGCCCCAATGGGTCATGACTTGGTTTCAAGGGATTTGACCCAATTTGGGTCATATGGGTCATATTAGATCAAATTGACCAATTTGACCAAAATTGGTCAAATTAGCTTGGGTCATGTGTTGATTCATGTTCAATTGGCTAATTGAAGATGGATGTGGTCTTTGGTTTGAATTAATTTAGATTTAATTTGGATTTGGTGAATGACCCTTTCTATTTGGCCTTAATGGCTTGGTGGGCTCGATTGATCAAATTAGGTTTAGTATGGCTTTGGTCAAGTTCAATAATCAATTTGGAATGAACTTGAGCTATTGGTTGCAATCAATTTGGGTTGGATCATGATTTGACCTAATTTGGTCCTTTAGGCCAAGTTGGGTCAACTTGGATCAAATGGCCAATTAGGCTTGGTTTGGCCCAATTGATTACAATTGATCATCCTATGGTGATCAACAATCATGGTGTAAGGTTTTGGTGAGCTTGGTTCAATCTAATTTGGGTTGGATTGGAAGTTAGTTCAAATGGGTCCTTTAGATCACTTTGGGTCAAGTGAACCTAAGTGGGTCAATTGGTTTAGTTTTGGTTTGATTTGAGTTTAGCTGAACTTATATATGAGCCCTAAATTGAAATATAAATTCAACGGCAATCAATTTGGAGTCTAAAGGATTTTGGCTCATTTAAAATTTTCAAGTTAAAAGGGCTAGGTTGGGTTTGACTTGGGTTGGCTTCAATTTGGTTTGATGATTGTAGGTTTTATTAAATACTTGGATAAATGATCGAATGAATGATTGATTCAAGAGAGAATCCATTGATTTTGACTTGATTTGGATAGAATTTGGTTAAGTCCAAAGAATTGGCTTAAATGGCATAAATTGAGTTTGGATTTGATTTCTGATATAGTTTTGGTCATTTGAATTTGGACTTCATTTATATTTGTGAATATAAATGAAAGAATAATTGATTTATAAAGAAATTAATTAAGTTTGACGTGATCTAAAGAAAGTTTTGGCTAAGTTTATGAATGTGGTTCATATGGCTTAGGAAGGGTTTTAGGATTTGAATTTGATTTTGAGTTTCAATCATTTGGAGTCAAATTTGAAATTAGATTAGAATTTGAAATCAGATTTGGAATTTGAATTTGAATTTGAGATTTAGTTTGAGAATTGAATCTAGGTTTGATTTGAGAAAGTGTATTTATATTGGGTTTATGCTATAGGATAGGTAATTTCTTAAGCCCTAAGGCATAGCCTAATATTATGATTAACACTTCTAAGTCTCTAGGCTTAGGTTAAGTGTTCACCTAGTCACTAGGTGTGTCTTTATGATTAAGGAGTTCTTAGTATCTAGAAGAGTCCTAAGTCTAAGAAGAGGAGGTTAAGAGCTCACTCCAAAAGTGAGGTCAACATCTTTATAAATTGATTGATAATTTGTTTAGCTTGTGCATTAAGTGGCATCTTTTTCTTAGTTTATTCCTTGCTTTATGTATGACCTGGATGATGACTAGGCTCTTAGGGAAAAATAAATCTTCAACCAAACTTAACAATTCAAAACTAAAATAAAGAACTCATAACCTCACCTAAAGCTTAGGCTTAAAATCAAGATAAAAGAGTTAGCAACCCATTAGTTGGATGAGTATTTATTTTATAACATGATACACAAATGCATCTTGTTTCACTCTTGATTGGAGGGCTTCAACCTTTGCTAAAAAAACTTGGCTTGACCTGTGAAAGCCATGGTGGAAACACACCTCCTCCCTTCTCATTAATTTTGGCCAATAATCTCATTTCTCATGCATTGGGCATACAAATCCTATTAGCTTGAGTTAAAATGATTGTCCAAAAATAAAAATAAAATGAAATCTGAATTGCATCAGATTTAGGTTATTTGAAGCATGTCATTTACATTATCTAGTCTCTTTAGGGAGTGAGTTTAAGTACTTAGTCTCTTTCTAAATAAATAACTATCGAGCTATCTTGCATAAAGCATATGACTTGCCTACATGAATTTAAAATCGTAGGAGGAGTTAGTTGGTGGTCACTCCTAGGTGGTTGTAAGTCCAAGTAGTCGAGTGGTTTGTCCTCTCTTTTGGAGGCAAACCAAATACCCATTTTTCACCTTAGATTTAGGTTGTGCTTTTGGCCCTCGCCAAAGCTTCCTAGATTTAGGTTCTGAGGTTTCTTCTCTCCTTTATGAGCTATAAGTATAAATTCTCACTTCTTAGGTATTTTCATAATCTTGTATTATGAAATTATAAGCCCTAGCATTCTAATAAAAAATTCAACCCAAATAAATTAAATCAATTTCAAAAATATAAAGCCCAATTATAGGATAGTTTGAGATGCTTGCTAGGTTTCCTAACATCATGAGCATCTCCTACTTATCTCCATTTAACTTCGATAATAAATCTCTCTTTGATCAATCCCATTTGATCTTCAAAAATGAACTAATCAATTGACTGTCCTTTTTCTATTAAAATCTTTAGAGACAATGATCATTTACCTTAATCAAGAGTTTTCCTAAAGAATCCCCATTCCTTAGGATGTAACTAACTATATGGGCTTGCTCCTGTAGGAAACTTAACAAACCCAATTTAAAATAAATCATACTTTAATTTTCCACATAAAGTAGGGAAAGAATCTCTGATACACCTCAGACCCGTCCTTATTGAGTGATTAGGTCCATTGTAGGGTGGTGACTTCTACCTTTTAAGATAGTACACCTCTCCTTAATGTCATAATAAGTACATCTGCAGATCTACGTGGCATCTGATCAAGGCATTTTATATTCCCCTGTGTTCTCATCCTTTATTCTTCTTTCCACCTCAGAAAGGAAAAGAGGAAAATGATGAGAAGAGGACACACGGGAATGTTAAAATATTTCCACCCACACTATCTTTCGAGATAGTACATCATTCCTTAATATCGTACCTGATCACTTCAATAAGTACCCTCTAAGATCTGTGTGGTATCCCACATCTCAAAAATAAATACCACAGTGATGCATCTATTTTAATGGCAAATTTATGAACTGCTACATCAGGGGATAAGCCTGGCATTTCAGAATATGTCCATGCAAAGTAATCCCTGAATTCATAAAGTAGCATTTTTAGCTCTTCAACTTTCTCATCAGGTAGAAGGGCACTGACGAAAGTTAGAAGGGGATCATCCTCAACTCTTAGGTTAATTTCTTTGAGTTCAATCCATAGTAGTTATTTATCCACCATCTTTGGGTTCTTCAGGTGCAGGCTTGGCTTCCACTTCTTTCATCGTTTATAAGAAGGATTTCATAGAGACTGTCTCCTTCATCATTGTTAATTTCGATCTTAACTTCTATTATATTATAACAAACTTTATTTTGATGAGATTTATGGATAAACTCAAGACCTTTAATGATAAACTTATCACTTCTTTGTGATGCTTGAGGACTTCTTTGGCTCCACATCCTATTAAAGATTTGAGTTCTATTTTTAGTAGTTCTAATATAAATTTCAAGCTTATGCATATTCTTCATAATTTATGTGGATAGTATATTGGTATTTTTGTTGGTACTATCTCATCAAAATTTTCATGTTGAGCAGGCTGATCAAAATTGTGAGGCTGAGACTCTTCAAATTTGTAAAATAAAGTTTCTATTCTAGCACTCTCACTTAACGATGACACATAGAATGTTATCAATTCTTCAATGTTATGAACCTCCAGTGGAGTGATTTCTTTGAAGTACTACTGTGGGATGGGTATAATTTTGAGTGAGTCATCTGACTCTGCCAAGTGAGTTATCTTTCATGATGCGACCTTCTGAATCCAATTTCTATAAGTAGATTTAAAATCATAGTCTGAATTGGAATCACTTATTTTATTCTTTATCTTTCTTGAAAGTTTATAAGTTCTTTTAGGTTTGACATAAATATCTTCTTCTTCTTGTGTGTTACTTTCCAAATGCAAAACTAATCTTCTTGATTTAGGTGTAAAGTCAAGTGCTTCAAGGAAAGTGGGCATGACATTCTTTCTTTTTCTTTATTTCTGCTCTTTCACATTGTGAAGTTGCTTTTTAGTTTCTGAAGTGGATGCTACCGCTTCAAGAGGCTCTGTTGGCTTAAGCTCTTTAGGGATGAAATATTTTGCATCTTCATAAATCTTTGCTTCATGGACCGAGAATGGTTATAGGTTGCCAGGAATTCTGAACTCTTATCCAGCTTTTAAGTACTTCATACAGTGATGCATAGTTGATGGGACCATGCGATACTCATGTAGCCATTGCTGACCCAAGAGAGCTCTAAATGGTGTATCAACATCGATTGCATGAAACTTACTTCTGTATATAAATCTCGAAACTTGATCGGGAGAATAAAAAAACTCAAGATTTTCTGCCCTTTCTCATTGAAATCATGAACCATCAACTTATCTCTCACAATATATTCGATATCAAGTGATAATCCTCTTAATACTTTTAGACTCATAAGATTAATAGAACCCGGATCAATCGATTATTGGTTGATCAAGATGCTATCACTCTGCGATAACATATAGAGGAGGTTATGATCATTTATTCCAACATAAGATCTTCTTGAGATGTAAATTGAAGATCTTGAGTTTGTAATGATTCAACCAAATATTTTTTGGCAAAGTAAGCTTCATAAATTTTTGGATCTTTGAGAGCCTGTATCAAAGTTTCTCGGAGGTTTTTTGACATCAAGAGAGCCTCATACACACTTAATTATGCAGAAATCTTTCCGAGATGTGATAGAATATTATAATCTATCTTTTCACTTGATTTAGGCATTGGTTTAAGATTTTGGAAATGATGTCTTTGTTGACTTTATCTTTATTTGTATTTTTCTTCTTTGATGATGGTGGGAAGACTTTACCACTTCTCAGTTGAACTTGAATCACCTTATTTTGCTCAAATTCACTTCTTATTTTGGAGGATTGACCATAAGGGGTAGACTCGCTTTTTAACTTCATATATTTCATACATGATGATATCGATGAGTCTAACTCTTCTCCGTGGGAAAACATAAATCTTCATATGACCTATTATCTTTTTGTTGAGTCATTAAAAAAATTTTAGATGTTAACTCCTCAGGCTCTTCTTGCTTTCATGTTAAGAATTTTGATGGATTGGTCGAGTTTGTCTAACCACCCTTGTCATGTTGGAGTAACTGATGCTGAAGAACATCTGATAACACACTTAGAAATCACTACCCTATAATGAACTTAATCACCAAAATAAGGACTCCTAAGGACCTTGGGTCTTCGAGGTGTACCAAAGATTCTTCCCTTACTTTACATGAAAAAGTAAAGTTGAGTTTATTTTAAACTGGGTTCATTAAGTTCCCTACAGAGGCAAGCCCCCGTATTTAATTATATCCTAAGAAATAGGGATTCCTTAGAAAAACTCTCGATTAAGGTAAATGATCGTTATCTCTAAAGATTTCAATAGAGTAGGACTATCAATTGATTAGCTTATTTTTTAAGATCAAATGGGATTGATCGAAGAGAGAGTTATTATCAAAGCCAAATGAAGATAAGTAGGAGACGATCACGATGCTAGGAAACCTAATGAGCATCTCAAACTATCCTATGATTGGGCTTTACATTTTTGAAATTGATTTAATTTATTTGCTTTGAATTTTTCATTAGAATGCTAGGGCTTATAATTCTATAATACATGGTTTTGAAAATGCCTATGAGGTGAGGATTTATGCTTATGGCCACAAAGTGGAGAAGCAACCTCAGAACCTAAATCTAGGGAGTTTTTGCGAAGGCCAAAATGCAACCTAAATCTAAGGAAAAAATGGGTATTTTGTTTGCCTCCAAAAGAGAGGACAAACCACCCGACTGCTTAGACTTACAACCGCCTAGGGGTGGCCACCAACTAACTCATCCTATGATTTTAAATTCATGTAGGAAAGTCATATGCTTTATGTAGGATAGCTCGGCTATTATTTATTTAGAAAGAGACTAAGTCTTTAAACTCACTCCCTAAAAGACTAGATCATGTACGAGCATGAGTAATGACCAAAATCTAATGCAATTCACATTACATTTTATTTTCATTTTTGGACAATCATTTTGACTCAGGTTAATAGGATTCATATGTCTAATGCATGGAAGTAAGATTATTAACCAAAATTAACGAGAAGGGAGGAGGTGTGTTTCCACCATGGCTCTCAAAGGTCAAGCCAAGTTTCTCTGAAAAAGGTGGAATCCCTCCAATCAAGAGTGAAACAAGATGCATTTATGCATGATGTTATAAAAGAAATACTCATTCAGCTAAGGGATTGCTAATTCTTTTATCTTGATTTTAAGCCTAAGCTTTAGGTGAGGTTATGAGTTCTTTATTTTAATTTTGAATTGTTAAATTTAGTAGAAGATTTATTTTTTCATAAGAGCCTAATCATCATCTAGGCCATACATAAAGCAAGGAATAAACTTGAAAAAGGATGTCACTTAATGCATAAGCTAAATAAATCATTAATCAATTTATAAAGCTAAGCACAAAAGAATAAGAGGCCAATTATGGTTGGGCACCACCGTACAAACCCTAAAATAAATTGGGTAGCCGAGTTCCACCCTTATACAACTTGGATTACAAATGAATTAAGTAGAATTAAGCAAGAAATTCATTATTATGGGGGTCTTCAAGCTTTATTTCTTCATTCTTCTTTTATTCTTTCTTCTTCTTTTCTTTTTTCTTCTTTGATTCCTTCTTTTGGATGGTTGGAAGGTGGATGCTCCAAAGGCTTCACATGGGACATAAGGCATAACCTTAAAACCAATGTTCATCCTAATCCCCATAATAATCATTCCAAAATCCTAATTACAAAAAATTACATGAAAAGGAAAGATTGAAAATCTAACTGACACATACAAAATAGAGATTAACTAAAATAAATCATACAAATCTCAAGCATGTATATTGGACTTAACACCCCACACATAGGTGACTAAGTCCACCTCGCCTATTAGATTATGCTTAGGGGTATAAGCACTTGTACAACAAAAGTATTTATATGTTTTTATTTATTACAGCACCCCTTAAGCACAATCCCCTACAAAAGATAATCGTTAGACTAAGATCAACCTACCATTCAGTCTATGCACATGCACCCTAACATCCAGTCTAAAATATTACATCATAAAATAAAAGCAAACATCAAACCATGCACCGTCCTAACCTAAAGCTATAAGTGGTGACTTAGCATAATGTGTGTGCTTTTAAGGTTTGTGTGGCATGCTTAGCTATGGTTTTAAGTTAGAGTTTTCTAAGTGTGAAGAATGTTCAACTTAGAGGAGGGTTTCATTTAAGTTGTTTAGTTGATTTATGTTGATTTTATTTTGTGATTTGATTAGGTTCAAGTAAATCCTACAATTAATTAGTAAATTATAAAGAGAGGGAAAGCGAATAAAACTTCTCTTTCCTTTCCTAACCTAAGTAATTTCTAAAGTGGATTCATATTTTTAGTTTTGTTTAGTGAATATTTTATTATTTGTTTTAATTAATCCTAAGTTTATATGAACTCTAAACAAACCTATTGAAAAGAAAGGCATTTTAAGATTAAGTAAAGTGAAGTAAATTCACAAAACACACATCATTTGATTTCTTTCCCAACATGTATAACATGCATATGAATGGATCTTAAGCATATCTATACATACCAAATGAGAATGTTTAGCACACTTTATGATGCAAGCTAAGTAAGTTGCTTAAGAAAATTTGAATGCTTATGATGCATGATTTTTATTAAGCAGAAAAAGGAGTTTCTTATCCAAATTTTCACATGCGCATATGAATGTATGAAAGGCATAAGTGAGTACACCATTGTTAGCACTAGGGGTGTAAGGTACAAGACCTACTTAGGGATACTTAAAGTCTCGCAACCCCGGGGTTGTCCAGACTAATATATCACTTTTCCTTAAATACAAACATGTGTACAAAAGAAATGAATGGAAAAGAAAGAATGCAAAAGTTTGTGTTAGTTGATTTACTTTTGTTTACGTAATTTATATGTGCAAGTGTATGTATCCTTCTTAAGTAATAGCATAGGAATGACTAGGAGATGGAATTAGGCAAGTGTTAGGTTATTTTCAAATGAACCAAACACTTTACCAAATCCTATTCAAAACTATACCAAAAGAGAGGAGAAGGAAAACTACATTAAACACATCCTTATATTTTACTCACATGCAAGCTTATAGGTAAAGTATAAGTAGCACACTTTCAGTTTTCATAATTGATTTATCTATTTTGAAAATAATTTTGATTTAATAGTGATAATAGCCACTCATATTCTTAATTTAGCCAAAACTTGCAATTTGACATAAAGGAAATATTTTCATTTTTAAATTTGATTTTTTTAAAGCATGAATATATGAAATCATATGACACATATTTAGCATATTGGGAAAGAATTAAAGCAATGAAAGCATGTAAACACATTCACCTTAATTAATTCCTAAAGACATTCTTATGAAATAAGAAAGCTTAAAGAAAATAAAAGTTTATTTAATGTGATTTTGATTTGATCGTGAGTTTGATTTAATTTAGAAAATATAAGGTAAGTTTGCTATTCCTAACCCATTCCCACATGTGTTTGATATTTTTATTCAATTTTTAGATAATTAGATTCATTTTATATTTTGATTAGGTTAAGGTATGAATTAAACAAGTCAATTATCCCTTACCTACACCATCTTAGCATAGTTAATCAAAAAATTATGAGCCAATGAGATGACATAAAATCTCACAAGGAATTTAAATTTGCAATGCACCTAGGAAGAAAAGGGTCTAATGCAATTTGGCTCATGAGTAATGATTAATTAAGCTAAGGGTTTAACTTAAGTAATTTCAAAACACTCCTCACACATATGAGTTGAGTTTTGATTTTCTTAATTTTACTTAGGCTCTTGAACACCTAAGCATCAACCAATGAGGATTAATTGAGTTCTAAAAGTTTTAGAATTTTAAGAAATTAATTAAGAGGGTAATTAGTGAATTAACCCTTAATTAAGAGAGGATTAAGGAAGAAAAAGGGGGGTTTAAGGAATAGCTTGAAGAAATATTCCAAAATTATTTCTAAACCTCCTATTCACTGAAATAGACCTTAATCAACTTCAACAAAGGATTAAATCACTAATCAAACCCTTAATTAACCTTAATCACATTAAGGGGGTAATTAGGAAATGAATTAGTAATTTCCTCAATTAAGCCACCAATAAATTCCAAGAAATTTAGGGGAGGCAAAAGTCACCCCCCAAAATACACTCAAGAAGTTTGGGAATAATTAGTGGATTAATTAAAGGATAATTAACATATTAACATTCCCAATAAAACCCAAATTCAAATAAAAGAATAATTCAAAATTAATCAAAATCAATTTTAAAATATTCTATGTTCAATTATCTTTCCAATGCAATTTATTTCATATTTTTTAATTTTCTATGTTGAGATATAAATTTTTTTAGGTAATTTTAGAATTATTTAAACCTAATTAAATCCCTTAAAGCTCTGGCGTACACACGCATGGGCACCATAAACCGAGGTGGCGGTTGAGTAAAATTAATGATCGAGGATAAAATAGGATATAAAGCGTGTTCTAATCTCAATCGTCCATCCAAAATGTGAGGATGGATGGCCAGAGATCCTTCCCTACAAATGCTTGTGAGCCATGGAGACCGTCCATGATCTAAGCCTTGATCTGAGCTAGATTGAGCTTGGATTGAGATGAAACTCAACCCACACCGTCAACATGCATCCTAGATCACATCTAACGTCAAGATCTTATGAGATTAATATTTTTTTCACAAAGCTCCACACCACATTGAGTTTAGTGATTGAAAAATGGCTAACCTCATCGGTGCTCGATTCCCTTGGAGAAGCTTCGTCTGGTTGAGACGAAGCTTTGTTGAAAGTTTGAGAGGCTGATATTGAGTGGATCTTCCTATGGGTCACCTCCTCTTTAGATTAAGCTCGACTTTGATCGAATTGGATCTCCCTTTACTTCAAGAACTTGGAAGAGAGCTTGGGCAAGCTCAATTAGGCTCACTGATGGAGTGTACAAAGGGAATAGAGTGGAGTTTGAGTGTGGAGAAAGTTTGCAATTCAATGGACCTCCCCTATTTTTACTTTAAGGAAAATCGAGAAATGGCAAATTGAATCTCACTCTAGGAATCTTAGGATCACTTGCAAATGACTCCTATGACTCTATAGACTTCAATTGATAATGACTATGTTGGAATTGAAGTGAATTAGGGGGAGTATATATCCCCCAATGGCAATCGGACGGCCAAAGCTTCACTTGCCATTTTGGATCAATTGCCCTAATTTAGAGGATTGTTTGAGCTGTTAGAGGTGCCATGTGATTCATTTTATGTCAGGGAGTGGATTAATGAAGTCCCCATGTGCTCCATTTGAGTAGAGGCATGATTCCCATGTGCCCATTTCAAGCCATGTTCTTAATTTGGCCCTTGGGTCAAGTTGGGTTGACCCAAACCCATTGGGTTTGGTGCACCACCCTCCCTAGTGTTCACTTGATCCATTAGGAGAGTATCAAGTAGGTATGAAGAGGAATTGACCAAATTCCCAATAGATTTTATCAAAAATTACCCTATGTACTAGGTGTAAAATAGTCATTTGGCTAATTTTTGAATTTGGATATGTTTGTAATGTTGAGAAAATAGGTTTGGCCAAGTTTCATTGGATTTGGAGTTCATTTGGTATGGTTTGGCTCATGTTGACCTATTTAGGTCAAAATGGGTCAACTTGGGTCAAGTTGACCAATTGGTCAAATTGGGTCAAACCAATGGTTGGGTCAAGTTGATATGATCATTTGAAATGTTTTGGTGGCTTTGGTTTGATTCAATTTGGTTTAGGTTTGAATTTGGTTCATATGACTTCATTTAGGTCAAATGGGTCAAGTTGACCAATTTGACCCATTTGACCTATTTGAGCTAGGTCATGGGTAGGTTTAGGTTTGTTTAGTCATATGAAGTGGATTGGTATCTTTATTTCCAATCAATTTTGGTTAAGTTTGAAATTGGCTAAAATGACCCTTTAGTCAAGTTGGGTTCATGGTCAATTGGTAGTTGGTCAATTGAGGCTTTGGTCATATTCAACAAGTGATTTGGAATGAACTTGACCCATTGGTTTCAATCAATTTGGCTTAGATCAAGTTTTGACACATTTTGACTTTTTAGGTCAAGTTAGGTCAACTTGGGTCAAGTGGCCAATTGGGCTAAGTTAGGTCCAAATGTTGACTTGGTCAAGTTCAAACATTGATCATGAATGAGTCTTGATCAATGGTTTCAATCAATTTGGCCTATGGTGGATTTTGGCTATGTTGGGTTTCATTTTGGGTAAGTGTTGACCTGGTCAATCCTTAGGGTTGACTTGATTTGACCCAATTTGATTGATTGATCATCCCATGATGATTGATGATCATGATGAGAGGCATAGATGAGCTTAGTTCAATCCAATTTAGTTAGGATTAGAATTTGGCTCATAAGGGGTACTTTAGGTCACTTTGGGTCAAATGGCTTGGTCAAAACTTGATTTGAGTTTGATTGAACTTGTATATGGACTTATGATTGAAATATAAATCCATTTGCAAGTGGTTTGAAGTTAAATGAGTTTTGATTCATTTGATTTCATATTCATAAACAGAACATGAACAAATTTTGGCTTGATTTTTGAATTGAGTTTTGGTTAAGTGATTGAAGTTTGTATTTATATTTAGATTCATGATTGAATGATTGATTGAATCATGAAGAAAATCAAGAGTTTGGCTTGATTTGAAGTTCATTTAGCTAAGTTCAAGAATTTGACTTGAAAAGCTTAGGTTGGATTTTGATTGAATTTGAGTTTGACTTTGGAATTATTTTTGGTTGTTTGAATTTATATTTCATTTATATATGTGAATATAAATGAGAATATAAATGGGTTATAAGAAAATTTCAAGGATTTGAAGTGATTTGAAGTTGATTTGAGCTAAGTCCTTAAGAGAGAAAATCAAAGTGACTTAGGAAAGATTTAGAATTTTGGATTTGAATTTTGGATTTGATTTGATTGATTTGAATTTATATTCCATTTATATATATGAACATAAATGAGAATATAAATGAGTGGTGAGAAAATTTCATGAATTTGAATTGATTTGAAGATGATTTAGGCTAAGTCCTTAAGAGGAATTAAAGGGCTTAGGAAATATTTCAAACTTGGAATTTTAACTTGGAATTTGATTTGATTGATTTGAATTTATATTTCATTTATATATGTGAATATAAATGAGAATATAAATGAGTGATGAGAAAATTTCATGAATTTGAATTGATTTGAAGATGATTTAGGCTAAGTCCTTAAGAGGGAATTAAAGACTTAGGAAAAATTTTGAACTTGAAATTTCAATCATGGATTTCAATCATGTGATATTGATTTGAGTTTGGAGAAAATCAAATAAGATTGATTTGGAGTTTGAGAAAATCAATTAGGATTGATTTGGAATTGACTTGAAGGAAGGAAGTGAGGAGAATGGTTCAAGCTGGGTAGTAAATTTTCTAACACCCCTAGGGCATGACCTATTCCTATGGCTAACCCATCTAAGTCTCTAGGACTAGGTTGAGTGTCCACCTAATCTCTAGATGTGTCTTGAGGCTAAGAAATTCCTAAAGTCTAAGAGAAGTCCTATGTCCAAGGGGGAGGGGTTGAGAGCTCATCCTAAAAATGAGGTCAACATCTTATTGGTTGGTGATACTCCTATAAATTGTTAATAATCTTTTGAGTTATATTCTTCTTCTTGCTTTTTTTTTTATTAGCCAGCTTCTTTGATTTATGAGGCCTATATTTAGTAGACTGTTTCTCATGCTATGCTGAAGTAGCCTTATCAAAATGTCATTGAGAAGCCAAAATGCTTGATTTAAGCATTTCTTTAAGTCCATCATAGGTTCAAGTGGTGATTTCCACTTAACACTAGGGACACCTTTTAGCTGCTTCAATATTTTCACGGTCTTTTTAGAGACTACTATTTCCCATTCTTCAATCTGAATTAATTTTTTTTATCTTTAATGGATGATACAGAAGAGGTCGTAATCATCCTTGTAGACTCTCTTTTTAAGTTGACTAGAACACTATCAGATAATATAAATTTACCTCATCGATACTTCATTTCTAGCCAATCTTTGAAGACATAATAATCTTCAATCGGATGGCTAATCATCCGATGATATGTACAGTAATTTGGATTATTGATTTGACCAGTTCTTCAGATCTTTTAATTTTGGCAATCAGAAACCGACTTTATCGCTTGTCAACAATTTAGCCACATTATCCCTTCTAAAGGAATATTCTTTATTCATCTTTTCTTAAGAGACGGCCACATTCACTCATCATCTCTCATTGCTTATTTTGGATGCTCTCCACCACTTGGAAAAGTCCAAGGTTTATCATTGCCTCCCAATACCAATTTTGGTGTGGATTATAATGGACAAGTTTCTTTCCCTTATCATTATTGTACATTGGTTGTTTTCCTTTATCGACATTATGGATTACTCATTTTTCACCACTTAAGCTATAGGAAGCGGTATGAGTTGTTTCTTCTTGAGTCTAAAGGTTTGTTTCTCTTTGATTTATCTATATAGATTTTAAACTTAGGGCAATTTGACTTTTCAAATTTGGCCACCCTATCAAGCAAGTCTTGTAATGTTGTAATTGACACCATACATAAAAATGATGTCATTTTATCATATATTAACAATTAGCAATTGGATTGCATATTCTTCTTCCAATTGTTGCTCATATTTCATGCTTAGGTTAAGCCAATGAGTTATGAATTTTATCACTAACTCATATTTTCTCTTTTTAATAAGGTAAGGTCAGTAATTATTATCTTCTTGGTTGCACTCGCAAACTTTTTCATGAACATTATCTCTAGCTCAGCAAACATTTTGACCAAATCATTCGGTAGTTATGCGTACCACTCAAAGCTAAATTGGGTCAGGTAAGAGCGAAGACATTACTCCCTCCTGTGTTACCACAAGTAGCCTTGAATTGGGCTAGAAGTTATTTTGGATTATTATACCCACTGAAAATATTAAATTTTGGTATAGAGTAACATTTCAGGTATGACACTTGATTATATTCAGCTGGGTAAGGGTGACCCTTGCTCACCAACTTTTCAGTCAGCTCTGAAGCTATAACTGCCTTTATCTTTTCATTAATTATTATTTATAGGCATAGCCTGCACTAGCCACATTCTCGAATTATAAGTTGAAGAGCGATTAACTTCACTTCTCCTCCAGTGTAACATGTATACAGAACCCAAGTATTAGAGTGACTGGTGATATATAGGTTGTATTATTAGCTACGTATTGATTAACAGATGAAATAGCATTTGATGTGATATTCTTCTGCAACATATACATCATGACATTCATTTGTACCATCATGTCATTCATTTGGTACCAAGCTGTGCAATTTTCTTATCTTTGATTTCCATTTGACGCTGCATTTATCTTTGTTCTCTAACTAGCACCACGACGCAACAAGTATAGGCTCTTCTTCTTTTTCTATTTCTTGTTGTTGCCTCCTTGCTTTATTGACCTCACTTTTAGAGTGAGCTTTCAACCCCATCCTTTTATACTTAGGAATCTTCTAGGCACTAAGATTTTCTTAGTCATAGGACACATCTAGTGATTAGGTGAACCCTTAACCTAAGCTTGAGACTTATAAGGGTTAATCATAGGATTAGGTCATGCCTTAGGACTTAAGGAAATCACTTATCCTATAGCCTAAACGCACTCCATATACACCTTCTCAAATTGAATCAGATTCAAATCTCTAACCAAACCTCAAATTTAAATTCAAATTCCAAATCTAATTCCAATTTGACTCTAAATGATTGAAACACAAAATCAAATCAAATGAATTGCACAAATTCAAATGGGCTAATTAATATACTTAAGGACCGTAGTTAGACTCTTTAAGAGTTAAGATGAATAGGGTGAATTCTGTCTACAAATGGAATTCATTCTACTCTTCATTCTTGATAACCTAAACATCATTTTAACTAAATAAAAGTGAAATAAAATGAAAATAAATTATTAAATCATTTAAATTAAAATCACCCAATTTAAACAAATTCAAACTCCAAATTGAAACTTAAACTAAAGAAGCCTAGTAAAGTCTTGCCACACAAGCCTTAAGCATACACATTATAATACTAAGTCACCACTTCTAGTGCTAAGTTAGGGCGTTGTATGTATGATATTGTGTTTTATTTTGTTATGTAATATTTTAGAGTGGATATTAGGGTGTATGCCTTGTAGACTAGATGGTAGGCCGTGATTAGCCTAATCATATTTTCTACAAGGGATTGTGCTTAGCCTATAATATATATATATATATATATATATATATATATATATATATATATATATATATATATATATATATATATATATATATATATATATATATATATATATATATATATATATATATATATATATGCTTGTCGCGGGTTGCTTAACCAAGCATAACCCACGTTAGGATAGGTGGGCTTGGTTACCCATGTGTGAGGTGTTAAGTCCAAATTATTCATATAACTGCTTGGATTATATGGTGTGTTTAGCTAACATTTATTTTATATGTGTAGCTAGATTTACTTTTCATATTTTTAATGTAATTTTGTATCAGGAATTAGGATTAGTATTATGGGAGATTAGGATGAGCAGTGGCCAGAAGGCTTAGTCCCTGGGGTGCCCTGTGATGCCTTTGGAGCAAATCAAATCAAATGGAAGAAAAGGAAGAAATGAAGAAAAGAAGAACCCTATAATATTTATTTTTTTGTAATCGGGTTATGAAGGAAGTAGAGCTCGCTATCAATCTTTTTTTTTCTTTGTGTACACTAACTGACACACCTTTTATTCTCTTACAATATTCTATAAAATTATTTGATGTTGTGTTTAGATTGTGCACTAGAATTGCATGCTTTTCCTAGTTTCTTCATGTTTGATGTTTGATATGTGATGTGTGGCTTGGATGCAGTAGTCTCTTAGGATGAAATTAATTTTTCTACCCTAATTAACAACTCATAACTAAAATTTTAAAATAACTCATAACCTCACATAAAAGACTAGAAATTAAATCAAGATAATAAAATATTTAGCAACCCCTTAGCTGCATGAATGAATGTATAATATCATGCATGTCATATTCTTTCACTCTTAAGAGGGGCTTCCATCGTGTGAATAAAGGCTTAACTTGTGAGAGCCTTTGATGGAAGAACACCCCTTTCTCTCTTGATTTTGCCCATAATCAAATTCACATGCATTTAGGCATACAAAATCCCATAGCCTGTGTCAAAATAAAGAGTCTAAAAGAATCAAATAAATTTGATAAAATTTGAATTAAATTAAGTCATGAATTCATACCACTTATGTTCTAATCTCTTAGAGAGTGAGTTTAAAGACTTAGTCTCCTTTCTAAATAAACAATAGCCTAGCCATCTTGCAAAGCATAAAACTTGCCTACATAAATTTAAAGCATATGAGGAGTCAGTTGGCTGCCACTCTATACGATAATAAGTCCAGCAGTTGGGCAGTTTATTCTCTCTTGTGGTGGTAAACCATATACTCATTTTTGCCTTAGATTTAGGTCATTCTTTGGCCCTCGCCAAAGCTCCCTAGATTTAGGATATGAAGTTATTATTTTCCTTTGCGGGTTATAAGCATAAATCCTCTCCTCTTAGGTATTTTCACAATCTTATGTTATGAAATTATAAGCCCTAGCAATCTAATAAAATGTTAACTCAAATAATTAACTCTCTTCAATTTCAAAAATATAAAGCCCAATTATAGGGTAGTTTGGAATGCTCACTAGGCTTCCTAGTATCATGAACATTTTCTACTTTCTCCCTTTGGATTCCAAAATAAGTCTTTTGTTTGATCTATCCCATTTGATTTTCTAAAATAGCCAATCCTTTGATAGTCTTAACCTTGAAATCTTTGGAGACCCTAATTGTCTACTTTAATAGAGAGTATTCTTAAGGAATTCTCATTCCTTAGGATGTAATTAACTATATGGGCTTGCCTCCATAGGAAACTTAACGAACTTAGCTTAAAATAAACTCTATTTTACTTTTCCATATAAAGTAGGAGAAAGATCTCTGGTATATTCGAAGACTCATCATGCCTTAGGAGTCCTTATTAGGTGATTAGGTATATGATAGGGTGGTGATTTCTATCTTTTGAGATAGTACATCATTCCTTAATATCATACCCATCACTTACCCCCCTAAGATCGTGGTTCCCACATCTCAAAATAAACACCACATGCTCATCTTCGTGGGAAGAACTTGATTTTCCTCCTTGTGCATTTGGGATAGTTGTTCCGAGGTCGCATAAATGACACTAACTATAAAAGTGTGTACCAGGTTGATCATTTTCTAGTTCAACCATATAAATATCTTTAACTCCCATGGCCTCCTTTTCATTTTGATCTTCTTCTTCTTTCTCTTCAACAAAGATTGAAGATCCATCTTCTACTTTCTTTTGAAGACTCTTCTTCATAAACATCGAATTCAGGTTCAAGTTCCTTGGATCGTGTTATTGCTGATGGTGCTAAGTGAAAAGTTCATCTATATCTCTGGCCATATAGATGACTTCCACTTTCATAGTGTCCTCTTCATCGCCTTCTTTTTGCACATGAATTTTTGATCGACGTTTCTAGTGGATCTCTGGTTTAGTGTACAAAACAAACACTTCTTCCATTAGAGGACTGCGATCAAAGTCAACCTTCTCTTATGGGGGTGAATCTGATCAACGATGGGATCCTCTAGAGGATTCTCCAAGGTGTCGACCATCATGTCTTTTATTAATGATATCCCTTCTTTTAGGTATCCACTTTTGATAAGTTATTTTTGAGGTGGATTTATGAATGTGTGCATAAGATGTCATACATCTTTCTTTCTTCATAATTTCATTACGGGGCCTTGGCCTCCATATATGCTTACCTTTTCGTCGGGACCTTTCAACAGTGGATTTTTGGACATGCGGTCCAAGTGTCATGCTTTGATGCTCACTGTGTGAAGCATATTTGGCTCGACGACTAGTTACCATGAGAGATGGCAACTTCCTTGGCATGGCTTCAGTATTTTCAATCATCATAGGCCTTTGAAATTTTCTTTTCATTAAGCCTTTATCATTGGCTACTTAAGGACGCTAGGTACTTTCATATAAGTATTAGCAATACAACTGAAACGAAGTATGGAGCTTGACATTATTGAGTCTAGAAAGACTACTTCACCTAATTAGTAGAGCTATTCATTTTTATTCATTTTAGATTATCAAAGTTGTTATGGGTAGGAATACTGGCTTCTGGCAGTAATATTGTTTGTTCACTCGGTCGTTCAAATGAGACATGATGAGCCATCAACTCAGCATTTCTTCTTCTTCTTTTGCCTTCTGGTTAATTTACTTTTTGATGAGGAAGCTTCATGATCATGCTTTCCAGGTATAAAGGTTTCAGTTGGCGAATCAATTGTACCATGAGGCATTAAAGACATAGTTTTCCCACTGATGGTTCTTTTCATCACAAGGGCTTCAGATTGACCAAATCTTTCAAAAGTTGAAGTTCTATGTCAAGAGAACTCTTTAACAGTGGTTAGTTGCTAAACTGGTTGGCAAGCATGAGAAAAGAGCTTGATAACGAGGCCTTACATGGCCTCGGACGAATTCACGTGGGTGCCGAGTTAATTATGATAGCGGGAAATTCAAGCTACCAAATTGAATTATAGCTCCAACATCTCGTGAGTTGATGATGATGTTAGCTAAGAAAATGTTTGCACCACACCCTAGCTGAATAGTGAAATGGGTGCTTTGTAGATCATTATGCAAAAGTGAAAAATGGGGATTAATAATTACTAATTATTATTTCATCCCATACTTTCAAAATACAGAGGTACTACAGAACAAAAATAATAGTGTTATAAAGATATACTCTACAGAATAATTAATTTGACATAGAGTCTCATACATTAGTAATTTGAATTTATTACACATTTAAATCATCACTTTTATTTTGAATTTTCAAATATTTTGTTGCTACTATAGCATGTATATGACTATCCAAAGATGGAAAGAAAATCATGTCCCCAGTGGAGTCGCCAAAAATCTGTGGGCTCCAAAAATTTGTCTCCGACCTCTCACATTGAAGAGAGTATGGTTTAAAATATCAGTGTAATTTGCAGAAGGCAGATGGAATAGTAGATAAAACACTACCTAGAGATTTCACCCTCATTTTGTGAGGACTTTAGATCTAGTTTTAGGTTTCCTATAGGTACAAGCACCTATAATTAATTACCCCTCCCAATGGTGAGAGAGAACTTTTTATTAAGGTCAGTCGTTGAGTCACTTAATGCGTTGCGTATAGTAGCAGCATGTGGAGTTTCGTAATTTAGAGTTTAGATTTATAAAATTTATCATCTTTTAAACATAAAGCGGATGGTTGGGGGAATGATGACATGCTCGATCTAGATCCATAGTTCCGTCATCCCGGGCTTTCGTGGTCCCTAGTCTACTTAGTCAGAGGAGGTATAAGAAAGATCCACCAACACGAGGTTATGTCCAACAAATTTTTGTAGACCTAGGGTGATGTTTATCTAAGGAGACAATCTTAAGTCTACCTTAGCTGACAGAGGATTTTTTTTCCCTATCAGGTGTACCTTATGATTCACAGCTCAAAAGACATAGCCATTAGGGAGCATACGGGCTATAGTCGTGATCATAATATAATGGTTCCATTTTATGGCAAGCACCCGATCAGATGACTCTGGTCATAACTGCATCACATGTGGAGCATACTGGCCAAACCACGTAGCTAGAGGACACGAGCCACGTCCTTACTAGCGTGAGATTGATTGTGAGTAAACATAATAGAACACTTGATTTGACATTATTTCCTTTATGAACTAAATTTTTTTTTAATTTGTTACCTTTAATAAATAGTTGCGGAAGGTGAATTGAATGGAGTTTGCTTTTAAGTTTCTGAAGATTGAATTTCATTTAAGCATTTTTAGATCAATACTTAATTTGAGTTAATTTGATTTGAAATTAGAATCACATTTTGATGGAAGTATCCTCTCCGGTTGAAATCACCATTCAACATAGCCATCATCGAGGTAGTTAATTGTTTGAATTTAATATATTTAAGAACTTTAGATTTCATCAACTCTGTTTGGCTCTGAACAGAGGATCAGATCTACTATCATATGATAGAATTAGCTTCTTAAATATTTTAATAAGTTGAAATTCTTATAATAATTGGATTTTTAGGTTTTGTTAACCTAGATCCGGTCCTAAGACCAAACCAGGAAGCAACCCACGCAATATCCTCACACACTAAGTTTAAGCATTCAGTGTAGTATCGGGGCTCATGCGGGTGTATTTAAGAATACTTGCATAGTTTTAAAACATTGAATTTGAGTTTTAATCTTACTTTATAATATGTGCAAGAGTTTAATTGAGTTTTAATCCTTCTTTGCAGCTTGATTTCTGATAAGGTTAACTATTAATAGTTAAAGGGGATATCACATGAATTAAAAAGTACTTGATCCAGCTTAGATCTCTGCTCCCAAAACCCCTGGCTTGAATAACTTTAACAAATGCCTATTGTGGTGGATAGCCCTCTATTAGAGCCATCATTTTCATTGAAACATAAACTTTTCAACATCACAAAGCATCAAAAATAGGAGCTCACTCGATGGAGTGGAGCTGGCACGAGAAGCACCATTTTTTTTGCATTTTCTTTCATTATAGAATGTTCAAAATTGTAGAAGCATATGCTCTATTTTCTAGATATTTTTTACGTATAAGCCAAGTTCTAGTGGCGATGATGATATTGAAAATAAATCATGCGATACTAAAAATTCTGGTATTGTAAAGTTAAAAAGACATCATGATATGTAATTATTTCATAAATGAGAGTTAAGAACATTTTCTAATGTTTCTCATGAACTTAAGATTTGTAAAGATATTTTGATTGCCTAGAAAGAAAGAAAAAAAAAAAAGACTTGGTGGATCCTATATATAGTATAGTGCAACATAAAGTTACTAGAGTTGTGATGGGTTAGATTTAATAACTTTGGCTAAGCATTGCTATTTAGAGAAGCAAATAAAATTTAACTTATATGTTGTAAGAAACATTCCAAAGCAAATAAAATTTAGCCAAAACCCTTAAGAGGAGACTTTTCGATATGATTAGGAAGGATAGTGTTGTATTACATAAATTGTTTCATATCAAGTCATACAAAAATAACATTTAAAGAGACAAATAATGTAAATTTATGCATTGTCCTTTTTTCTAATATTATTCGATTTTATTATAGTTAATTTATGTTTCTTTATTTTTTTCCCTTGAGTTATGCTTCAATATCATTAAATTAGATGTACTTCTTTCTTAACACCATGTTCCATTTGTACTTCAAATATCTCTTCCTCAACCATTCAATTAATTGTATAAAAATTTGGCATTTTATAAAACACCATGGATACTAAACAGCCTAGCAAAATCTCAAATAAATAAATTTATCTCCTACCCCACCTAACCATCAACAACTTAACATGGAATTCCATCAATAAAATCTATCAATCATACTGCAACCCATGTCCTAAGTTCTAATCATATATTTATTTAGAAGATTACATACATATCACATTATTCTAATGCATTTACATATCTAATACTTAAAATTTAATATTTACAAATATATTATTTTTTCTATGCATGAAAATAAATATTTCATTTCAATAAAATTAAATGATGCTATTTTTGATATAATATCAATTATTTAGTTGTTATTTATATAAAAATTAAAATTCACCTCTTAGATATATAAATATATGAGATTATATATATATATATATATATATATATATATATATATATATATATATCATTTATTTATTTTCTAAAAAAAATTTGCTTGAGAGGAATAAAAGGGTCCAGCTATGGGGAACCAGCTAAACTGCCACACATACACATGAGCGCGCATGTGCCAAAACAGTTTCCTTGCATCAAAAGAAGAGGAAATAACAGTTACTTATGACAGTTCATCTCGTCTCCTAACTCTGTTCATTACAATAATAAGTTACTTCCAGCACAAAAGATCCGAAGGCCAAAGCTGAGTTCTCTCCAAATCTGACTGAACATTAAATTAATTAGGAGAAAAAAAATTGAAGCTTTCTCCAAATCTGAATATTTCCTCGACAACTCATTTCTCCCATCGGATCTCAGTGGTCTGTATATATGTTCGTTGTGTTGATAGAGACGCTGAGTTAAAAGCCATTAATAATATGCCTTGTTTGATACTAGTTTTGGGCCTTTGGCTGTTTTATCTTTTTTTTTTTAAAAAAAAAAACCATAAATTTAATTTATGTGATAAATATGCGACAGCTTATCTGTGATGCACGTGTATTGTTTTTCAGTTCTGAGAGATCTAATGTACTTGAAAATTAGTTTTTTTTATGTGAATTAGATTGTGGATACCCACCGTCTCTTAGCTCAGTTGGTGGTGGCACGGAACCGTGAGTTAATCCTCAGGGGCTTATACTGAGGAAAGTAAGTGAGGGGTGGCATAATGTACAAGTGGGGATAGCGACATAGAGGTGTGGATACCCATTCCTTGTGGATAATTACATTGGTGGAACATCACACGTGGGATAATGACAGCGTGATTAGGATATCCCCACCCACAGATGTGGGATACCCATTCCAAAAAAAAAATTAGAGTGTGGATAATAACCCTTACACTTGGTGGTGGTGAACAAATTCTTTTATTGAAGAAAATGGGGAAGAGACTCGATGACTTAGAGATTATATTTTATTCGGTAGTTTAGACAACTCCTCTGTTTCCTAGTATGTGATTTACCATCTCTGTTTGATTGTCATTTTGTGGGTGATAAGTGAAGCTAAGATGCAATTCAATTTAAATCCTCTTCTATAGATCTTGCCAAAAATAATTGATGAATTTAACATCTTGATCTAAGATGATGCTTTGAAGAATACATGTAAACAAGTAATCCCTTTAAAGAAAAGTTTTGCTATATTAACACATCAAATGTTATTCTGCATGATAAAATTTGTGTCATTTGTTGAACTGATCAACCACGATTATAGTGGATTCAACTCCTCGTGATGTCGTGGCAAACCCAACATAAAATCAATACTAAGGCCTTCCCAAATATAGTTAGTAACGGTATAAACTAGGGTTTTGACATGATTTTTTAAACCTTTGATAAATTGTGCATTTTTTTACAAATTTACATACATCTTGCCAATTTTGACCAAAAAAACTTCGTTTGCATTAGCCATAATGTTTTGTCTTTCCCACATGTGCATCTAGGCTCCACCCCGACACTTTCAAATGAGTTGTTGATGGAGACATAAATTTAAAATGCATAACCGATTTCTCTTGAAGAGATGTTTATTGTAGGGAGTAATCTGCAATTGGTTCTACTAATAAATAGTGCATTTCTTTACAAATCAATATACATTTCCTGAAATAATTCATACTGGTGATGCTGGTTTGAAAGATAACTAAGAAGTTAGCTCGATAGATTAAGACAGCTGCCACATGATTTTGATTTTTCATGAAGTGCTTCACAATAAAGTTGAACTTTATACTACATTTACTTTTTAGTAAATCAAACAACCTCACTTATTAATCTAGTTGAATTATAATGCATGCTTAACTAACTTAAGAGAGATAAATCCCTATAAAGATTGAAGAGCTATAACTCATAAAATATTTAAATTTTATATCGATTACTTCATTTTTAATTATTAAAACTAGCAAAAAATTAAAATTATTTGATAATTTCAAATAATTCATATTTTATGAGAAAAACAATGTTGGATTATATCATTTTTTTTGAGATATTTAGATTTTAATCACAAAATTCACATATATAAAATATGCATAAAAACTAAATTTAAGACCTCTTAATTGAAAAATTAAATAATTTGTTTGAGATGTCTTGAGCATGAAATCTTAATAAGCCATATTTATCAATTAACTATTATTTAATAATAATAATAATAGTAATAATACTATAATAATAATTATTATTATTAGTAGTGGTAAGTAAACAAGATTGTAACTAATCTATCAAACACCTTTTAATTCCATTTTTTTTAAATCTGTTATCTGTTAAAAAAAAAAGAAACTGCTCTCCCTGATTTTATCAATAGATCCATATCCGGTAAAAGGAATGTTTGTGATTTGAAATTGCCACTACTCTCGAAGCGCATACTGGGATTGTGTGAGAGCGCCAAACATTTTTCCCATTGGAATCTATTTAGGGTTTATGTGGTGGTGAAATTCGCTGATGACCATTTCCATTTAAACGTGCATGTGGGCTTTGCCAGGTAAAGGAGAGAGATTATATTTTTGGAGGGAGATTCCTATGTGATTTTGCCTTTATCACGTGCCATGCTAGAATTTGAGCTGCATTTCAATTTCAGCATTACCACGTTACTCGTTTACTCTTTTCTTCTTCTTCTTCTCTCTCTCTCTCTCTCTCTCTGTGCTTCATTTCACCTTGCTATTATTAGTTGATCTGGATGTAGCTATCTGACAGAGAAACAAGCGCCCGTTTGTCTGCTTACACTGCTCTTCTCTCTTTTTTTTTTTCTTTCTTTTTTTACCTCTTTCTTCCTCTTCCTCTTCTGTTCAGCATTCCTTGACGCTATTTTGGTTCTTTCGGTGTGGTGGTTTAGCACTTGGGAAGTTGGGATCTTGTGTTCTATCGAATAAGGGCGAAGGTTGTTTGCTTTCTTGAACTATTTTCGAAATCTTTTCGGTTCTGGTTTTCTTCTTGAACAAAGTTTGAATCTTAACATTAAAATTTATTTTTTTCTTGATTGGTTAAATTGTTTTGAAGATTCTCCAATTCTTAGTTTTTTTTGATTCTTTGAAAACACTGTTTGATGCAGTTTTGGAGAGGAAAGGGTGGAGCGGGTTTATTAGGGTTTCTGATATCTGAGCCTGAGTTTATTGATCCCGTCCGTTAGTCCAAAACCCCTTTTTGATTGGCTTCACATTAGTGGGTCTCCCTTCTGTTCATGATGGGTTCTGCAGTTTCATTACTTGGGTTAGAGTAGTCGACCTCTTCATTGCAGCATAACTATAATTAACGTTTACCCCTTCTTCATCGTTAGACCATTCTGTTCTTTCTGATCTAGCCCAAGACTTAAAGGGTTTCGATCAATTTATTCAGAATGAGGGATTTCCCCTCCTGTTTCGGTGAAAGCGGAGTTCAAGTGGCTGATGCCTCGTCCAATTCAAGCAAAACTTCTCAGAATCTTGTTACTTGTGTCTATAGTACAAAACTCTGTGGTCGCTCTTGTGTGATCACTATCACATGGAGCAAGAATATGATGGGCCAAGGTCTGAGTATTGGAATAGATGATTCTAGTAACCAGCCCCTGTGCAAGGTGGATATAAAGCCATGGCTATTTTCAAAAAGAAAAGGTTCCAGGAGCACTGAGGCAGAAAACAGCAGGGTGGACGTCTTCTGGGATCTCTAATGCAAAGTTTGGTTCAGGGCCGGAGCCGCTGGAAGGTTTCTATGTTACAGTACTCTTTGATTTCCAGATAGTCCTCCTCCTTGGTGATCTGGTCAAGGAGGCATACCGGAAAGCCAATGCAGGCCCTCCTCCTTCTAACGCCATGTTCATTGCCAAGAGGGAACACATATTTGGCAAGAAAGTCTACTGCACAAAGGCTCAATTTTGTGACAATGGCCAAAGTCATGACATAGTGATAGAGTGTGAGACAATTGGGTTGAAGGATCCTTGTCTTGAGATTCGCATCGATAAGAAGAGGGTGATGCAGGTGAAGCGGCTCTTATGGAAATTTAGAGGAAATCAGACAATTCTTGTGGATGGTTTGCCTGTTGAGGTATTTTGGGACGTGCACAACTGGCTTTTTGATGCTTCTTTGGGGAGTGCAGTTTTCATGTTTCAAACTTGTATTTCTCCTGAGAAGTCATTGATGTGGGGTTCTTCGCAGAGGTTCAGGGAACCACAGTTGCGGGGTACCACTTTCTCTTTGATTTTGTATGCTTGGAAGAATGAATAGGTGTGAGTGTGCAATAAAGAGTATGTACTCTGCATCATCTCCTTTGAGTGCTAACATTACACGATAGTGCGTGATTTCCTTTTAATATTGTGAGCAGGTCTTTCTTATGTTTTGGCTTTTCCTTCTTGATATAAAAATTGATATATTTGGACATATTGAACAATATCAAGTACTCAGAAATTGTTATTCTTGATGCCATTTGTAACTTTAAAATTTATAATTCTGTTGTTTTACTTGTAATTATTGGTTTTTTATTAGGAAGCTTATTTATTTTTGTGCTTTGACTTGAGCTTGGAGTAGATCTAATTTTGATATTCAATTCTTTGAGGACTGAGGAGCAAAAAAGATGATGCTAAGAAAGGCTGTTAATGGGTTTTTTTTCACTCCTCTCACTTTATCTGGATCATCCCCATCAACAAAATCTTTTTAGCCTAAGAGGGAGCACATATTTGGCAAGAAGAACAATGGCTCAAATCTGCTACAAAGGCCAAAGTCATGACATAATGATGGAGTGCTTTTTTTCATGCTATATATTTTGAACAAAACATGACATTGATAGTGTGAGACAATTTGATTGAAGGATCCTTTCCTTGAGATACACATCAGTAAAATGCAGGTGATGCAGTGAAGCGGCCTTTGTGAAAATTTAGAGGAAATTGGACAATTCTTGTCGATGGGCAGCCTGTTGAAGTATTCTTGAATGTGTCCAACCGGCTCTTTGATGCTTTCTTGGGTGACGCTGTCTTCTTGTTTCAAACTTATGTTACAAGTGAGAAGCCATTGTTGTGGGGTCCAAATGAATGGGCGTGAACTGGCCATGGAGACTATTCTGACTACATCATCATATTTCTTTTTAGTGCTAACAGAATGCATGGTGTGTTATTTCCTTTTAATATTGTGAGCAGGTCTCCAATAGTTTTGGCTTCTTATTTTTTCTTCTTTCTAAATTTTTTTCTATTTGGACTTATCAAACCGTATCAAGTACTTCGAAAATGTTAGCCTTGATGCCTTTTGTAGCCTGTCAATTTCTAATCTGTTGTTTTTGTTGTAATTATATTTTTCATTGGAAAGCAGTGTTACCTTTGGGCTTCGACTCTAGTGTAAAGTAGATTTAATATTGAAATTTAAATCCTTTTGTGTGGGTGGGAGATGATCTAAAAAAATCTGTCAATGGAACTGTTTCAAAGAACATTTAATTTTTGGGGCTTTCATACTTGATTCATTTTTTGCTTCTTGGATCTTTCCCATTCACATAATATTTGTTTAGATTCAGATTTGCTTGATTTCACTTCAATTTGTGTCCTCAATAGACATTGGAAGAAATTCTTAATTATCTGCCATTATTTTCTTAAAAGTTTTATGATCATTGAGGAGAAATGGAAGACTTTGTTAATGGTAGGATGAACCAACAAGGAATTTTTTTTTCTTTTTTTTAGATAGAATATTAGCGCATCAGCTCAATTTGCAATTTTTTAAATTAGAATAAAACAAGTCAAACCTGTTTTCTATGCAGCTCAAAATGATATCTTTTGCATGTAGAGATTTGATTGTGGTCTGGTATATTTTAGAAGATTGTTACCATTGTAATGATTTCCAGCATGAATTTGCTTATTCAATTTATTTAATTAGTTCTCAAGTACTAATTGTTTTTCTCCACATGATGAGGAATTTGTTGATAAATCATTTTGACTTATATCACAACTATGATACACGACTTCATGCATTTACTTGTACATTGTTCTTTGTTTTCAATCAGAAGGGAAGGGAGCCATATTGTCTGCATATGTCTGCATATTCTGATTTCGTTTCCAGGTAAACTTGATACTTGGTTTTATAAAGGAAGAAATTGCAATATACGATTGTGTGGGCTCCGAAAATTCGCCACCGACCTCTCACATTGAAGAGAGGAAGATTTTAAGTGTCGGTATAATTTTCAGAAGACAGATGAAATAGTAGATAAGACACTACCTAGAGATTTCGCCTTTATTTTGTGAGGACTTTAGATGGTTCAGTTTCCCATGAGTTAATTACCTCCCAATCGAGAGAATTTTCGAATAGTCGTTAGGTTGCTAAATGCATAGCGTATAGTAGTAGTATGTGGAGTATTGAAATTTAGAATTTGGAATTTATGAAATTCATTATTATTAGCTTAAAGCGGATGGTTGGGGGAATGATGACGTTGTTCGGATCTGTATCTATTTCGCCATCCCTGCCGTCCTAATCATTTAGTATAATGACTTAACTGTTACGATCCTAGCATACGCACGTCGTCAAAGAAATTTTGTAGACTTAGGATGATGTTTGTCTAAGAAGACAATCTTAAGTCTATTTTAGTTGACAAAGGATTTTTTGCTCTGTCAAGTATACTCTATGATTCACAACTCAAAGAGCAGAGCCATTGGGGAGCATATATGTTACAGTCGTGATTGTAATATAATAGTTTTATTCGACAAGAACCACGATCGAGACTCCTTCGAATCGATCATACGCGGAAAAGCGCAGTCACGCAGAGACACGGCCACGCCCTATTAAGATGAGATTGAGGCGATGTAGAACACTGATTTGACTTTAGCTCGCTGAGTTTTCTTAATTTCACCTCGAATCATGAATGTATTGAATTTTTAGCTTTAAGTTTTTAGATTGAAATTTATTTAGACATTTATAGTTTAATGACATATTAGATTTCACATTTAGTTTGACACTTAATTTGAGTTAGTTTAATTTGAAATTAAAATCACATTTTTGATGAAAGTATCCCCTCCAGTTGAAATCTTCATTTAACACCATCATTGATTGATTGGACCATTTAATTTATTATTTGATTATTTACTCTATTAGTTTAATAATAGAGATCGATCTTGTCATACGATATAATTAACTTATCGATATTTTAATAAGAAATTCTTATAATAATTAGATTTTTAGATTTGTTAACGCCCAAGACCAAATGAATTAACCCGCAAAGATTCTCGACACTAAATTTAAGATTCAACATTGCTACGGTGTTTAATAATTCATATAATCTTATTTCTAAATCATGAGATTAATTTCATATTTTCATTTAATTTCAACTTAACGTAGTTTTTGACATTAAAATTTGATTTTAAATCTCTACGTAAAGATATGTATTTATAACTTAGATAATTTCATTTAATTAGTGATTTTTAAAAATAATTAGAATGAGATTTCTTAACTTTTAAATTGAAGGAAACTCTATAATTCATGAAGAATTTTATTTAGCATCGCCTTCTGTTTATTTGTACAAAGAATTGTAGATCCGATGGCATTTTTGGAGCAGAATTAAGTTTTTATTTACAATTCAAAATATTACATCTTTATTTATATTAAGTTTATTTATTGAATCTCTAAACTTTAATGGTAGGTTCATACTCATTAGCGAGCTCTTTAATTGAACTTGTGCTTGCAAGCAACCTATCGAACTTCTTATGAACTTTTATTCTTAATTTAGAATTGACTTTTAGGTTCATTACCAATCACCTGCTGTTCTACATTAAATTGAGGTCTTCATTTCATTCAATATCAAATGTAGTTATCTCGGTGTTCAATTGATTATATTTCATGTTTGCTATTTATTAATGAATTTGACACTTTAAATAGTCAATCAAATTCTTATTCATGTTAATTTGTGAGATGTAGGAACCTACTCTTGCTCAGAAGTAAACTATCAACTTCATATAAGTTCTCAATATTTAATTGTGTTCAATTAAAATTATTTTTAATTCACTTGGAATAAGTTGTAATAACCCGAGTGTCTATTGCTCTAGTCATATTCATGCTTATTGGCTAGCATTGTAGTCACATTCATATTCATATAAGAGTTATTAAACTCAATCTGAATTCATCCTTAACTCCACATCAAGTTTTATATTTATTTGAAAACTAAATTTCAAATTTATTGTAAGTCTTTTATTAGTTTAACATTTGCCACGTCAAGTTTCACTTGCATTTAACTTGAGTATCCTCATGTGTTTCATATATAAAACAAAAAGCTCAAGCATTCATTCGACGATAAACTAAGCGAATGAACTAATTTTTTTACTTAGCATGTTCTCGTATGATATTAATATTTATTAAGTTCTTTTAAATTTAATTTCAAATTCATTTTTTTAGGACTTTATATTTTATATTTAACTTAATGTTAATTTTTTTTTTGTTAAGTCCAAAAAATTTGATGAAATTTCGACAAGATTCCGGCCATCCCCAGGAGATATCGAACTATTTGGCTTATCCTCACGCTGATGAGTGACGGGGTTTTGAAACATCTTTACCGATTTTTCATCTCTTTAAATAACGGCCCTTTAACCAAACATTGTGGGGAGTGGTTAAGTTATTCAGATATATTATAGAAGTCGACACTGTCTGGTAGTTGTGCATTGTCAAGCATTTGCCTTGTACCAGTTGCCCATTTAAGGATTGAAAGATTGAAAGAAAGAGCTACTGATTTGCCATGGCATGTAAGCTCATTATCTCTTAAAGCTCCTCTAAATAAATCAATGCATTCCTCTAACTTGTACACTTCCAACTTGACTGACTGATCACCCTCGATATTTTTTTTCAGACCTGAATCGAAGGTTGTTCTTTCCAGTTGAATCCTGTATTGGGCAGCATCTTGTAAATAGAAGGGCATTCAACTAGCAATTGATGCATCATCCATCTTGAAAAGGAGTGGCGATAGTGATCCACTTGTTGACATATTTTGCAAACACATCTTTATGAAGGTACATGAAGCACTGAACAAGTAATCCACCCATAGAATGTGAAATTATGTTCACCTTTTACCCTCAAAGGCTTTATAAGCAATTTGTAATTTCACTTTCAAACCATCCATTGCTTTGTCAATCCTATTACTTTGATGAAAGTCATAACCATATCCAAATAGAGTGGTTCTTTTCTTGTAGCCACAATCAATAAGCATTTCAATCATGTTATGGAAATGATAGACATTAGTGACGTGCAGACATTTTACCCACCAAGCAGGATCAAGAATGTCAATTGCATAAAGCCCGTAATCATCTTCGGGGACTACAATGTCAATGTCCGGATTAAGCGTCTCCGTGTACCTTGTCTCAGAGTTGTACATCGACCAGAGGCACTTCTTGAACTCATAATTTGAGAAGAGGATCTGCACCCAAACCTGGAGAAGGGAATCGTTCTTCTTCTGTTTCGAGTTGAAGATGGAGCCACCAATGCCAGAGACAAGAAGCAGTGCTCTCGGTGTTAGAGCCATTCCGGGCGGCGTGACGGGCCAAACAAGGCGCAAAAGCACAGTCCCCGAACATTGCCGCCCAATAAACCGACCAGAAGGAGCAGTGGATTTTGCGATGGAGACGGCGGATGAAGAGGGGGAAGAGAGGATGAGGGTTTTCGAATGGAGGTGAATGAGAGCCTTGGCTTGCGGCTTGCGATTTTAGGCTTGATCCGAGGGTGAGACGGGATTCTTGCGGTATTTAGGAGGACGAACTGAGAGAGCGGGTTTCGGTTCCTTGCGGTTGAATGTAGACGAGATCCATCAGCCCTTGCATCTCACGGCTTTTAAGGGTGATAGGCTAGAGCAGTTGAGCGAAAGAAAAAAAGAAGAAATCGCCACGGGATGAGAGCTGCTTGCCTTTTTTTAGGAGAAATCCAAGGAGAAGATCAATTATTTAGGTAATTATTATTTTATTATTATTATTATTATTTTTTTAACACAATTAATCCTCTTTTAATTAATTCATCTCTATTTCATTTTCTTTGTTTTACTCTTTTAATGTATATATATATACATATACATATAGTATTTATTCAAAGTAACAAAAATATTTTGAATTTTATTTATCTAATATACATACATATAATAAAATACAAAAAGAAGACATACCATAGTTAAGAATATTCAATTAAACTTTAAGATAATAGCTTAATTTTAATTTAAATTTTTTTTTATATAATAAAATTAACTATGTAACATTTATTTATATATTTATAGGATATATATGAACATATTTATAACTTAAGTATATTTATGATAAAACACATATATACACATATCAGAAACATACTTTCTCTCCTCCTTTTTTTTATTTATTATTTTTTATTCCAAGAAATGGAATACTAAAGAAGATCAACAGACTGTTAATCATCTGGGCCATTTTTCAGAAGAATGTATGTGCTTTGAACTTTGTCATCTTATTTATATTAGTTAGATTTAATTTGCAAGTGTAACTTGATTATGCTTGATAAGTCCATGATGGTTTTGTTTAACTGTTATTACATAGTTTGAGACAGCTCAACGACATGCTAGGTTGTATAATTTTTTTAGTTTAAGGTAGCTGACTTCATGAAACTGCTATGCTAAGCTTCGTTCCATGATATGAAGCCAGTAATTGTCATTGGCTTTTTCATGAAAATGTATATTGTATTTGTGAATTTGGTTACTTCACCTTTTAATTGAATTGTATTTTCTGATGTCTAAAGCTTATGTTTGTGGCAGTCTCTTCTAGGGAAGGACAAGTGGGGCACTTTCATATCTATTTCTCAACATCCACAAATCATATTTGATTAATTGATATGTATACTTTTTCAAGACGAAGTGGTAGTTAACAAAAGAACTAGTTGGAGCTAAAAGGTACGATATAACCTTTTCTCTCCTTTTTTTTTGCAATCTTGTTATTTAGTTTTTTTTTTTGAACTTTTTGGATATGAAACTATTACATTATTTAGTGAGTTTCATTTTGGCCTTTATAATGTCAAGTGAAACTGTTTCCCTGCCAGTTTCCTGTGCACAGGGGCGATCACATCCTTTCACAACTTCAGTATAATGGGGGTATTTTGGCCTGCTAATCACACAATTCCTTATTAACCTGCCTTCCTTAATTTGTACCTTGGAGTTATGATCTTATCTACAACTGGCCAATGCCTTTAGCTGCAACCTTCTCATGCCTAATCTATGAATTCAACCATGATCTTTTGTGCGTGGATATCCTTTGCATGATTTTAATCACCTAGCCTAGCGTCTTTGTTGCGAGTCTTCAGCACTGTTTGGGGAATGTTGATGCTATTTTATGATTTTAAGTATCAGAGGCATGTACATGACACATGCTTTAATTTTTTTTACTTTAATTAAATGAATTTTTAGTTAGATATAATTCCTTCTGGCCTTTTAAAATTCTGAAGGCATATTATTCTATCAATGTGAAATTTGATTCTTTTATTTGGTGATTTTTTTATTTTTCTTTATTTTTCAAATAGTTAAGATTTGGTGATTTTCAATTATATGATTCTTTTATGATACTGAATTCCATGTGAGATTTTTGTTAGACAATAGTAAATTATTAGGATATTGACATATTTTATTTTTTTCAAATGGGAAAAATAGTTGTCTAAATTAGAAGTTTATTGCCACAATTTTGATTTTTGCATGTGATTTTATGCTATTTGACTTAAATCTACATTAGGAAAACCTAGATCTTTTGACATCTTGGATTAAAATTGGTATTAGAACTTGAAAATTGCATTATCTTGTTAACTAAAAATAAAAAATAATAATTGGGTCAATCAGAGAGATCATAACATGATGGAATTTAAATGAAATCATAAGATTAGTGATTATTCTCGATAATTATACTGCGATTATCACATTGTTCAAAATAATATTCTTACATTTGATGAAATATATGATCTTAAAGATGTTCTTAAATTAGATCAATTACTTGAAAATATTCTTCTTCTTAAAATATCATTGGCGAAGTGTTTTTTGTAAATCTATATGGGATAATATGAAACATACATTTAAAGAACAATATTCACTATTACATGAATATAGAGACCAATGTATGTTCACTTCAAGAACAATAAACATGAAGATTATGATGTGTTTGAATATTATGCAATATTTAATCCAAATATTATTTATCTAAAGAGAAATCAATCATGAATATTAAAGTATAATTTACTCAAAAAATACTATATGATGTTTTATATAAAGCTTTAGATATTAGGGAATATTACATCTATTCTTTTACAAGGCTTATATCACCTATTACTAATACTTTAGAAGAAAATCATTAGATTTTTTTTTTTAAGACTTATCAAACTTGGACCAATAAAAGAATCATACATGATTGAATTTGATTATATTGAAAGAATAATAATTATGAATATTCTTTTGATGATGAATTGTGTCAAAGAAGGTTTACAATTACAATATAAATTCATATTTGTTTTATTGAATTGAAATCTACACTTATGTTAGAACATGTTTATGGAGATGAGCCTATAATTGAATAACAATAAGAGTCAAATTTGAGTCTGAGATCAAAATTGAGCATAATATCATATATGAACCTAAACTTTTAATAGAAATTAAATCTATTTTTGACTATGAATCTGAGTTTGCCATGCCCTTTTGAGTTGAAAATTAATTGAGCAATTTAGTAATGCAAATTTTGAAGAATTATCTATGCCAATTATCCCTATGATAAATAACAAACTAATATCGTCTTATTTTTTATTCTTAATTTCTTGATTTATAACTTTATAAAAATAATTTTATTGAAAAATTAAAGTCCATTGGCATATCCATGATAATTGGCTTCAACAAAATTAGAAATTCAATGATCCATCTATTTGCTTAAAACCAAAAGTGCATAATTCATCACAACTAATACTTATGCTATAAAGATTAGTTTTATTTAAAGGGATTGCTCATCCATGTAAACACATCATTTTTGTGGTTTATTTGTGGTATTGTAAGAATTTGTTATGAAATCTATACACGCTAATTTTATCTTTTCATCATGTCCTTGTCATGAACTCTTTGTATTGATTATGTACAATACTGGTATTTTAGCATTATTATTGCATACATCATATTACATTGAATTATCCATTAGTTATTTTGCATGATTTGCATTAAATTATTTGCAAGTAATTGCTTTTAAATATGTGGAGTTGATATAAAGAATTCATTCACGGTGAAATAGTTAAATCTTTAGAGTTTTTTATTTTTTTCATGAATCTTTAATAAATTAATTTCTAGAAAGATGAGATCACATGAAATTCTACAATGCATTGTGATGAATGCATTATAACTTTGAATTTTTTGAAAGTTATGGTGTAAGACTAGTCTTCAAATGTATCTTATTTAACTTTATATTATGAACTATCAACTAATATCTTAGATTCTTCTCTCTTTTCTTTCTTTTTTGGAATTCATAGGTAATACACTATATGCATAATTATCAATATTTTACGGTGCTCATATTCTTGAATCTAATATTTGAGATATTATCATGGTAAGGTGAGCATACATGCGATGATTCATTTTTCCACAAAGTACAATAGTTATACTTATATATAATAAGCAAATATCAATTAAACAATTTCTTGGAGCAAAATTTTTTCAAACCATTTAGATTAATCTAGAATTGTTTCTTAGCTTGTCTACACTCACATAACCGGTGCCTTCAAGTGACTTGTGCCTCCAAGTTTCGTACACATGCTTGAATGTCTCTTAGCTTGTCTCTTCAACATAACGAGTGCCTTAGAATTGTCACTTAGCTTGTTTACAACAATTAAACAATCTCATGTTAACAATTATGACCTTTTATGTCTACAACATGACAGGTTTTCCTCTCACTTGTTCGTTGTGTGATTTTTATCTTGTTGACATGCCTTCAAGTGTCGTACGCGTGCCTTCAATCCATGATGCTATTTACACATAATCTTTTCCCTTTGTTGCAATCTTATCATGCTTCATCCATTGCTTAATGTCTTTAGCCATGATCTTCCATGTTTGGTTCTTTTATTTGCATGTCCTAGCCTATGAGTCATCGTGAGAGTTATGCAAGGGCAAATCCAGCCTCTATTTTGAGAATGAGCAAAAAATAATTAAAATAATAAAATTAATAACAAATAATTTAATAGAAACTCTTGTATTGTATTATCATCCATATGTACAAAATTTTTAATTTAGTTTGCATTGTTTAATAATATTGCATAATATATTTATTGGAAATCAAGTTAAATACTTCTTTCTCAATATAAAATATAAGATAGTCATTAAACAAATCACCATTTATTCGATTATATAATTGATGTTTAATAATATTTATTGCAAAAAAATGCTCTATCTACTATAACAGTAAGTGATAAAATTAATATCAAAATAATAAATCTATAAATTAAAGAATATACATTATTTTTCTTCATATTGACAAGTTTAGCAATCTTAGCAATGTTACTTTAAGATGAAAAATCATAAGCTGTATATATTGATAATATAAATGAAAAACTGATGTTCAAGGACAATAAATTCAATCGTAAAAAAATCTCTAATTTATAGTTTTGCAAGATAAACAAGTTTTCTCCTATAAAAAGTAAAGAATGAATCATTTTAGTTTAAACATGTCACACAATGATGCAACTCAGTGTTTGTTTCACATAAATAACTATTCAGCTCTTGAAACTGCATATTAAACATGATAATGATGTAAATTTATTATCTCTTCACCCCTTCATGCAGATTATCGTCGACTTTTATGATAGAATTCATATCTGGAACATTAATATCAAAAATATTAAAAAAAACACTTTATGTAATTAAAAATCCTATCCTTTCTGGCTCATCATCTGCAACTATTGCTTGATACTTGCACTAATTTTATTGTATTTTCAATATCCTGATTATTTATAGAGATTATGATAATTTATTTGTAATCATTAAAATATTAACTTATTAAATGTATTATAAATATAAATAAAAAAAGTCTAATGCATTGATTAAAACACCAACTTCAAATGATTGTTAATCATGTACATCCTTTATTATTTTAAGCATAGATGCATGCATTTTTATAAAACTAATTAAAGTATGAAAATGTAGCTCCAATAAGTGTCACCTGCTTATTGCAAAATAATTTTTGATTCAAATCACGCTCGATTAAATCTCTTATTTTTAAGTGTGAAAGAATCTTTTCATGTTGAATAATTTTAAGTGTATTACTCTACTTATAAAAATTTTAATGTTGTTCAAAATTCTTGAAGTGGACTTAAAAAGATATTTCACTTGCCAATGATTTTTTACTACATCCATCAAATATAGTTGAAGTCGATGAGTAAATCAATGAATAAAGAATGTTACAGTTATGATGCCTGCAACACGGACATATTACATGATACGGATCTAATATGTATATTTTAAAAATATGGATACGACGCATTGGACACGCGGATTATAATAATAATTAAGAATAATATGTATAAATTAAATAAATAAAATATTAAAAATAATTTAAAAAGTCATTTACTTAAAAATTTTAAATCAATTACTCAAGTAATTTATTTTATTGTATTTTAATAATCTTAATGAGTAAAATTTATTATCAATTCTAAATTTATAAATTTAATTATAATTTTTTATAATTTTAATTATTTATAGTAAATATATCTTATCAATTCTAAATTTCCAAAACTTTGTATAATAATTTAAAATATAAAAAATTATATTTAAAATTTTATATAATTTTACATTCCTAATTATTATGTGTTAATCTGCGTATGCTTTTTTTTTGAAAGTGTTCGTACAGGTTATTATCATTAAAAAAAAGTCCATTTAAATCATTAAACTTATCTTATATATTGGATATCCCATTATAATCTTAACCTTGTATTTTATGCAAGCTCAATAAATGTTTAGTTAGTATAGATTTAAGAATTATTTTGAATACAGTTGCACTTGTTAAATTAATATATTTAATATTAATAAATTGTTTAATAATTTATTTCTTATTATTAATATATCTCATAGTGATAGCTATTTGTTCGTTCATTTACACATCATAATACTCATCTATAATATAAAAGTAAGAATCATTCATATCTTTTATGATAAAAATTAAATTCTTAGATGCTGCAGCTTGACAAAGTTGTTTCGATATATTTGGTGAAGTTATCTATAACTTAGTATTAGTATTTTCAAATTTATTATTTTTTATTTTTTCATAATGATTTGTAAGAAGATAAAATAATTTCAAATAAATTTTTTTAGCTGAATCATAAAATTCATTATGAATCAAATACAATTAACTGCTGTTGTTAGCATGATCTTATATTTCTTTTTGTTTCTCTCATCTTTAATCAACTACATTATATGAATACTACTGAGGTTTTATTAGATCTTCGCATTTTTGCCTTGCCTTGTTACGAGCACTATTGTGTTTACCTATATGAGTTAATTTTTTTTTCTTTTTCCATTTTGAATCATTCACTAATAAATGAATCTTCATCTCTTTAGCACGCCACAAGCTCTCCTTCATCTTTGTCTCTCCCATTCTCCACATTAGCTCAAAGGTAATATTTTTTCTCAAACAGTGATAGAGAATGTTGTATGAAGATTTAGTTAAAAATGATTTGAGAAATATTCAAATTGATTAGAGTATAACATACAGAAAGTCGTAATATATTATCTTATATTACAACTTATTTAAGCCTAAAAAAAATAAGTTACTAATAAGACAAAGAGGTGGAGATTAGGGGTATGCATTCAGTCGGATTGGACGAATCAGTTCTCTAATTTGCTAATCTGTTCGGTTTGGAATCCATAATCCAAAAAACCGATCAATATAATATTTAATATAATCCGAATCAATCTAATCCCAAAGAAAGTTCGGATTTTTGGTTCGGTTTAAAAAAAACGAAAATATATAGTGAGAGCTTACAATAGTTAATTTCTATTGAGATATACTTCAAAAATCATTATAACAATACTATGATCATAAGAATGTTAAATACCTATAAATTAAGTTACTAAAAATGATGATTTAAAACAGCAATCTATTTCAATATTAAAGCATATTTGAAACAACAATATATTTTTATTTCACATATTTCACATTGTCTCTTTCAGGAACAAAAAATGAGAACAATTAGGAGTCCAAGAGTCCTACAAAAATCCTAACCAAAGCATTATAGTGAGAGCTTTTTGGTAGAATGATTTGAAAAAGCATTTTCAGTTTGGTTTTAAAAAAATTGAAAATATATAATGAGAGCTTACATGAGTCAATTTTTAATGATAGATACTCTAAAAATTATTTTAACAATACTATGATCATAAGAATGTTAAATGCCTACAAATTAAGCTATTAAAAATGATGATTTAAAACAACAATCTATTTCTATATTAAAACATCTTTGAAACAACAATATATTTTTATTTCACATTGTCTCTTTCAGGAACAAAAAATGAGAACAATTAGGAGTCCAAGAGTCCTACAAAAATCCTAACCAAAGCATTCCTCCATCTCAATATCTCAAAAAATTTTCTTTTAAAAATATTTGAAATAGATAGATTTGTTCATACATGTCCTCAAATAGAAAAAAAATATAGTCCACAAGTAATTAAATCTTGTTGACTATTATCCCACAAAAAAAATTAAAGATGAAACAATCCTCAAAAAAGCATATGATCTACTAATATCATTTTTAATGGATACTACTGCATACAAATCACTCTCAGCCAAATAAAGGTTTATATTATAATCAATTTCTATACAACCATTATATATTTACTGAAAAAAAAACATCTCATTCTACACAAGTCCAATGAACCATATCAATCTCTATCATTAAATACACTTAGAGAACCATTAAACTAACAAATAAAAATACAAGAGATATACCTAATGGCTGATTACTAAGAAAGAGTAGGCCCCCTTTAGGGGAGGGGGGGATCGAGAAAGAAGAGGGATTAGGAGGCTTGGCGGAGGTTCGAGCAGGGGTGACGAAGAGAATAGGGCTAGCGGTGAGTTGTGAGCGCGACCTCTACCCGTCGATGGATCACGGACCCCGATCAACCCAATTTGAAATTTAATCGGTATTTTGGATTTAAAAAATTTTGAACTGATCTATAAATTAATAACCTAAAATAGGTAAATTTAAAATCAAAATCCATATAAAAAATATAGAACCGATCCATTTGGTTTAAATCGAAGAATGCACACTCCTAGTGGAGATACATTTGTTAGTGAATGATTAAAAAATTGGTAAAGTAAAGAAAAATTTTTAGCTCATGTTGGTGAATATAATAGTACTCATAAAAGACAAGATAAAAATGTGAAAATCTAATTAAGGCACAAATACAGAGAGTATTTCTACAATCTGGTTGACTAAAGATGAAAAAAAGAAAAAAAAAAGATAAGATATGTTAACAACAACGGTTAATTATGTTCGAATTCTTCAGCAATAAGGATTATCATGTCGATGTAATGATAAATCTTCTGGTTCAGTTAATCCAGAAAATTATTTAGAATTATTTTGCTTTCTTACAAATAATTATGAATAAATAAAAAAGTCATTCAAAAATACTAGTACTAAGCTATAGTTAGTTTTGCCAAAGACACTAAAAATAATTTTGTCAAGTTACAACATTTAATACTTTAGTTTTTATTATGAAAGATTTGAAGAATTTTTACTTTTTTATTATAGTGGATGAATATCTTGATGTGCCAATGAAAAAATAATTTGTTGTTGTTATGAGCTATGTTAATAAAAATGGGTAAGTTATTGAAAGATTTATTGATATTTAACATATTTTTTCAATAAGTGCAACTGCATTCAAGATAGCTCTTAAATTTATACTTGCTAAATATTCATTAAGTTTGCATAGGATATGATGTCAAGATTATGATTGGGGCATCTAATATGCGAGATGAGTTTAATGATTTGAAGACACTTATCCTTAATAATAAAAATGGATAAGTTAATGTGAGCTATGTTAATAAAAAGGGTAAGTTATTGAAAGATTTATTGATATTTAACATATTTTTTAATAAGTACAACTGCACTCAAGATAGCTCTTAAATCTATATTTGCTAAATATTCATTAAGTTTGTATAGGATACGATGTCAAGATTATGATGGGGCTTCTAATATGCAAGGTGAGTTTAATGATTTGAAGACACTCATCCTTAATAATAATATTCAAGTATTTTATGTTTATTGTTTTGTTTATCAATTTCAACTATGAATGTAATAAAAAAATTATTAGTAAGTGAAATATCTTTTGAATTTACTTTAAAAATTTTAAACATCATTAGAGCTTTTTATAAGAGGAGTGATGCTCTAAAAATTATTCAACATGAAAATATTTGTTCATAGATAAAAATTGAAGATTTAATCAATGGGTGTGATTTAAATCAAAAAATTACTTTACAACGAATTGGTGACACTTGTTGGAGCTTACGTTTTCTTCATTTAACTTGTCTTATAAAAATGTATGCATCTGTGCTTAAAATAATAAAGGAAGATGAGATCAACAGTCAGTTGGAGCTGGTATTTTAATCAGTGCATTGGAGTTTTTTTTAATTTTGTATTCATAATGCATTTAATAATTAAATATTTTAAGAATTATAAATAAATTACTATAAGCTCTGTGAAGAAATGATCAGGATATTGAGAATAAAAGAAATTAGTCCAAGTATCAAAACAATTATTGCAAATGATGATAGTGAATTGATGAGATTTTTTTATTTCATGAAATATATATTTTTTGTAATATTTTTGACATTGATATTTCAGATATGAATTCTACTATTAAAGGTCGATGCCGATCTTTATGAAGAGGTGAAGAGATAATAGATTTGCATTATTATCATATTAAGTTGTTTTACATTATGATTGATATACAGCTTCTAAATAATTATTTATTTAAAACACAGTTATATCTTTGTGCGATATGCTAAACCAAAATGATTCATTTTTATTTTTTATAATGAAAAAATTATTTGTTTTGTAGAGCTTTATATTAGAGATTTTTGTCCAATTGAATTTATAATCTTTGAACATTAGCTTTTTCATTTATATTATTGATGTGTGCAACAATGATATATTTTATCTATGAATGATATTATTGGTCTCGCTAAACTTGTCAATAAAAGAAGGAATGGTGTATATCATTTAATTTATAAGTTTATTACTTTGATATTAACTTTATCGCTTGCTACTGCTTCAATAGAGAACATTTTTTGAAATAAAGATCGTTAAACATTGAATTGCGTAATCTAATGAGTGGTGTTTAGTTTAATGATTGTCTTATATCTTATATTAAGAAAAAAAATATTTAACTTAATTCCAATGAAACTATTATGCAGTATGATGCAAAATAGACTGAAAAATTTGTAATCATTGTTCAATTTATTGATAATAATATAATACAAGGCTCTCTTGTGAATTATTTATTGTTAATCTCAATTTTCAAGTTATTTTTCGCCCGCTTTGAAAATAGAGGTTGGTCTGCTGGCGATGACAGTTGGCTCAACATGTGAGAATGGGAGAGATCGAGAAAACAAGATGAGGGAAAGTTTGTGGCTTGCTAGGGTTGCGGACTTGTGGGCGGAGTAAGGGAAAAAATTTCAAGGGGGGTAAATTACTTAAATGCCCAATTGCTTATTGGAGAGTTATAAAATCTAGGGTGGGCAATTGCCCACCCTGAAATGTATCTGGGTTTGCCCGTGGAGTTATGGGATTGCTAATTATATTATGTGATTTTATTATTTAAAGGGAAGTTTTTTAAGTACAAATAAGGGGTATTTGAGACTAGGCATCTCATTATAATTTCCTACTTTGATTGAGGTGTTGTTTGATTGGTTCAATTTTGGGTATATTGTAAATTAAATTCTGGAGTTTTTAAAATTTCTACAACTTAATCTGTTGCTTTTAAAATACAGTGTGTTTTGAGAGTGCATTTGAAATACTCTCTGGTTCAAATGTAGTACATTTAAAATTCAACAAATTTAGGTGAATTTCAAATACATGATTTTGTGTAAGGTAAGATCAGCTACTACCTCTCGTCACTTTCCGTCACTCATTGCCTCCAACATCAGTTGCCGTAGCTTGCTACCGTTCCAGCTAGCCACAACCTACCTCGTATTGCCGCCACTTGCTATTGTTGTTGTTGCAACTATCACCGCTCCAGTTGCTATTGTTGGGCAACACCACCACTATCTACAATATGATTTTACTTTGCATTACTAAACCAAAAAAAAATCCATGCATTTATAGATTTTTTAACCAAACAACCAAAATTATTTCATGTACATTCATTTTACACCACATTCCTTTTACTCTATCTTTTTTTTTTTAGCTCACCAAATAGCTCTTAAATTATTTTTTAGTTTGATTCCACTGGCCTTCTAAATTTTTTTGCAATATATACCTTATATTAGCACGAGGCTTCTATTTTCTATTTAATGGTCTATTATCTTTTTTGTTCTTAATATCTAGCAATTAGTTTGATTTCATGATTGAATTTTTGTCAAATTTTATTCAATATGATTTTTAGTGGCGGCTTGATCTTCCACTGAATTTGTAATCTTTATGATCATATTTTATATACAAGACTTATAATAGGCATAAGTTAAATTATCACTTGTGCAAATTCTTATTTATTATTATATTTTCTCTAAACTGGTAAATATTTTTCTAAATTAGAAGTTTGTGGTTATGAATTTGACCTTGTGTAGTTAAATTTGTACATTTAAGCTGAAATTTATGCCAGGATTAAATATTTAGATGTTAAGATGCTTGGCATCAATGCTTTGTTTCTTTTGCATTTGCCTCTGCATCATGCCTGCTATGCTTTCCTTTTAGTGGCCATTGACAAGCTTGTTTGTCAGTTAGGGCTGTTTGTCTCTCTCTTCTATAGCTTCTTCGATTATGGTAGCTGGATGCTTGGATCACGGATGTTTTCTTCTCTTGATCCTTGATAAAGGATTGGGAGATTTGATTTTTGGTTTTTTTGTTACTAGTAGAGCTGTAAGTTTTTGATTCATAAATCTTAAGCTGTTTTGTTCTTTGATAAAGATTTGCAAATGATCTATATCTTTATTTGATAGATTAATAAAGAAATCAAGACTGATATTGCCCTGTGGATGTAGAGATCTCTTGAATTCAAACCTCGTAAATTGCTTTATTTTTTATTGATTCTTGTGGCTTTGGCTTAGAAAAGTGGAAGGTTGCGTTAGGTAGTTGACAGCCAGCATAAAACTTGTCGAAATAATCATGACATGAATCCTTTAAATCATTGTTAATCTATGACATCCCACCGGCAGCTTGTATGCGAATGATGAAAAATGTCTAAAAGCATGCGACGAGTGTTAAATAAGCAAAGTTCACATTATGGATGAATGAGGGCAGAAGTTAGTCCATGAAACTAAATTATCTTAGGATTTTGGAATATATAGGTACTCTTAAATTAATGGAATTAATAGAAATTATGGTTCATAGAAAGATAAATATTTTATGTGTTCAAGAAACTAAATGGGTTGGGGAGAAGGCCAGAGATTGATAGTTTAGGTTTTAAACTTTTGGTGTAAAAGTCGAACTAGAAATGGTGTAGGTGTGATTATAGATATAAAGTTTGAAGGATAATATTATAAATATTAATAGATGTGGAGATAGAATTATAGTTTAAAGATTATTGTTGATCAAGATTATAATGTTATAATGCTCCTCAGTAGGTTTGGAGGTAAGCATAAGAAAAATTTTGGAATGAATTAGAGATTAATACAAATGATATGAAGAAAAAAATATTTATTGGAGGATTTAAATGGATATGTTGGTAGAGTGGTAGAAGATTTTAAAAGTATTTACAGTAGTTATGGATTTGAGTGACTAATGAAGAAGGTGACTATATTAGATTTTTTTATTTGTGATTTTAGTTCTTTACTTTATTTAAGAAAAGAGATAAATATATTACTTATAAAATGGATCTAGTAAAACACAAATTGATTATTTTAGATAAGAAAAAATCGCTTAGATTATGATTGTAAGGTCATTCCAAGTGAAAATCAAAATCAACATCGATTATTAGATTTTAAGATGAAAGGTTGTAAGAGAAAAAAAAAACTAAATTATTGTCCAGAATTAGATGGAGCTTCGTAAATAAAAATATTTTTAAGAAACAAGAGATTAGAATTTGGGATGTTCAGGAAGCTAATATTATGAAAAAATAACAAGTGAAATTAAGCAGTTTGTTAAAGATGTCTTGGAGAATTAAAGAAAACTTTTAATAAGAATAGTTGGTGAGTCGAGAAAAAGATAAAAAATAAGAGTATTGTTATAAAAACTTGGTTTAGATGTAAAACCTGAGAAGGAAAGATATAAAGTAATGTAGAGATTCTAAGAAAGTAGTATATGATCAAAAAAATTATCTTTTAGTGATTTATACAATGATTAGATCAAAGAAGGTGAAAGATGTATGTATCGTTAAATCAAAGAGATAGGAGAAGTAAAAGTAGTTAGTGAGGTGTATTAAATGAAAATAATAAAATACTTTTTTTAGAAAAGGATATTGAAAATAGGTGGGCATTTTGATAAACTTTTCAATGAAGGATCTGAAAGACGATTGATTTTAGAACCTTAATACCCTAAATAAAATAGATTTCATTTTTATCGTATTAGTAAATCGAAGTTAATGAAGCTTTAGAAAATGAAATGTGGAAAAAAGACAGATAATATTAGAAGTGTGAAAATGTTTAGGAGATCAAGGAATTTCTTACAAATCTTTTAATGTCATTTTAAAGACTAAAAGATGTCGATGAGTGGATAAAGAGTTTGTTGGTTCTTGTATTTAAGAATAAAGGTGATACAAGAGTGTGCAAATTATAGAATTAAGTTAATGTGCCATACATTAAAATTATGGGAGAGAGTAATTGAGCATATGTTACGATGTGATATAGAAGTTTCTCACAATCGTTTGGTTTCATGCAGAGATCTACTATGGATGCTATACATTTGTTAAGGGGTTTCATGGAGAAGCATAGAGAAAGTAAAGAGGATCTACATATAATATTTATTGATTTATTGAAAGCTTATGATAAAGTTTCAAGAGACATTCTTTGGAGAGTTCTAACGTAATGAGTTAATATTGGTTATATTCAAGTCATTAAGGATATGTATACTAGAGGCATTGTGTCCAAACACAAGGAGGGTTGACAAAATATTTTCCTATTTGGTTGGATTATATCAAGGATCGCCTTTAAGTCCGTATCTTTTACTTTAGTTATGAATGTTCTTACTAGGCATTTACAAGAAGATGTACCTTGGTGTATTTTCTATGACATTCTTCTTGTTGATAAGACTAGAGGGAGTCCAATAGAAACTTGAATTATGGAGGTCAACTCTAGAGTCTAAAGGTTTTCGTTTAAGTAGATCTAAACCTATATAGTGTAATTTTAGTTGTATAAGTTCTAGTGGTAGTGTTGTGATATTAGGTGAACAAGTCATTAATATAAGTGAACGTTTAGATATTTAGGCTCTATTATTCAAAATAGTGAAATAGATGGAGATGTTATTAGTAGAATTCAAGTTGGATGGTTGAAGTGGAGGAATGCATCGGCCTATTATGTGATAGAAAAGTTAAACTTAAGGAAAATTTTATAAGATGGTGATAAGATCTAATGACTTATGGTGCGAATGTTGGCTAATAAAGAGAAGCATAAGACTAAGTTAAGTGTTGTTACGATGAGGATGCTTAGGTGGATGAGTCTTTACTCTTAGAGATAAAATAATGAGTATATTCGGGAAAAAGTTGGAGTAGCTGTGGCATATATGATTAGAGAGAGTCGCCTTAGATGGTTGCCACATAAAGCGTCGGGTCCAGATGACCATTAGGAGAGTAGATTAGATTTGCCTTATGTTAAGAAAGGTAGAGGTAGACCTAAAAAGACTTGGTTAAGATGTATAAAAAATGATTTTAGTATACTTGATTTAAATGAGAATTTGACACATAATAGGACATAATGGAGACGAAAGATTCATGTAGCCGACCCCACCTAGTGGGATTAAGATTAGTTGTTGTTGTTGTTGTGGCTTTGGCTTAAGCATATTCATTGTGAAATATTCTTGTGGCTCTATGTTGTAGACTATTTACAAAAAAATGATTTTGCGGGTAAATGAAGTAGATATATAAAATCCCGTGATTTTGTTGCAATTGGTAAATTCTGTGTGTTTATGCAAAGAAATGGTTCACTGGTTTTTTGCATGAGATAAATATATATCTACTGTTAACTTAAATATATTAATCTGTTCAAACTGGTTTGGTAGTGCCTGTGCAGATATCTTATTAATATGCACAGTTATATAATTATTATTAAATTGAAGCTTACTTGTTCCCTGTTTAATTAGAAATATAATTTCTGTTTACTGTTTTACTAATCTCTTGAAATTGGTTAGATTGACATAAGGTCTTAATTATCAAGATATTTTTTTTACTTTTTTTGACAATTAGCACTAAGTTCAGTTGTATTTTGTGTCCTTGTTTTCAACAATGGGCGTTGCCTGCCTTGGTTTATCCTGAAAACTTCTTTGATCTGGACTCCCTTTCGAAATGAAGTCTGTATCTTTGTAGTAAAAAGTGTGAAAATTAGTTCTTTAATTTTTTTTGCTTAGTTGGTTTTTCTTGATTGCTGGAAATGCTTCAATAATATTATTTTGCATAAGGTTCTCTCATTCTTGATTGCTGGATTGCGGTTTTGAAAAAAAAAAGAAAAAAAAAAAAAAGGCTACAAGGGAAAAAAAATGGTCAGGTTTAGATTTCTGATCCTACGTTCATTGATGCTGTATGTTAGTTCCTCACCTCTTTTGATATTCCAATAATCATTTTCACTCTTTAGTTCATGATGGTTCAGTTTCTGCATCTCTGGGATTGGAGTAGACTGTCACTCTGACAAACCTATAATTAATGTCTCCACCTTCCCCCTTCTTTTCTCTTTTCTTTTTTAAACCACTCCATTCTCTCTGATTGGTGCCAGCAGAGTTAGGGATTTCCTCGACTATTTTGGCAAAGTGGAGTTAGCTGACTGAAGCAATGTCTGGTTCTAGCAAAACGTTTATCTTGTTACCTGCCTCTATTGCATGCGGTGTGCAGCCTCTCCTTCCTGTTCACCATCACGTGCAACAAAAGTAGGAATAAATCTCAAAATGGTTCCCCGATTATTTGCAAGTGGTTTAGTTTCAGAGTATCAAATCGCCCCATTTTAGTCCTGATTATACAAAATTGATCCAAAATGATCGCTCAAAAATTAAATTGGGGTCAATTCTATATCATTATTTCTATAAGTGACAATTATTTTGGATTAATTTTGTATAGTTAAGGACTAAATTTGAGTAATTTGATACTCTGCAATTAAATTGGCCACTTGCAATTAGTTGGGAGACAATTTTGAGATTCATTTCAACAAGAATATGAAGATTTTATTAAACCGTACCTCTGCAATTAGTCCTTTTGCAATGGGGATATATAACGTCTGTTCTCAAAGGTACAAAACCTCTAAGAGTGGAGAGAGAAAACAATAGGGTGGTCGCCTTCTAGGTTCTCTCCAATGACGAATTTAGTTTTGGGCCAGATTCGCTACAAGATATCCATGTTGCTGTGCTTTTTTGCTTTCCAGAGTTAGCCTAGGTGATTGGATCAAAGAATACCAGAAAATGAAAACCATTGTAGTCATTCCTGGCCATTCATAATTGATAGCAAATACTTTCCAAGATCTTTTGCACAAAAGTTCAATTGTGTGACAATGGCCAAATTTATGACATATAATGATAAACGTGTGCGGCAATTGGGTTGAAGGATCTTTTTCTTGAGATCCTCAGTGATAGTGGTGATGCAGGTAAAATGGCACCTACGGAAATTTAGAGGAAACCATACAATTCTTGTTGATAGGTTTTCTGTTAAGGCATTTTGGGATGCCACACAATTTGCTATTTGACGCTTCCATGACCAACAAAGTGCTTGTGTTCGAAACTTGTGTTTCAACTGAGAAGCCATTGCCGTTGGGTTCCTCACAAAGGTTTAGGGAGCATCGGGTTTCTCCTTGATTTTGTATGCCTGGAAGAATAGATAGCTGTGAGCGTGCCATGGAGAGCATTCACCCTGCATTGTCATTTCTCTAGTTCGAACAGAATACAATAGCATGATTTTCTTTTAAAATTGACATGTTTCAGTCTCTTATTCTTCTCGATAATATTTGATCTATTGGTTTTATCAAGCAATATCAAGAAAAAAAATGCCTTTCTATGTCATTTGTGACCGTTTAATCTCTAGTTCTGTTGGCTCATTTCTATCACTTTTCATTGGAAAGCATGGTTACTTTGTTCTGACACAAGCTTGGGATAGATGTAATATTGAAATTCAAATCTTTAAGTGAAGGAGATAATGCTGAAAAGGGCTGTTAACAGTGCTTTTTAAAAAAAAAACATTTTGTTTCTAGGGCTTTTACATTCTCAGTTTTTTTATTCTGGATCTTCCCTATCCACAAAATCTTTATGTTGATGATTGCGCTTCAAATTGATGCACTCCAAAGACTTGAGGAAGAAATTTCTTTTGACATACTGGTCAGTCTTATCAGGTTTGAGATCATAATGCGTGCATGCTGATGAGCACGAGATGAATGTTTTCAAGATACCGTGGTATGGGGTACTGGTGTCATGTTCATGACAAAGAGGTATCACATATTTTGTATGGTCTACTCACAAAAGAACAAATTTGCGCCGGAATGGTAGGGTGTGTGACAATTAGTTTGGAGGATCATTACCTTGAGGTTAGCTTTGATGAGAAGCGGATGAGGAGATTTAAAGGAAATTGGACAATTCTTGTTAATGTGTTGCATGTTGAGGTATGCTATGATGTGCACAACTAGCTTTTTAATACTTCCTGACAACACACTCTTCATAATCCTAACTTGTTTTATATCTGTGAAGTCATTATTGTGGAGTTCGTCACAAAGGTTCAGGGAACCTCAGTTATGGGCTGGTGCTTTCCCATGCCTGGAAGAATGAATAGATGTAAGTGTGCCATTATTTCCTTAATGCTGTGCTCAGGTATTTCATATATTTGATGACATCTTTGTTCTTGAAAAAGTTTTATCTATTTGGATTTATAGAACAATATCAAGTATTGAGAGATTACTGTTATTCTCCATGCCATTTGTGACCATTTAATTTCTAATTTAGTTGTTTCACTTGTAATTTTTGTTCTTCATTGTATAGTGTAATTATCTCTGTACTTTGACTTAAACTTGAAGTAGATCTAATCTTGAAATTCAAATGCCTGAACAGAGGAGGTGATGTTGAAAAGGGCTGTTAATTGAGCTGTTTTAAGCAACATTTTGTTTTCAATGATTTTCATACTATCAGGCTTGTCTTGTCTTCATCCTTTCCGTCTACAAAACCTTGATATTTATTTATTTTCTTTTGATTGCATTTCAACTTGGATGTAGTCTGAAGACATCCAGAAGAATTCTCATATTATCTAATGTTGACTTTAGTCGTTTTATGATGATCGCACACACATATTGAACCTAATTAAATGAGTTCATGAAATAATGCATGGTATGAAGGTATCTGTGTTTCCCAAGGTATGATGAAGGTACCAAAGAGAAGGGATAAGGACAAAAGTGGGACTTTTGTTGCTTTCTCTCATCCTTTCCATCCACAAGGTGACAAAACCTTATTGTTTTATTTTCCTTTGATTGCACTTCAACTTGATGTACTCGAAGGCATCATGAAGAGTGGCGTTGAATTTTAGTGGCTCTAAGATGATAATACATACGAGTTGAATAAAATGAGATGAATGAGTTCATAAAACAATATAGGATTGAAGGTATCTGTGTCTCTCAATCTTCAACCCTCACTCAAGCTATGATGATACACTAGTGCTTTCGCTAGCAGTAGTGAAGATTGATAATGAGTTTAAAGAAACTTTTTTTTAGGTTCTCATGTTCATAATTGTTTTTTTTTTTTAATCAGGTTACCTCCAATATTTGTTAACAAAGTTGGGTGGATCACATGGGAAAAGCTGGATAAATGGTATTGAAAGGATGGAAGGGTGAAGACCAATAAGTTTGATGAAAAGATTTCATTTGTTGGAAGATGCAGAATGAGGATTAGTTATATTAAAAGAAGTTACATCCACCTCTCTTTGAGATAAATCATGCTACAATGACTTGAGGATTAGAATTTTTTTGATAGACACACATTGGGTGTTATATTCTTGTGTCAAATGAAAAATGTGGTTTTCAATATATTGCACAAGTGGACTTCCTTTGAAGTCATGAAGGCTCTATCATAAATGTGTGAGAAGCCATTCGTAGTGAATAAATATATGCAATAGAAAATTGTTTCAATTTTATAATGATAAAACAACAACGTCTTTTTTCAGTACATGAGATCAGCTACATGAATCCTTCTTCTCCATTATGTCATATTAAGTGTCAAATGTTCATTTAATTCTAATAAAATAAGATCATTTTTTATACTACCTAAGTCTTCTTAGGTCTACCTTTATTTTTTTTAATATAGGTCAAATTTAATATATCTACTCTTCCAACTAAGTCATCAAATGACCCACATTTTATGTGACTAAACCAGTTAAGGTGATTCTTGAATCTTATCTATCATTGGAGTTACTTTAGCCTTTTCACGTATATATACATTTTGCATTTTGTCTCTATGTGTAATATCACTCATTCACCTAAACATTCTCATCTCTGCAACACTTAATTTTATGCTTCTCTTTCATTACCAACATTCTGCTCCATAAATTATTGCATGTCTTATCATAATCTTATAAAATTTTCTCTTAATTCTAAGAGGTACACTTTTCTATCACATAGTATGCCATATGCATTCCTTCACTTCAACCATCCAACTTGAATTCTACTAATAACATCTCGATTTATTTCACCATCATTTTGAACAATTGCTTGAAATACATTTTTTAACCACTTGATCATCCAATATCATAAAACCACTACTAAATCTTTTATAGCTAAAATTACACTCCATATATTCGGATTTAGATCTACTTAAATGAAATCCTTTAGATTCTAAGGTTGACCTCCATTACTCAAGCCTCTATTGAACTTTCTCTAGTCTTATCAACAAGAAGATATCATCAACAAAAAAACATACGTGAAGGTACACCCTCCTGTAAATGTCTAGTAAGAACATCCATAATTAAAGCAAAAAGATATAAGCTTAAAGTCAATTCTTGATGTAATCTAACTAAAATAAGAAAATCTTGGTCAATCCTCCTTTTGTTGACTTTAACTTCTTTCTTTTCTAGAAATCTTCAAAGCACTTTTTTGAAACTTTATCATATGCTTCCTCTAAATCAACAAATATCATATATTGATCCTCCTCTATATACTCTCCATCAAATCTCTCAAAAAGTGTATAACATTCATAGTAGACTTACCTGACATAAAATCAAATTGATTTTGAGAAATTTTTGTATTGTTTTGCAACTTATATTCAGCTACTCTCTTCCATAATTTTATTATATGATACATTAACTTAATTCCTTATTAATTTGCATACTCTTGTGCATCACTTTTATTTTTAAAAAATAGGAATCAATGAATTCTTTCTCTACTCATTAGCCAAATTTTTAGTCTTTAAAATAATATTAAAAAGATTAGTAAGTCAAAAAATTCTTTGCTCTCCTTTGTATTTCTGCATTTCTATTAGGATATCATCAGGTCATATTATTTTTTTCACACTTCATTTTTTTTAAAGCCTTTTCAACTTCAATTTTATTAATACGATGATAAAAATAAACTTCTTCATTTTCATTTAGGGTACTATGGTTGCTAAAGTCAATCGTACTCTCACAACCTTCATTGATAAGCTTATCAAAATATTTTATGTACTTATATTTAATATCCTTGTTGACCTCATTTTTAGAATGAGCTCTAAACCCATCCATCTTATGACATTCTCTGACACTAAGAGTCTCTATAAGACATTTTAGTGATTAGGTGGACACTCTTAACCCTAGAAGATGGCAAAATTTTAGATTAGGCTTAATCCTAATCTTAATTATTTACAACAAAATTTTTTTAAGAAAATACATACGTCTGACATAATTCCTGCCGACAAGGACGATAGCTTTCTTTCTTTTTTTTTATTTGCGTGTTTTTTGGTAGAGAGAGAGAGAGAGAGCGTGCTCTCCCCCAATAAGATAAGATTTTTTTTTATATAAAAAAAATGGTGAGCTGCTTTTCATTTAAATAAAAAATTGAATTGAGATTCACGATAAATTTTTTTGATTCTTTTGATGAATCAATAATACGCTTAATAAATAAATAAATAAATAAATAAATAAATATATATATATCATATATTGTCTGTATAATTAAAATAAAATATAATTAAATTTTAATATCAAATATAAATTTGATTAAATTAAATCAAAATAATTAACTATTAAATAAATAATAAATATATAATTCGAATAATCATTATTTATAAACTTCAATTAAATTAAAACTATAATATCAAAGTTATTAAAAATTATGAAGATTTATAAATTAAAAAGAAAGAAAGAAAAAAAAAAAAAGTCTAAAATAATAATAATAACAAAAAAATATAAAAAAATAAAAATATAAAAAATAAATAATAATTCATCTTAAAATAAATATATATGCATTAATAAATAAATAAATAAATAAATAATTTTATATATATATATATATATAAATAATAATTTTTAATGCATATATATTTCATTATAAAAGAATTAATTATTTATTTTTTTTATATATTTATATTTTTATAATTTTTTGTTATTATTATTATTTTAGACTTTTTTTTAATTTATAAATCTTCATAATTTTTAATAACTTTGATATTATAATTTTAATTTAATTGAAGTTTATAAATAATAATTATTCAAATTATATATTTATTATTTATTTAATAGTTAATTATTTTGATTTAATTTAATCAAATTTATATTTGATATTAAAATTTAATTATATTTCTATTTTAATTATACAATGACAATATTGATATACATATATATTTATTTATTTATTAAGCATGTTAACTGTCATGATTCTCACCGAAAGAATCAAAATTTTTTAATTGTAAGTGAATCTCAATTCAATTTTTTTATTTAAATGAATCACTGTTTTTTATATAAAAAACAATCTTATCCGGGAGATACACACACTCTCTCTCCTGCTAAAAAAATAATAAAAAAAAAAGAAGCCAGTTGACATTAATCGAGACATATCCACGGTCTCAGTCCGTCGACGATTAATTATACTATTTTCTTAAAAAAAATTTTTGCCAAAATCAGCATTAAGATTAGATTAAGCCTAATCTAAAAATTTTGTCCCAGAAAAGAAGATGAATAGCGTGGTGCTTGGAGAAAATTTGCACTTAGCAACTAAATTCCTCCCTTCCTCTCTTCAAGCCAAACTCATATCAACTCTAACTCTAACTCAAATCTTGAACTAATTCAATGGATTTTCTCAAATCATGAATCAATTCCAAATAATTGAAACTCATGATTGGATTCCAAACTCTAAAATATTTTCTAAGTACTTTGACTATATCTTATAGATTTAACCTAAATCAAATTTAAATCAATTCAAATTTAAGAAATTTTTTATAACCCATTTAAATTCTCAAATGAAATATAAATTTAAATATCCAAAAATAAATTCAAAAATCAAATCCAAATCAAATTTAAACTCTCTTTTTAAGTCAAATTTTGAACTTAGTCAGTTTCAAATCAAGCCAAATCCTGATTTTTTTCATGATCAATCAATCATAATCAAACCCAAAAACATAAACTCCAATCATCAAACTAAAACTAAATTCAAAAATCAAACCCAAGTCAAACTCATACCCTTTTGAACTTGAAATTGTTAAATAAATCAAAGCTCATTTGACTTCAAATCACTTAAATGGATTTATAATCAAGTCATATGAGTTCAATCAAACTAAAATTAAGTTTCACTGCCAATCACCTACTTAGGCTCACTTGACCCAAAAGTGACTTAAAGATCCATTTTGAGCCAAATTCTAATTCTACTTAAATTAGATTGAATTATTAATCATATTATGAGTAATAATCATGAGATGATCATCAAATCAAAAACTAAGTCAAACTTAAGAAACCAAGTCAACATTTGACTAAAATGAAACATAAACTAGCCAAAATTCACCATAGCCAATTTGATTAAAATCATTGATCAAACCATTCGACATGATTAATGTTCAAAGTCATCATTTGAGCTAGCTTGCCACTTGACTCAACACCCAATAATTTTGTCAAAATATGTCAAAATTTGATTTAAGCCAAATTGATTGAAACCGATGGGTCGAGTTCATTCCAAATCACTAAATGAACTTCGCTAAACCCTTAATTGGCCAAACTACACCCAACCTAGCTCAATTGACCATGAACCCAACTTGACCTAAAATGTCAAATAGAGTCAAATCCAAATTTAAATCAAATTGATTGGAAACAAAGATATCAATCTATTTCAAATGATCAACCAAAGATAAACCAACTCATGACCTAACCCAAATAGGTCAAATGGGTAAATTTGGTTAACTTGACCCATTTGACATAAAATAAATCAAATGGATCAAATCCAAAATATAAATTAAATTGAACCAAACCAATGATGCCAAAATATTTCAAATGGTCATGTGAACTTGACCCAACTCCTAGTTTGACTGACCAATTGGTCAACTTGACCCAAGTTGACTCATTTTGACTTAAATGGGTCAATATGAGCCAAATCATATCAAATCAACTCCAAATTCAATGAAACTTAGCCCAACTCATTTTTCAATCATACCAAATATTCTTAAACTGAAATCCAAGTCAAATGACCATTTTGCCCCTAGGTCATGGGTAACCTAAAATCAAAATCACTTGGAATTTGGTCAATTCCTTTTCATGGACACTTGACATCCTCTTAGTGGACCTAATGGTCACTAATGGACATGGTGCACATGACCCATTGGGTTTGGGTCAGCCAAACCCAACCCAATGGCCAAATCGATCACCCACTTAGGAATTGAGCACATGGGATCCTTCCTCCACTCAATTTAAGCACATGGGAGCTTCACTGCTCCACTCCACACTTAGAACGGACTATGTGCAAGTCTTAACAGCCTAACAAAACCATTGAACGAGGTTAATTAGATCAAAATGGCAAAGCTCTTCACGGCCGTCCGATTCACCTACGGGGAGATATACTCCCCCTAATTTCACTTGAATTCACAAGAGCCACACTCGATTGAGCTAAGGGAACTCAGAGCAAGCATTTGTAAGTCTCCCTAAGCTTCCTAGAGCGAATTCCAATTCTCCTTTTGGTTTATTCAAACCGAAAATAGAGGAGCTCCACCATTTTTCCATCTCACTCAATACTTCATATCAAGCCAATTCCTCTTGCAAGCTTCATCAGAGGACTCAATCGAACTTGCCTAAAGCTTAATCCAAGTTCTCAAGGCAAGGGAAGTAGGACTTCGATCAAGGATGCAAGGATTTGAAGGTGAGCTTGGTCCATAGGGAGATCTACTCAACCCCAAGGCTTGAAACTTTCAGCAGGGTTTCATCTCCACTAGACGAAGCTACCTCATCAGATTTGAGCGCCGGTGATAGCCTCTAGCGAGGTATGGATCAAAACTGAGCTTAAGCTAGAGAGTGTGTGATCCTTTGTGAAATGAATTTTCACTTCATGTAAAACTAGCCGTTGGATCTTCATCCCCTTGCATGATGATGGTGTGGGTTGAGTTTGGGCTCAATCTAAGCTCAATCGAGCTCGGATCATGCCATGGAAGGTGGACGGTTCCCCTTTCCTGCAGAGAAACTCAGTGACGGATCATGGGCTATCCATTCGTGCATTTTGGATGGACGACCATGATCAAGATGCGTAGGATCCCTGATTTAATCTCTTAAGAATCGCAGGCTTGATCTCAACCGTCTAATCCTTGATCGGACGAATGAGGAGAAAGCGTAGCACCGCCGCAGACGTGGAGCTATGATGTGACAACTTAAGTGGTCTCTCCCGTCGTGCCATGTGGAAAGTGCACGCCGCGTCAGCCTCCACGTGGTGCCGACGGATTAGCTATTTAATTAGAGATTTAATTAATTATCCTTAATGGCTGAATCTTCAAAATAACATAACTAATTCTAGAAAAATCATAAAAATACAAGGTAAAATGCATTGTAAAGATAATTTAGAGGAGAATATTCTAAAATTATTTCCAATGGAATTTGAATAGTGCATTTTTCTTAATTAGGATTTTATTGACAACTTAATAACCTTAATTATTCTCTAATTATCCCACTGATTAATTCCAAACTTCTCATGTGCATTTAGGGGGATGACTCCTATCTCCCCTAATTTTTTGGGATTTATTGATGGATTAATTAGGGAGATCAATTAATGAATCCTTAATTGCTCCCTTTATATAATTAAGGGTAATTAAGCATATGAATATTAGTTTAATCTCTTTATTAAGTTAATTAAGACTTGCTTAAGTAGAGAAGAGATTTATTGAATGGATTTAGGAAATTTTTCCTAAGCAATTCCCTAAACCCCATTTCTTCCTTAATCCAAACTTAATTAACGTTTAATCCCCTAATCACTTAATTAATTAATTTTATTTTAAAATCAAAACATTCCATAATCAATTCTTCTTGGATAGGTGGTTAGGTGTTCAATAACCTAAGTAGCTTAAGAAAATCAAAATCTAACCCACATGTGTGGGAAGGATTATAAAAGCACTTAAATTAAATTCTTTAGCTTAATTAATCACTAATTGTGAGCCAATTGCATTAGATCTCTTTCTTTCCTAGGTGCATTGTTGATTAAATTTTTTGTGTTGTTTTATGTCATACATTGGCTTATAATTATTTAATTAAATATGCTAAAGTGATGTAAATAAGTAGTAATTAATACACTTAATTCACATCTTAACCTAACCAAAGCATAAAATTGATCTAATTTCCTAAAAATTGAATTTAAATAACTCACACATGGGAGAATGGGTTAGGACTAGCAAACTCATCTCACATTTCTCAAATTGAAATCAAACTCAAACAAAATCTAAACTCTCCTTCAAACAAATTTGATTTACTTTAAATAATCTTATTCATAAGATTGCCTTTAGGAATTAATTAGGGTGAATGAATTTACATGCTTTCATCATTTTATTTCTTTTCTAGCATGCTAAATGTGTATGTTATATGAAAATCATGCAGTCATACTTTTTGAAAAATCAAATTAAAAATAAAATATTTTCTTTATATCAAATTGTATATTTTGGCTAAAGTAAGGATATGAATGGTTATTATCACTATTAAATTTAAAAATTATTTTTAAAATTTATGAATTAAACATCAAAACTGAAAGGTATACTATTTATAAGTACTTATGAGTTTGCATGTGAATAACATAAAATGTGTTATGTGATTTTTTCTTTCTTTCTTAACATAGAATTGTATAGGATTTGGAAAGTATATTGTTCATTTGAAAAGGACATAACAGTTGCTTAAATCCATTCCTATACACTCCTAGGTTATGACTTGAGAGAGAATTCTACATCACACATATAAATTAAACAATCAAACCAACATCAAACAAACATAAACTTTTTTATTTTTCTTTTTCCATTCATGTCTTTTGTACATGTATGTATTTAAGGAAAGTGGTATATTAGTCTGGACAATCTTGTGAGAGACTTTAAGTAGCCCTAAATAGGTCTTGTACCTTACACCTCTAGTGCTAACAATGACGTCATACTCACTTATGTCTTTCATACATATAAATGTGCATGTGAAAAATGGATAATAGAATCACTCTTTTTTTACTTAACAAAATCATGCATAAAAAATATTCAAATTTCTCAAACAAATTTTCTTAGCATTCATCATTAAAGTGTGCTAAACATTTTCATTTGTATGTATAAATATATTTAGGATTCATCAATATGCATATACATGTTGGGAAAGAAATGAAGTGATGTGTGTTTTGTGATAGTATTTTACTTTACTTAATCTTAAAATGCCTTTCTTTTTGAATATGTTTATTTAGGAAAAATCTAAATTTAGAATTAATTAAAATACATAATAAAATATTCATTAAATAAAATCAAATATGAATATACTTTACAAATTATTTAATGTAGGGAGGAAAGAGAAGTTATCTTTTCTTCTCTTTACAACTTAGTAATTAATTGTAAGATTCACTTAAATCAAATCAAAATACAAAATAAAATCAACCAAAGAAACTAAGTCACTTACATGAAACACACCCTCTAAGTTGAATATTTTTATATTTAGAAAACGTCAACCTTAAAGCCTAGCTAAGCATACCACACAAATCTTAAATAGCACACAGATTAGGCTAAGTCACCATTTCTAGCTTTAGGTTTGTTTTGTGGCTTGCTTTATTTTGTGATATTTATTTTAGTTTAGATGTTAGTATGTACAGAATGAATGGTAGACGATTTATTTAATCATCATTGTCTTCTAGGGATTTGCTTATTGTAATAAAATTTAAAATTGCTTTTATCTGCAGTGCTTATACCCATAAGCGTAATCCAAAATAGCAGTAACTTGGTTATTCATGTGTGTTAAGTCCAGTTTATATATATGCATGCTTGGGATTGTATGATTTGTTTGACTAATCTCTGTTTTGCAGGTGTTAGTTAGATTTCCTTTTTCTCATTTTCATGTACTTCTGTAATTAGAATTTTGGAATGATTGTTATGGGGGATTAAGATGATTATTGGTCATAAGATCATGTCTTATGTACTATGCGAAGTCTTTAGAGCAATCACATTCCAACCAACTAAAAGAAGAAAGAAGAAATGAAAAATGAAGACTCTCATAACATGAATTCCTTGCTTAATTGTAATTAATTCATTTGTAATCCGAGTTATATAAGGGTAGAGCTCGGCTATCCAATTTGTTTTTCGGGTTTGTGCAGTGGAGCTTGACCACAAATGACATTTTATTCTTTTGCATTAGTTTTATAAATTGATTGATGTTTAACTTACGCATTAAGATGACATCTTTTCCTAGCTTTCTTGCTTTGATGTATGTGGATGACAGCTCTGGAAAAATAAATTTTCTATCAAATTAAACAACTCAAATTAAAAATAAATAATTCATAACTTCACCTAAAGTTTAGGTTATAAAATAAGATAAAAGAATTAACAACATCTTAGTTGGATGTTATTTTACTTTTATAACATCATGCATAAAAAGTATATTATTTCATTCTTAATTGGAGGGCTTCTACCTTTGCCAGAGAATTTGGCTTGACATGTGAGAGTCATGGTGGAATCATAACTCCTTATCTTGCAGATTTTGACCCATAATCTAATTTTTCATGCATTAGACATATAAATCCTAAAGTTTATGTCAAATTGATTGTCCAAAATAAAAATAAAATATAACAAAATTTATATTAGATTTAAGTCATTAAAGCATGCCCTACATGATCTACTTGGGGTTTAAGATTTAGCTTTTCTAAATAAATAGTTATCTTCTATAAACATATGATTTGCTACATGTATTTAAAATCAGAGAGTTAATTATTGGCCATCCTCAGGTTGAACAAATGGTTTATCCTTTTGTAGGTAAACTAAATACCCATTTCTTCTGATTTAGTCGTTTGGCTCGCCAAAGCTCCCTGGGATTTAAGTTCAAAGGTCTACTCTGCTCTGAGCATAAATTTTCACATTTTAGACATTTTGATCAGTATCATTGAATTATAAGCCAGATTCTAATAAAAATTCAACTCAATCAAATTAATTTAATTTCAAAATGTAAAGCCCAACCATAGTTGTTTGATGCTTACTGTATAGATCTTAAGCATCATCTACTTATTTTCATTTGATATAGAACTCCCTCCTCTTGATCGATCCCTTGACTTTCTAAAAATAAATCAATCGATTGATAGTCCTACCTTTTGAAATCTTTGGACAACGATCATTTACCTAATCAAGTATTCTTGAAATCATGTTTTAGTAACTATGGGGCTTGCTATAGAATTTAATGAACCTGTTTAAAATAAACTCAACTTTACTTTTTAAAGTGGAGAAAGATAGAGTGCTTTAATAGCTCATATATGAAGATATTTCATGAATAAAATATCAAAATGTTATTTATCCTGGGGATAATGAAAATATTATATTGACCACTATATTTTCATTCTTAATATTTTATAAAAAGATATTTTTTTTTTTATTTATCCTCAAAAGATATTTGGGTTCAATATTTCATATAAATTATCATATTTTGTAAATCATATTTCTCTGAATTTATAATATAAATCTATAATTTCTTTACTAATATCTTTATATAAATTACTAGTTAAATTATTTCATCATATATTATTTTCAAAATTTCTACTAATCATTTTATATTTTTTAATTCTAGCTTTTACATCTAAACTAATTTTTATAATAAAACTTCTTATTTTTATTTTTTCTTGCACATTTTGACTCCATTATCAACTATTTTTATTGAAAAGGATTTTTTCATTTGATTCTCCAAGCAAATTTTTCACAACTTATTTAATCTCACATGATTTTCCATATATTAGCTTTTTCATAATATCTCAAATTCTAAGATTTTCATAAATAATCTTGTTATTTTTTATTATAATCTTAAAATCTAATTCAATTTTTAATTTATTTCTCATCTTTTAACCTTCATCTTAAGTTCCAAAAACTATAGTCTATATGGGATGCTTAAACATTCATTTGAAATGCCCTTATAATTCTTATAATCTAAATGATTTAATTTTCTTATCTGAAAATATACTACAAGAAAATACATAAACATTGATGGGTATACTTTGTTAGAATTTTTAGCATACTATTGAAAATTTTGAATAAATAAATTTGATTGTGAACATCTACTTACCTTTGGATTATTTACTAATTTTTTAGTTATCAATAATTTTTAGTAGTAATTTTTTAGTTAACTTAATAAATTAAACAACCTAATCTTTATCTTCATTTTCTTTTATTTACCACATTTGCCTATTCAAGGTTCTCCTAGTCGTTACTCACTTCCTACATCATTCTCAATATTGACCACTTATCTACTCTCTCTCTTAAATTAGAGTTTTATTTATCCTCTCTCTCTTATTAATAAACCCTAAATGAATTTTCTCCCATACTGATATCATCTTTGTTGTTACCTTTCATTTCTCAAATTTTGAGACTCTAAGCTACTAATTTTTTCTTTTTTTATTTTAAGCTCTAATTTTATTTTAATTGGGTTTATAATTTTAGGGTTTATTGTGAATGTACATTTTGTAGAATAATTTATAATAATTTTGTTTTAGCATTTAATATATATTTGAATTAAAGATGATTTTATCTTGTGTTTTGAATAACTTAAAAATCATGATAGTTGGGTAAATTGATTTAAGTGCTTTAAATGTGCTAAGGGGTCGTAATTACTTGAGAACTTGTGGATAGTGATCTTAGTTTTATCTTAATAATTGGCTTCATTTTTTATATTCTTTTAATTATAATGCACATATATTAGGGCTTATTAGTCTTTGTTGTATGATATAAATCTTCCTGGATGATAAAGTATAATGAATGAAATTTTAGGTGAGGTTGAGTTATTTATTTGTGTGGCATGTAACATTTAGATATTTTTCATAGAGAGAAAACTTAGATTTGTTCCTTTTAAATATAAGAACTAAAAGTTTAACCATTTTCGTGTAAAGCACAATGCGTTACATTAGGGGCTTCATTTCCTTCAAATTGCAATGTGCAATACAAAGTATCACTCGTATTAACAATGATCATAGTTTGTATGTAATATATACATATATTTTATACATCTAATAAATGTTTAATTAATTTCAAATAATTAACTTTAATATATTTAATGTAAATATGATTTACTTGTTTTTGAATACTTAAAATTTTGATATATATATATATATATATATATATATATATATATATATATATATATATATATATATATATATATATATATATATATATATATAAGTGCTTTAAATGATATTGCTAAGGGCTAATACTTGAAACTATAGTATCAGATGTAATTTTATGGTACTTTATTTCTTTTTAATTTTAGATATATATATATATATATATATATATATATATATATATATATATATATTAATTTGAAGATAAAATTTCAAATTCTTAGTAAATGTTCAGCTATTATGTCTTTTGGTTCAAAACCATTATTTTTGAAGGTGAATTATGAAAAACATATTTAATCTCCAATCCTACCAAGTTGATCCATAAATTTTCAATTTATATATAATATGTAACTACCATCTTACATTAATGATGATTTAGTAATTAATTAACAAAAAGTTCTCCATTTAATTTTGATTTTATGAACAGAATTTATTTAATAAATAACTCAAAATTATATATATATTACATGCCTAAATGATCCATATGATATTGTCTATAGATGGCTCAACCCTAACTTATCTTGATCTAAACAATCTTAAGTTCAGGCCCGAAAGCCTAGACAGTCTCATATTCCATTGCATCAAAACATTATTTTTTTGTTGTTGTAAGCCTCAGTGGAAAATGCCATATAATTCATTGGGATTATACCATACATCCAACTATGATTGTTGGATCTGCAAACTTTGAGAAGAACTTTATAATGCATTTATTTTCTCTTGCTTTATCTCGTTTTTATAAACACACGAGCGTTGCCATCAAATTCCTTTTTTTTTTAATATAAATTGGGAATACTTAGTCTATCCTCCTTTGTATTAAAGAAGTAACATCAATTGTAGGCTAGCCAGGTTCATGTTTAGATATAGCTTCTAAGATCTGAAGAAAAGAGACCTGAAGCAAGAATAAATGTCCATTAGTAAGAGATTCTTGATAAATCACATTGCAAAAATGACTTCAAAGAATAAAAGTTATGTGCCCCAAACTCTGGAAGCCTATTTTGGTACTGGTGTCAAGTGGCTATGGGAGAACTTGTTTGAGCAAGGATCTTAGTTAGCATTCTACAGTTGTTAAAAGAAGTGTTGAACAATGGAAAACTTCAATGTTATTTCTCTACCTGATTCGCATAATTACTAGCCAGGTCTCTTTTCTTCAAAGTTAAGTTTCCTCGAGTTCCTCCACTTCACATACAGAAAAATGCATGAAATATAAAATAAATTGCTTTCATCTTCTAAGATTTCATTTGAGCCATCCAGATTTATTTATTTATCATCAGGAAAACTTTTCCAGCTAATAGTTTACTTTTGGCTACATGTGATTGTTCTGTTGCCTTCTGATCCTTTCAAACTCAAGCTGAAGTGGCCATGATTTTAAGTAACATGCTCTTCAGGGAGTCTGCATTCATAATAGAGAAATTCTAAAGCTGGCACTTCTGTCCCTTTCCATGGCGCTACTTCTTCTACCTTGAATGTGCTTGCCTTCCAGGACATATATACTACTAGTGACAGCTTTACATCTCACGTCTTAATTCATTCATACAATCAACTCCTATAATAGACTTAGCCACATTGCATCCTTAATGACAAATTTCTCGAACATTATTGCCGCATCTGATGATCCATGAATTTTGCCATGTGGGAATGTCATGGATGACAACGAGACATTGCATGTGGTTGATGATGTAACAAGTGTTGACATATCTATATTATTATCTCTCTCTTAATAGTACCTCAGTTGTATCTTTGTGCAGATGAATGACCAGAGGTTTAATGTTTGTCAGCAACCAACGCTGGTTATTGTCAGTACATAGCGAAGATGTTAGCGGAATACAGTCCACTGCATCTATTCCATAGAAAGGTAGGTAGGAACTGTCTTCTGGAGGAATGTTGGTATAATACAGCTGTGAGATAGCAGGATGTGGACATCCAACAGATTAATTATTTGTCTGGAAGTATGGCTTGAAGGTCCTGATTAAAGTTTGATTATGTGAATCTATAATATAAAGTCAGTCAACATTCGCTCATGTAATTATGTATCTGATGTAGTTCTATGGACCACCTATGCATATAAATAGGATGTATTATGTTGAACAACTCGACAAAATAAGTTGCCTGGTATCGAATCCATTTCAGACAGAGGAATATCTTGATCCAGAATTAATATAAATATTAATTAGGTGGATGGTTTAATTGCTGGATCAGTACCACTGTTCTCGAGCCGAAGGAAGAGATTTTAAGAGTTGAAAGTAACGGTAAACAAATCCATTAAGTTACTGCCCAAGAGAAAGCACAGAGACATGAAATAATTTGATGAACTATTCCCACAGCATTCTACAGAGAACTTGCAGCCATGATTCAGGACCCCAAGAAAGTTCATCGAACTAGAGTGGAGGGAATTTGGAGCAGGGTAAATCACTGGGATTTTTTAGGTGTTCTCGCTGAATGTGTAAGTAGCTCTGTGCTCCATTATGTGGAGGAAAATTATCAGACATACAAAATAATAATAACTAAATACTTTTGATCAAATAAATTTTAATTCTTATCAAACCATTTAGTTGTAGTTAGTGTCCAAATTTGGAGTACCAAGGCTCAGTTCAAGTCTCAGACGCCTGAATGCAAGTAAATTATTGGATCTAACAAAGTTGAAGGTGGAAGTGGAAGTAGAAGATTAACTTCCATGTAAGAGATTGTAAGCCTTGAAGTTATTTGTATTGACAGAAGAATCTCTAGCTTCCGGAGTTCATACAAAACATAATTAGGAGGATATTTTAGTTGCTTAATCACCGTTGTTGTCGTGCTGTGAATAATCAAAAGCAAGAGGTTGCAAGAATTATACACACCGTATAATTCTTATGTATTTACACATCTAATACTTAAAATTTCATATTTATATGTATATCTATTTTCTATACATATAAAGAAGTATTTTACTTTAAAAAATAAGTAATAGTTATATTTTTGATGTAAAACTAATATTAAAATATGATTGTGATGCAGAATTTATTTAAAAATAATTAAAAATAAGTTTTAAATATTCTGAATATTGTTCAAAAAGTACATTTAAACTGAATTAAACCATCGGGTCATTACGAATAATATTGTTGCAATGCGTTAAGGTCCAATAAATTTGTATTAAATAATTGCATCAAATTATCCCGATTAGTCAAACAAAATGTTGCCAGGAAAAGAGAGACATTTACACTGCCCAACACTATTCCTTCTGCAACTTGAGAGATCTTACTATTCTGAGTTACTAACAAAAACTATTTTACCCGTCCTTTTTCTTGCCTGTAAAAAAAAAGTTGTTTCTTTTTAAGCTCAATGCTCCAAGAAGTTGCATGATTTAATTGTCCCCAAACTAGTACGAGTTATTTGATTGACTGATATATATATATATATATATAATTTATAATTATTTTGATAAATGTAAATTAAATTTAAGAATTTAAATTTTAATATTTGATTTAATTTGAAGTAAAATTAATATAAATCAATGACGATGAGCGACAAAATTGGTTGTTGGTCAGTAGTGATGATAGGAGGTTGGTCGGTGGCGATGGATGGTGGGCGGCAGATAAAGAGTGGGGATTCACTTTACTCCAAATAGTGTAAAATAACACCTTAAATAGGTAAAATTATTTTTCATCGCTAAAGGCTAAAAAATGGATGCATTAAAATTTTGTAGGACATTAACTTTTCAGCCCCCTAAAGGATTAAGAAGTTCTAATACTCGGAACAATTCTTCCCAAGAAAATACTCGTTCAATTACCTAAGAAAATTAAAGGAAGTTTATACAGCCCATCGTTACAACGAAATGGGTTCATATTTCATCATTCGATTACATGAATTTTAAATTTTATAAATTCTTCAAATAAAATTATACTACTTTTACACAAAATGAATATATGTATATACTGTAATATTTTTTATAACTTCTATCTATATGCAATCTAACGGTACTTAGGGGACATTTGATTTATATCAAAATAAATACAGAGTAAAAAATAAAATATATTTAAAATATTTTATAAAGTTATTTAATTAGATATATATAAATACATGAATTTATTATTTATATTTAGTTTAAAGTGAAATAAGTTTCATATAAAATCAAGTGGACTGGTCACCGGTAATATTTTTAGTGGCTTTAAGCAGCGACAACAGCTCAAGGCTGAGGGTGTCAAGTGGAAGTCTTAGGCAATGACAAAGGGGGAGGGAGGCAATGGTGGCTGTTGATGGCAAGTGGCTTCAGCTGTATTTGAAAATTGACGCAGTCAATAAAGTTTTGAATTCTCTAAAAATTAATTAAAAGTTCAATTTTGAATTCATCAAAATTTCATTTTTCATTTCTTTTACCTACAATTAAATGTATGAATTTTATAATCCTATAAATGAATAAAATATATTCTTTTTACATCCAATCAAACATCTCCAAGGATTTAAAATATAGAACTAGCTAGATTTTCTCTTATAGGTCCTCTCTCTCTCTCTCTCTCTCTTAAGGGTACTCAGCTGTGAATTTAACTTGATTAGCTGTGTGCAAATATAGTATCCACACCTAATAATTTCTTCAAGAGGAAGGAGGTTGTAATGATAATCTATAGTATAGTGCACAAATCTAGTCTAAATAAAATAGATTCAATAGAGAATCATTAGATAGACTTAGAGAAAACAACTGAATAGACCATCACATAAATCAAAAGATAATAATGAGAAGAAATAGATCTAAAAGGGTCAACTCATATCAATATTATTTGTTCTATATGAAGAAGATATAAATTTTTAAAAAGACTATTTGATTTTCTTCTTAATATAAATTGTTTAAGCTAAAGATAATTAGATTTATTAATAAGCAAGTTAAATTTTATAACTAAAATTAACTTGTTTAGCTAATCCATAAATCAAATTAGCCAAATGTGACCCCTACAAACAAGTCTTCCAACAACAAAGAAAAGGTTTTTTTTTTCCTTTTGATTTAAAAAAAAAAGGAGAGTGAATTCCATAAATTATATCAGTGCCATCATAAATCAGTAAGTAGGACATACAATTAAAATAGGGGTGATTATTCATGGCTAGCATATCAAAAATATTCAGTTTGCATTTTATGAGAAAAAGTTAGGTCTAATGTAGAAGAAATTTTTAAAATAAGTATAGTTTAAAATATAATTAGTAATTTAAGTATCTTAAAAATAAAATTTAAGATAGATAATGTCGCTTAACGACTTATCTGTCGCTACATGAGTCCGCTAAATGACGACTTATATGTAACGAAATTACGCAATAATTTAACAATAAGATATAGTCGCGCTTAAACTTCCAGTAGTAAATCAGATAAACGCAATTATACTTATATTTAAATTTTATTTTTAATATACTTAAATTACTAATTATATTTTAAATTATATTTATTTTAAAAATTTCTTCTCTAATATATATTTTTTTTTGGAGAATTTGAGAGCCTTCCTCCTAAAACCGAAAAAAAACTCACATGCACGCACGCTCCACCCGAAAGCCCTTTGCCCCGTTCGATCACTTCGTTCGCTCGGCTTCGCCTCCTTCAACCGCACGCGCGCGAGAGTCTCCTTCTCGATCTCTTCGCCCGGCTCTTCCCTCAACCGATCCTGCATCTTTCTCAACCGCAAGCAACCGTTCCCTCCCTACTCTTCCCTCAAAATCGAACGCTCAACTCCCTTCTCGATTCCCTCGGTTCCTACCCATAGGCTCTCATTTTCTCTCAATCGCAAGAATCTTGACTCCCGATCTCTTCAAGCGGTAAGCTTCGATTCTCCTCCTCTTCCGCCAACATTCACTCTCTTCTCCAATCCTTCTGTAACGTTGGTGCCTCTCCAACCGATACCTTATCTCCCTACCCGTCCAGTCTTCCACATTCACTTCTTCGCTTTCGTTGGAATCTCAAGCCCGATTCCTCTCTCTCGATTTCCCCCCATCTGCACAAACCGAGCCGCACTCTCGATTTTCCTCACATCCTCCAGATTTCCTTAAGATCGCAGCTGTCGATTTCCTCTCACCTTCCTTTGCTCACTTCAGTTTGTGTAAATTCTATAAATCCGCATGCGAATGCGATTTTCTGGATTTGTGATTTAAGGCAAAACAGAGTAGAAACAGGATTTATAATTCTGTGATTTAAGGCAAAACAGAGGAGAAACAGGATTTAAAGTTCTGTAGGATTTAAAGTCGCTGTTTCTTTTTCGCTGTTTTGCAGGATTTAGGTTAGATCCTGCTCAAATCCCACAGCCAAACAGCCGCAAATTCCACAGCTAAACAACACCTTTTTCCTACTTTACAAGCAACGAAAACCGAGAAAGAACTCCGTTATCAGACGATTTCATCTGGTCTCCGGCACTTTCACATTTCCTTCCTTCCTCTCGGTTTATTTTAGATGCCAGAGTTTATCATTGTGGCTAATTGTGAATACATAAAATCATATGAATGTGTATATGGTATATGTATAAGCTTCTTTTTGCAGGTTTGAATCTTCCATGTCTTTCGTTAGAGCGTGAGATGAAACCGTCAGTGTTTTAAAACAACAAAATCTTCGATGTGATGGGTATAAAATCTGATAATTCATCCTTATCTTTGAAAAATTTGTCGAAATTTTGGCGAAATTTAAAAATAAAGGAGAATATTATTTCGTATATATTTACTTTTATGCATGATTGAGGCCGTTATACTCATTAAACGTAGAAAATTGATTAGTCTTTAAAACCAATCCTTTCAGAATTTATAAGTAAAAACAGTTAGATGTAGCTCACTGTTGGATTTAAAATCTTGTATTTTACATTACTAAAATAAATTAGTTTAAATTAAAATTCTAAGCTAATTTTAAAATATAATTTGAGTTTGCTAAATTTTGAAGTAAATAAAATTATCAAAATTTGAATTTAACTGAAATCAAGAATTAATCAACAGTTCTTAAATGAACAAACATCTCTCACTTAATATTTGAATTATCTCGAATTTCACAATGAGATAATCAAAAAAAAAAAATTCAATCATTTTTAAAATTGAAATATGCAATATCTGGAAATATATTCAGATATTCGATCATGAAGTAATTGAAATGAGTTGGATATTTTGGTGAAACATAAAATTAGTCTTGTCATCATTTCAATTGATGTGAAAGATGATCGATTGAATATCTAAAGCACAGAGATCCCTTTAATTAAGATATAGTCTTCAAATATAATTCACTCCAAGTAAATTAAAGAAAATCAAAGGATTCATAAACGATTCCTAATTAAATTGAAGGATTGCTAATAAGCATAATCAAAGAATTCTTAAAAATTATTTGAAACATATTATTCATCTTATTAAATACTCGAATTGGATTAATGAGAAATTGAATAGAGTTTATGATGAGTTTGAGAATTGTCATATATATAAATGAGTTATTGAATATTTAAAATCAACTTTGAATAAAGAAAGTAATTAAAATTGATCAATAAGATATTAGAGCAGTTTAAAATACCATCGATGTAATTCTTCGTCTTAAAATGCTTAAATTATCACGAATGAGAGCTTTTAATCCAAAATTAGAAAATTCTTATTCTAACTATGATTTTCAAATCAATAATTTATGATTAGGAAATTATCTAAAATAAAAAATATATGCATGTCTTCTAGAGATTTAAAGTGTAAATTTTAATTTCAAAGTTGCAGAGGTTGAAATTAAATAAATAAAAAATTAATCTCATAATTTAGAAACAAAATTACCTAAATTACCAAACACCCACATGGGCCCTGACACTACGTTGAATGCTTAAACTTAATTTTTGAGGATGCTGCGCGGGTTGCTTCCCGGTTGGGTCTTAAGACTAGATCCAGGTTAACAAAACCTAAAAATCCAAAAATAATATTATAATATATCTAACTTAATAAAATATCTGAGAAGTTAATTCTGTCATATGATAGTAGATATGATTATATTTATTAGAGTCGATCCAAATAATAAACTAAAGATCAAACAAATTTATATACCGATGATGGTATAGAATGGAAATTTCAATGAGATGATACTTTCATCAAAATATGATTACAATTTCAAATCAAATTATCTCAAATATTTAATCTAATGTCATTAAATATTAAATGCCTAAATGAAAATCATCAATTTAAAAACTTAAAGTAAAAATTTAACCCACCTTTGATTGTTTGTGAGGTTTACAATTAAGAAAATTAGCTCACAAAGTCAAAGTCAAATTAAGTGTACTATGTTCACTCTCATTCAATCTCATGCATCATGACTCATTATATCGATTATATGCATGGGCTCCACATTTGATGCAGTTACGACTAGAGTCTTCTGATCGGGTGGTTGCCGTCAAATGACACCATTATATTACGATCACGACTGTAGCATGTATGCTCCCCAATGGCTCTTCCCTTTGAGTTGTGAATCATAAGGTATACTTGATATGGCAAAAAACCCTCTGTTAGCTAAGGTAGACTTAAGATTATCTCCTCAGACAAACATCACCCTAGGTCTATAAGGATTTCTTGGACTATGCAACCCACGATTGTTTATATCCTTCTCATGTTGTTATTCTATCTCCAGTAGAAGTAGGTGACCAATAGCAGGATGATGGAACCATGGGATCTAGATGGACGTCATCATTCCCCAACCATCAAGTTAATGATGAATTTCATAAATTCTAAACCCTAAATTTTAAAACTCTGCATACTGCTACTATACGCTATATATTTAGCGATCTAATGACTAACCTTAATCGAAAGTTCTCTCTCGACATTAGAAGAGTATTATGCTTTGCCATAGACTATAACCTAAAGTCCTCACAAAATGAGGGTGAAATCTCTGGGTAGTGTCTTATCTACTGTCTCGTATGCTTTTTGAAAATTACATCGATATTTAAATCACACTCTCTTCAATGCGAGAGGTCAGTGGCAAATTTTTGGAGCCCACAGATTTCTGGCTACTCCGCTAGAGACAAATTTCTCTTTCCATCTTTAGCTAGTCATATACATGCTATAGTATCAACAAAATATTTAAAAATTCAAAACAAAAAAGGTAATTTAAATGTGTAATAAATTCAAATTACTAATGTATGAGACTCTATGTCGAATGAATTATTCTGTAGAATATATATTTAGTACACTATTATTTTGTTATAGTACCTTTGCATTTTGAAAGTATGAGATGAAATAACAATTACTAATTAATAATCCCCATCTTTCACTTTAATGGATCTCTGAGCACTCCTTTCCTGTTGACTAGGGGTGTCGCTTAGCAGAACACCATCATCAAACGAGATGTTGGAGCTACCATCAATTTAGTAGTGTGGATTTCCCCTAACTCACCCATGGTGCACTCGTGAGGCCATCTTGGAAGGCATCACTTTAATGAAGCTCACTCATCATGCAACCAACCAAAAAAGCTATTAAAGAGTTCTCCTAGAACTTTTTTGAAAGAGGTCAATCAATCCCTGAAGAGAATCATTATTAGACATCTTATATCTCTAATGCCTAATTTTAAGCTTAAAACCTTTATAGAAGACATGACTTTGAGGCTTCCTCATTAAGAAACAAATTAATTAGAAGGAAAAGAAGAAGAAGAAATCTGAGGGCTAACAAATCTACAATGACTGTGAACAAACAATATTATTTTCACCAGTATTCTACCCATAACTTTATAATCTAAAATGGGTAAAAGAATAGATCTATTGGTGAGATGAAGCGTCTTCACAACATAATAATGTCAAGCTCCATAGAGGAGGCACAAAACTATCCTTTAGTACATAAAGTTCTTAAAGTAGCCAAGGAAAGAGACTTAATGAAAAGAAAATTTTAAAGGTCTGTGACGATTGAAATACTGAAGCCATGCCAAGGAGGTTGCCATCTTCTATGGTAACTTGTCATCAAGCCAAGTATGCTTCGGGTGGTGAGCATCAAAGCGTGACAGTTAGATCGCGTGTCTAAAAATTCGCTATCGAAAGGTTTCGACGAAAGGGTAAGCAGATATGGAGGCCAAGGCCTCATGATAAAATTCTGAAGAAAGAAAGAGTTGTGACATCTGATGCACATATTAAATCTACCTCAAAAATTACTCATCAAATGATATCTAAAGAAGGGATATCCGATAAAAGACATGATGGTCAACATCACGGAGAATCCTCAGGGATCCGTTATCAATCGATTCACCCTGGAGAAAGTTGATTATGATCCATCTAATGGAAGAAATGTCTATTCCCCACAATGAAATAGAGATCCATTTGAAGCATGAAGTTCATGTGCAAGAAGATGGCGATGAACAGGACACTATGGAAGTAAAATTTGTATATGACTAGACATATAGATGAACCTTTCAAACATCATCAAACATGAATTGGTGAGCTTGAACGATTCAATGTTTCTGAAGGAGAGTCATCACAAAAGAGAGTAGAAGATGGATCTTCAATCTCTGCTAAAGAGGAGGAAGAAGACGATCAAATAAAAAGAAAGTTATGGGAGTTGAAGGCTTTATGGTTGAACCAGTAATGATCAGTATGCTTTTATAATCGGCATCATCATTCAAACAATAAATGTCGCAAATGCACAAGGAGAAGGAGATCAAGTTGAAATATGGCTAGTGCACCAAACATACTACTCAACTAGAAATAATAATTAATGAAAGATAACACAATGATAGCTTGAGTATGAAACACATGAATAAAACGTCATTAATTGAATTTGATCAAGTGACATAAAAGGCTACCGGTACCAAAATTTAATATTTTTAGTGGGCATAATAATCAAAACAACATCTAGCAATTGCTACTTGTGATAACAGAGAAATGATACAGTTTTCATTAGTTGATGGTCTTACCTCAACTGAGTGGTATGCAAAACTAGCGAATGATTCGATCAAAACTTTTCTTCTAGATAATGTTTGTGAAAAGGTTTAGACAGTAGAGATGATAACCATCCCTTACTTTGTTAAAAAAAAGAAAATATGAGTCGGTGATAAAATTCATAACTTGTTGGCGTAATCTAAGCATGAAATGTGAATAAAATTGGAGGAAGAATATGCGATCCAACTGTTACTAAGAAATATGGATGATAAAATGGCACCAATTTTATATATGACATCAATTATAGCATTCCAGGACATGAATAAACCATCAATTGAGCCAAACCAAGCCTAATTGGCCACTTGACCTAAGTTGACCCAAATTGGCCTAAAAAGCCAAAATAGGTCAAATCATGATTTAACCCAAATTGATTGAAACCAATAGCTCAAGTTCATCCCAAATCACTTATTGAACTTGACCAAAGTCATGATTGAGCCCAAGTTGACCAATTGGTCAACTTGAACAAATTGACCTAAAAGATCAAATTGACCAAAATTCAAATTAATTTCAAATTAAACCAAACCAAAGTCTACAATCATTTTCAATCAACCAATTGAACTTAAATAACCATAACCTAATTTGTTCAAATTGATCAAATTGGTCAACTTGACCATTTTGACCCTTTTAATCCAAATTAGTCAAATCAACCTAAGCCAAAACCCAAATTAATTGAACTAAAACATCCCAAATCATCATATGAATCTGACCTAAGCTTTCCCAATTTGACCAATTGGTCAACCCAACCCAACCTAACCCAAAGGGAACCCATTTGACCAATCCAAAAACCACTCAAATCCAACTTATGAGATCTTGTGGTGACCTAACTCGCTTAAACTCACCCAAAGTCGACTAAGACCTCCCAAAGCCAAGTGGTCCTCATTATCAAACTATAGGATTTAAATTTAAAACTAATGAATCAAGCCAAGTTCTCCCATCCCCATGGCGCCCTTAGCACTCCATGGAACTTTCTCACCCAACCCAGCCAAGCCCACAACCCACCCAAGGTTGGCCAGGACCTTTGGGAGGTGAGTTGACTCTCCAAAAATATTGGATCCATAAAAAACCCTTGCATAATGGATCCATGGCGTCTCCCATCACTTCTCACATCCACTGTGCCACCTTGACATGATGGAGACAAATCATTGTTGACGGTGGTGAGCCAAATCATGCGCATCAGTCCATCATGGGCAATGAGTATACCCCTCAATTGAGAACACAATTGCATCATGAGCCTTCCTAAGTTAATTTTGAAGCCCCTGAGTGTTTCCAAGGATCCCAAGCCCTTTGATCGACATTTCCCATTCAGAAAAGCAAATAGGGCATCCCAATCGGATACTCCCTCTCCACCAAATCAAATCAAATTCCTTGCACCCACCATCCCCATACTATTGAAACCAAACCAATTCCCAAGATTCCAAGCCACGGAGGTGAGTTTGATCAGATGAGCCCTTGCGTGGATTGGTCAACCAAAACTAGCCCAAATCAAGCTCAAATCTCTTCAATAGGGCCTCACCTGTAGGCAAAGCTACATCAGCGTTACACATTAACTCTGGTGAGGTAATTTCTCAAACTGATTCTTTTATGGGAAAGTGGGTTGATCTTTTGTGAAAGAAATTCAAATCCCATGTGAATTTGACCGTTAGATGTGTGTGTCTCCCTTCCTCAAAGGTGTGGAAAAATTTAAAGACAATCCTCGGTGAGCATGGATCGAACAAGGGAAGATGGACAACATCATCTCATCACTCGAATGGATATATATCATGAGTCGTCCATCCCATGATTGGAATGAACTCGATCAAATCATGAGATCCTTTGATTCCTTTTCTAAATCGAAGATCAAATCGTAGTTGTCCGATCTTAGATTGGACGGTCTGCGGAGAAAGTGCATCTGCCGCCATTCAAGTCAGCCTTCGGATGTGACTACTTAAAGCCAATCACGCCATCGTGAAAAGTGTCTTAGCCACCATGGCCGAGTTAAGACTTTAATTAGGGCTAATTAATTAGTTTTTAATTCTAAATATGTTTATATATAATTAGTTAATTAACTTAAGGTGATGTAGGTAAGTTAATTTCATAACAATTAAAACATAAAATCAAATCAATTTAAATATTCTTCATTAAACCAAATTAATTCATACATGGGGTGGGTTAGGATTAGCAAACCTCTTTCATGTTTCCTAAATCAAACCAAACTTAAAGTTAAAAAAATATCTTTAAAGAATTTTGGTTTATTTTAAATAACCTTATTTAATATGATTGCCCTTAGAATTAATTGGGGTGAATGAAATCATGTCTTACATTCTTTTATTTCTTTCCAATCATGCTAACTATTGGTTGTCATATGAAATCATGCATTCTTTTCTTTTAAAATTACTTAAATAAAATATTTTCTTTTATGTCAAATTGCATGTGTTGACTTAAATTAAAATATGTGTGGTATACTATTAAATCAAAAGCTATTTTAAAAAACCTATAAATCAATTATATAAATGAAGTAACATTAATTACAAATATATAAACTTTCATGTGATGATAGTATAAGATGTGCAATATGAAGTTCTCTTTCCTTATCTTAACATGGATTCACATAGGATTTCAAGTGTATAGTTCATTTAAAAGAACACAACATTTGCCTAAATATTCCCATCTCCATGTTAAGACTTAGGAAGAATTTCATATCACATATGTAAATCATAAAATCAAATGTGACTTCTTGCATATTCCTTATTCATGTGGTTCTTGTACATTTGTATCCAGAAAAGTGGTATATTATCAACCAGGTTCTTGGGGCTTTAAGTAGTAAGTAGGTCTTGTATTACGCAAGTTAGAAAATAATGGTGCCGTACTCACTTAAAACTCTTATACATATGTATGTATGATGTGGCCAATGAATAAGAACCATAAATAAAATAAATCAAACATAACTTTTGCATGAGTTTTTCTATCCTTATAGTTGCTTATACATCTACATGTATCTAAGAAAAGTGGTGTATTAGTTTGGAAATCTGCTATTTTAGTAGCCTAAGTTGGTCATGTACCTTCGTGTAGAAAATAATGGCATGTGCTCACTTAAAACATTTTATATGTGAATGTGTATCTTAATGGATGAAAATCCCTCTTTTCTATGTAAAAGGCACATTCATAATTCAAACAAAATGAAATATTTAAATTCCAAATACATTTCTTTTGCATTCATCATTCAAGTATGCTAAAAATACAAATATGTATAGGTATGCTTAAGATTTACTCACATGCATGATATACATGATGGCAAGAAATGAATAAATGTGTGTTATGTGATAGTAATCCATTTTAATTAATCTTAAGATGCCTTTCTTATTGAATAGGGTTATTTAATGTGAACCTAAACTTAGGGTTAATTAAACACATAATAAACCATTCCTTAAAGAGAACTAAGTTAATTAACTTACCTTAGAAATGGCTTAAGGTAGGGATAAAAGAGAGATTCCTTCTCTTTCTATAACATTTAGTTGCTAAGTGTAGGCTATATGAAACAAAAGAAAACACCAAGTAAAATCTTCAAATCAAATAAATCACTTAAAGAGAAATCAACCCTTTATAAATTAAATCCCTCGCACTTAGCAAATCATAACTCTAAAGCCTAGGTAGGACATACCACACAAGCCTTAACATATACACATTAGATTAAGTCACCATTTCTAGCTTTATGTTAGGACGGTGCATGGTTTGGTGTATGTTTGGTTTTGTGATGTATTATTTTAGACTAGATGTTAGTGTATGTATAGTCCGGATTGTGATATTAGCCTAATCATATTTTATGTAGGGGGTCGTGCTTAAGAGGCCGCTGTAATAAAAATATACATGCTTTTTACTGTGTAGGTTGCTTAGCCCCTAAGCATAGCCCAAGTTAAGACAGGTGGGCTTGGTTACCCATGTGGGGGTGCTAAGTCTAAATTATTTATATAATTGCTTGGGTTGTATGGTGTATTTAGCTAACACTTATTTTACAGGTGTAGCTAGATTTACTTTTCTTCTCTTTTAATATAATTTTACTTTAGGATTAGAATAAGTGTTATGGGGATTAGGATGAGCATTGGTTATAAGATCAAGTCTTATACACCATGATGCCTTTGCAAACAACATCCCAATCAAACCAAAAGAAAGAAATAAATGGAGCAAATCAAAATGAAGAAATGAAAGATGAAGAGTGAAGAATGGAGGATGAAGAATAAAGACCCCATAACAATTATCATTTTATAATTATAATATTCTTTCATTATATGGGATGTATAAGGGGTAGAGCTGGATACCCACATTTCTTTCGGGTTGCATGTGATACCCAACTACATTCCTCTTATTCTTTTCTAGCTTTTATAGAATTGTTTAATATTTTGTTTAGCTTGTGCATTAGAAATATCATGTCTTTTAATAGTTTCTTTATGATTTGTGATTGCTGTGTGGCTTGGATGCGATTAGGCTCTTAGGATGAAAAATAAATTTTCTACCACTAACAACTCATAACTAAAATTTTAAACAATTCATAACCTCACATAAAAAAGCTTAGGCATTAATTCAAGATAATAAAATATTTAGCAAACCCTTAGTTGGATGATTGTATGTTGAACATCATGGATAACCATATTATTTCACTCTTGCTAAGAGAGAGCTTCCATCTTTTTCAGATAAAATGGTCTTAACCTTTAAGAGTCTATAATGGAAGAACACCTCTTTCCCTCTTGATTTAGCCCATAATCAAATTCTCATGTATTTAGGTATACAAAATCCCATAGCCTGTGTCAAAATAAAGAGTCCCAGATTAAATAAAATGTGATAAAATTTTGTGTTAGATTTAAGTCATTATTCATACCCCTCATGCTTTAGTCTCTTAAGGAGTGGGTTTAAGAACTTAATTTCTCTTCTAAATAAATAATAGCCTAATCATCTTGTAAAGTATATGACTTGCCTACATGGATTTAAAGCAATAAGTCCAACATTCGGGTGGTTTACTCTCTCTTGAAGAGGTAAAGCTCCCTAGATTTAAGATCTGAGGTTGATGTTTTCTTTTGCGAGCTACAAGCATAAATCCTCACCTCTTGGGCATTTCAACAATCATGTATTGTGGAATTATAAGTCTTAGATTTCTAAATAAAATTTAAACTCAAATAAATAAATCTCCTCAATTTCAAATACATAAAGCCCAAGCATAGGATAAATTAGAGTGCTCACTAGGTCTCTTAGTATCATGAGCACTCCTTATTCATCTCCTTTGATTTAGATAACTCCTCTTTGATCTATCCTATTTAATTTTCTAAAATACAACCAATCCTTTGATAGTTCTATCTTTGAAGTCTTTGGAGATAGCTACTTTGTCGAGATTATTCTTAAGGATTGTGACTTCACTTTTGGAGTGAGCTTTCAACTTCTTCATCTTAGACAAGAATCCTCTAGTCACTAAGAGTTCCTTAGTCTTAAGACACTTCTAATGATTAGGTGAACACTTAACCTAACCCCAGAGACTTAGAAGAGTTAGTCATAGGAATAAGTTATGCCTTAGGAGTATTACGAAAACTTGCCTACCCTATAGGTTGAACCCAATCCTTGCTTCCCTCCTTCAAACCAATTCCAAATCAAATCATAAATCAATTATAACTAAATTGATTTTCTCAAATCATGAATCAATTCTAAATCAAATAATTGAAACCCATAATCAATTCCAAATCCAAAATCTTTCCTAAGCCCTTTTGATTTCATCTTAGACTTAGCTCAAATCTAATCCAAATCACTCCAAACTCAAGAGATTATCTTATAACCCATTTATATTCTCATTTATATTCATAAATATAAATGAAATATAAATTCAAATAATCAAAACTAAATTCAAAACTCAAGTCCTAATATAACCTAAATCCAACCAATATCCTTTCAAGTCAAAATTTTGAACTTAACCAAGTCTTTCTCAAATCAATCCAAACCTTTTAGATTTTCTATTTAAACAATCATTCCATCAATCACATGCCCAAATATAAACATAAAATTCAATCATCAAACCAAAATCAAACTAACCCAAATCAAATCCATGTTCATCCTTTGAACTTGAAATTGTCAAATGAATCAAAACCCATTTGACTCTAAATCACTTGCAATTAGATTTATATTTCAATCATAAGTCCATATGTGAGTTCAACCAAACTTGAATGAAGCCTTGATCAAGCCAATTGACCCACTTAGGCTCACTTGACCTAAAGTGAACTAAAGCACCTTTTGGAGCTAAATTCTAATCCAACCCAAATTGGATTGAACTAAGCCCATCTAAGCCTCACATTGTGAGCAACAATCATCTTAGGATGATGAATCACTCAAATTGGGTCAAACCAAGTCAAACTTAGCCTTTGACCAAGTCCACACTTAGCCCAAATGAAACCTAAACTAGCCAAAATCCACCATATGCCAAATTGATTGAAACCATTGATATAAACTAATTCATAACTAATGATTGAACTTGACCATCAATTGAGTCAAACCTAATTGATTGACCTAAGTTGACCCAACTTGACCTAAAAGTCAAAATGGGTCAAATCTTGATCTAAGCCAAATTGATTGCAACCAATGGATCAAATTCATTCTAAATCACTTGTTGAACTTGACCAAAGCTTTAGACTAGACTGGCCCAATTGACCATGAACAACTTGACCTAAAAGGTCAAATCAACTTGAAATCAAACTAAACCAAAATTGATTGAAACCAAAGCTTGTAAAAAATATTTCAAATGATCAACCAAGCCTAAAACAACCCATGACCTAACCTAATTGGGTCATATGAGTCAAATTGATCAACTTGACTCATTTGACCTAAATGAACCTAAATGAACCGAAACCAAATATAAATCAAATTGAACCAAACCAATGATACCATAGGCTCCAATCATTTGAACTTAACCTAACCCATGGTTTGACCCAATTTGACCAATTGGTTAACCTAACCCAATTTGACTCAACTTTACCTAAATAGGTCAAATTGAACCAATTCAAACCAAATTAACTCTAAATCACTTGAAATTTGGCCCAACCCACTTTTGAATCATTTCAAATCTGTCCAAATCAAAATCAAGGCTAAATGACCATTTTATTCCTAGGTCAAAGGGTATCCTATGGCCAAATTCACTTGAAATTTGGTCAATTCTTTCTCATGGCAACTTGACATCTTCCTAGTGATCCACATGGACACTAAGAGAGGTGGTGAATATGACCCAATGGGTTTGAATCAGCCATGACCCAACCCAAGGCCAAACCGACCCCTCCAATGAGAATTAACCACTTGGATCACCCCATACACTCACCTAGCACATGGGCACTCCCTCTCCTCCACTCCTCTGCCTAAAATGAATCACATGGAGTGCCTAACAGCCCAAATAGATCAATCAATTAGGGCAATTGAGCTAAAATGGCAAAGCTAGTCTCGGTCATCCGATCCAAGGAGGGGGAGATATACTCCCCCTCATTCCCACTCAAACCAGAGACATTGCATTTGATTGAGCTCTAGGAATCGAAAGCAAGCTTCTCCAAACTTCCCAAAGCCATTTCCAAGCCTCCTCAATTTCTCCTTCTCGTTTTCTTCAAAGCCAAAATAGGTGAAGTGAAATTCCAACTTACTCAACTCTCCATCAAATTCAAATTGCTCTTGCAAGCACCATCAAGGGACCTAGTCAAGCTCACTCAAGGTATTTCCCAAGTCACCAAGCCATGGGAAGGGGGACTTTGATCAAAGACGATTGCCATTGAAGGAGAGCTTGATCAAAGAAGATATCCACTTCAAATTAAGGTTTGATACTTTCAATGGGGCTTAGTCTCACTAGCCACCTCCTCCATTGGAAGTCTGTGATGATAGCCTCCGTGTATTGCTCAAAATTGATCCTAAGTTAAAAATGCTTGGTCCTTTGTGAAGGAATTGTAACCCCATTAGATCTTTACCATTGGATCTCTTGCTTGTGCTCTTTGAGGTGTGGGTGAGTTTGAACTCCATCCAGCTTCGATGAGCTCGATCGAGCGACAATCAATGGGCGGCATCCATCTCTCGCTTCGGAGGAGATAGATCACACACCATTCATTAGTGATTGGGCGAGCGGTTGTAATTTAATCACGTTAGATCTTCTTTTAATTTAAGCCTAAATCACGGGATTAATCGTGACCGTCTGATCTTAGATTGGATGGGCCGTGGAGAAAGCGCATCACGTGTGGCATGCGTGATGCGTGACAACAAATAACCAATCCCATGGCGCCATGCCGTATGCGCGCATCGGCGGTCCATGTGGCGCGGGATTAGTTAATTAATTAGGTTATTTAATTATCCATTAATCAAGAAACTTCATAAAATCATAATTAAATATAAAAAAACCAAAAAAATATAAATGAGGCTCGTTTTAAAGATAATTCAAGGAGAATATAAATTTGATTGATTTTAATAGTAACTCACTCAATTTGGGTTTTATTGGAAATATAATTAGCCTAATTACTTTTTAATTATTTCAGTAATTAATTCCAAACTACCTATGATTAATTAGTGGGATGACCTTTGCCTCCCATGATTTTCTTAGAATTTATTATTAGATTAATTAGGATAATTGCTTATTTCATCTTTAATCACTTCTTTAATCAATTAAATGATTAATTAACCTATTAAATGGTGATAAATTATTAATTCTTTAATCATCTTAAAAAATAGTAAATGGACTTAGGGAATGAGATTAGGATTTCTTTTCCAAATCTTTTCTCCTAAGTTTATTTTATTTGGATAAAGACTTAATTAATTTGCAAAGTGATTAATGATTTGCTCACTACATTAAATGACTTAATTAACTAAACTCAAAACCAAATTATTCCAAAAATTAATCATCTTAATCTTGAATAGATTCTTAGGTGTTCAATAACCTAAGAAGCTTCAAAAGAAATTATAATCAAACTGCATGTATAAGATGATTATGAAAGTACTTAATTAAACCATTTAGCTTAATTAATCAATAATTGTGAGCCAATTGGATTAGGCCCCTTTATTTCTTAGGTGCATTGTTGATTTGAATTCTATGTGATTGTATATCATATGTTGTCTCATAATTACTTGTTTAATTATGTTAAAGTGGTATAGGTAAGGGGTAATTAATGGACTTAATTCACACCTTAACCTAAATAAAACATAAAATTAACATAATTATTCTAAAATTAAACCAAACCAATTCACACATGGGAGAAATGGGTTAGGAATAGAAACTCACATTTTCTTAAAATCAAATCAAATCAAAAATAAAAAATCTCTTCAAAGAATTTTGATTCACTTTAAATGATCTTATTTTATAGGATTGTCTTTAGGAATTAATTAGTGAATGAAGTCATGCTTACATCACTTTATTTCTTTAAGCATGCTATATGTTGTTTTCACATAAAATCATGCATTCATCTCCTTTGAAAAATCTCTTTAAATAAAATGTTTTTTTTTATGTCAAATTCCATGTGTTTATAAATTTAAGAATATGAGTGCTATATCAATATTAAACCAAAAGTATTTTCAAAACCTAAATCAAAGATTATAAATGAAGTGATGCTACTTATAAGTATAAGCTTGCATGTGATTATAACATAAGATGTGTATTATGTGATCTTCTTCTCTCTTCATAGATTTGAATATTTAAGTGTATAGTTCATTTAAAAGAACATAACACTTGCTTAAATCTATTCTATGCACTTCTATGTTATGACTTAGAGGATCTTCACATTTACATGTAAAACAACCAAACATAATCTTTTGCATGATTCTTCATCCATTTGTTCCTTTTTGTACTTTTACATGTATTTAAGAAAAGTGGTATATTAGTCACGGACATCCCGATTGTGAGACTTTAAGTATCCCCAAGTAGGTCTTGTACCTTACACTAGTGTAGAAAATAATTCATACTTACTTATGTCTTTTATACATGTGGATGTGCATTTAGCTAATGGATAAAATAATCCTCTCTTTTCTACATATTAAAAACATGCATTCATGGAATATCCAAATTTTCTTAAGCAACATCTCTTAGCATTCATCATCAAGGTGTATTAAAATTTGTATTGCATGTATAGGGATGCTTAGGATTTATTCATATGCATGGTATACATGTTGGAAAGAAATAAAGTGTTGTGTGTTATGTGATAGTAATTCACCATAATTAGTCCTAAGATTCCTTTATTATTGAATAGGGCTATTTAGAGCAAATATAAACTTAGGGTTAATTAAAACATATAATACAACATTCATTAAAGAAAAAATTATTAATGAATCTACCTTAGAAATGCTTTAAGGTAGGGATGAAAGAGAAGTTCTCTTCTCTTTTCTTCTCTTTACAATATTTAATTACTAAATGTAGGTTCATTCAAACCAAATCAAATCATCAAATAAAATTGACAAATCAACTAAATCACTTAAAATCAAACCATCTAAGTTGAATCATTCACACTTAGAAAATTTCAACAACAAATCCCACATCCAAGCCTTAAATGGCATACACATTAGGCTAAGTCATCATTTCTAGCTCTATGTTTGGTGCATGATTTGATGCCATTTTATTTTATGATAATGTTTTAGGGAATGTTGGGGTGCATGTGTGCATTGGATGATAGGATGATTGACCTCATTTTTAGAATGAGCTCTCAACACCTCCATCTTAGGCATAGGATTCCTCTTAGACTTTAAGAGTTCCTTAGTCTTAAGACACATCTAGTGATTAGGTGGACACTCCAACCTAGCCCTAGAAGACTTAGAAGAGTTAGCCATAGGAATAGGTCATGCCTTAGGGGTGTTAGAAAATTTCTTACCCTTAGCTTAACCATTCCTCACTTTCCCACCTTCAAGTCAAACTAAATCAATTATGTTTGATTTTCTCAAACTCAAATCAATTTCCATGATTGAAATTCCATGATTGAAACCTATGATCAAAAAGCCATCAAAATTCCTAAGTTCAAATTTCCTAAGTCCTTAACCCTCTCTTAAGGACTTAACCAAAATCATGATTCAAACCTATTCAAATCTTTGAGATTTTCTCATGATCCATTTATATTCCCATTTATAAATGAAATATAAATTCAAACTTATCAAATCAAATTCAAAATTCCAAATCAATGCAGAAAAATTTTCTTAAGTCCCTTTAATTTTCCATTAAAGGACTTAGCAAATCAATCTAAACCTTGATCAAACCTATTCAAATTCATGGATTTTCTCAAAACTTATTTATATTCTCATTTATATTCATATATAAATGAAATATAAATATAATCAATAAATCAACTCAAAATTAAATTTCCAAATTTAAAATCCGAAATTACCTTAAATCCTTAATTTTTCATTAATGGATTTAGCCTAAACTTTGATCAAACCTATTCAAACTCATGGGATTTTCTCAAACTTATTTGTATTCTCATTTATGTTCACATATAAATGAAATATAAATATAAAATCAAATCAATTAAAAAAAATAAATTATTAAATTTCAATTAAAATTTCCTTAAATCCTTTAAATTCCCTTTAATGGATTTAACCTAAATCATGATTAAACCACTTCAAATCCTTGAAATTTTCTCATGATCCATTTATATTCTCATTTATATTCATATATATAAATGAAATATAAATTCAAACAATCAAAACAATTCCAAAAATCAAACTCAAATCAACTCAAAATCAAATCTAAGCCTTTGCCAAAATCTTGAACTTACCAAATTAATTTCAAATCAAGCCAAACTCTTGATTTTTCTCTCATGGTTCAATCAATCCTACAATCATGAGCTCATATATAAATCCAAACTTCAATCAAACAATCAAAACTCAAATCAAAAATCAAACCCAAGACCCCTTCATATTCTTCCTTTGAATATAAAATTTTCAAATGGATCAAAACTTTGACTTCAAACCAACTTGTAAATGGATTTATATTTCAATCATAAGTCCATATACAAGATCAATCAACTTCAAATCAAGCTTTGACCAAGCCATTTGACCACTTAGGCTCACTTGACCCAAAGTGACCTAAAGTACCCTATGAGCCAACTTTTGATCTAACCAAATTGGATTGAACCAAACTCATATATTTCCTCTCATCATGATCAACAATCATCATGGGATGATCAATCAATCAAATTGGGTCAAACCAAGTCAAACTAAGGGTTGACCAAGTCAACACAACCTAAAATGAAACTAACATACCAAATTCCACCATAGGCCAAATTGATTGAAACCATTGATTCAAGTTCACTCATGACTTATGTTTGAACTTGACCAAACCAACATTTGAGCCTAACCTAGCCCAATTGGCCCACTTGACCCAAGTTGACCCATTTTGACCTAAAGGGTCAAAATGTGTCAAAACTTGATCTAAGAAAAATTGGTTGAAACCAATGGGTCAAGTCCATCCTAAAGCACTTGTGGAACTTGACCAAAGCCTCAATTGGCCAACTAAACCCAACCTAGCCCAATTGACCTTAGACCCAACATGACCTAAAGGTCATGTTGAGCCAAGAACTTAACAAATTGATTGGAAACAAAGATACCAATCACTCCATGACTAACCTAACCTAAACCTACCCTTGACCTACCCCTTAGGTCAAATGGGTCAAATAGGTCAACTTGACCCATTTGACCTAAATGAAGTCATATAAAAACCAAATATAATCCAAATTGAACCCAAAGCCATCAAAACATTTAAAATGGTCATATGAACTTGACCCAACTCTTGGTTTGACCCAATTTGACCTATTGGTCAACTTGACCCAAGTTGACCCATTTTGACCTAAATGGGTCAACATGAGCCAAACCCTATCAAATGGATTCCAAATCCAATGAAACTTGGCCAAACCTATTTTCTCAACATACCAAATATACCCAAAGTGAAAAATAGCAAAATGACCATTTTATCCCTAGGCCATAGAACAAATTTTGGCCTAGCCCATGGGTATTTTGGTCATACACTCTTCACAATCGAGGCTTTCCTAAAAGCTCAAGGGGACTTAGTGATGAGTGGTGCACCCAACCAATGGGTTTGGGAGCCATTTGCCATGGACCAAACCCACCACATGGCTTGAAATTCAATTTTCAAACTCCCCAAGCTCAATTCAAGCACATGGGAGTTGACATTCCACTACTCGCCAAACGACCATGTGCACACTCAAAACCATCAAAATAACCTCTCCAATCTGATCAATTGGATCAAAATGGCAAGCTTATGCTCGGCCATCCGATTTCCATAGGGGGAGATATACTCCCCCTAATTTAATGAAAATTAACTTCACTCACACTTAATTGAGCACTAGGGAAGCTTCCTAGAGGGGAATTCAATTTCCATCTTCTCGATTTTCTCCACTTGAAAATAGGGGTGGTCCATTGAAGAGAACCAATTTCTTCCACATTAATCCAATTGTTGCACACTCCATTGATCAAGTCGAGTTTTCTTCTCTAAGTTCTAAAGGCAAAGGAGATAGCTTTATCAAAACAAAGGAATTGAGGAGGTTATAGATCCACTCAACCTGGTGCTCAAACTTTGAAGCTTCATCTTAAAAAAGCTCCTCCGAATCGAGTCGCGGTGATCACCTCCGTGAGGTTAGTGATTTTAAACTTAATTCTCATAGGTGTTGGTCTTTTGTGAAGAACTTTAATTTCATGGATCTTCATTGGATGTATTGGTATTGTATAATGTGGTTTGAATTTAATTTTAGCTAATCGAGCTCAATGGATCAAAGCTTAGAAGGCGCATCTCATTCTTCTTGAGCTTTGATAGGGATGAGTCTCTGGCTGTCCATCCGCACATTTTGGATGGACGGTTGAGATTATTCCCATATTTTAGAAACCCGTTATCCATTTTATAAATCGCAGGGAGATCTCTGACCGTCCAATCTTTGATCGAAAAGCGCGTGCGCCGCCAGCCACCTTTTCAATGTGACATTTAAGTAGGTGACTCACGGCATGATGCGTGTAAAGCACACCGACCGCCGCCCGCATATGTCGCCATTGGGGATTATTAGTTGTATTCATAATTAATCCCTAGATCTTCAAAATTTCATAACTCTTCATAGGAAAATCAAAAAAATAAAAGGAAAAATGCTATGGAAAGATAAATTCATCTAGAATATTCTAAAAATATTTTCAATAGATTTTCAAGTCTCCTTTATTTTTTTCCTGAATTTAGGTTTCTTTAGAAATCTTATTTAGCTAATTATTCTTTAATTAGGTCATCAATTGATCTCAAATTTCTAGGGTTCATTTTAGGGGATGACCTCTACCTCCCCTAATTTTCTTGAGATTTATTTAGATTTGAATTAGATTACTATTTCATTCCTAATTACCCTTTCATGTAATTAAGGATAATTAGTGTGATTAATGGATTTATCCTATGATTAAGTTTGAGTGGATCATCCAATGAGTAGGGTTTATGGAATAATTTTGAGGCATTTCCCTAAGCTATTCCCTAAACCCCCATTTCTCTCCTTAATCCCCTCTTAATTAAGGGTTAATTCATTAATTACCCCTTTAAACAATTTTCAAAAATTCTAAAAAGTTCCATAACTTAATTAATCTACCTTGGGTAGATGCTTAGGTGTTTAATAGCCTAAGTTCAATTAAGGAAATTAAAACCCTTTCATAAGTGTGAAGGGATGTTTTAAAAGTACTAAAGCAAAACCCCTTAGCTTAATTAACTTTTAATTATGAGCCAAATTGCATTAGTCCTTTTCATTATTAGGTGCATTGCAAATTTAAATACCTTGTGGGTTTTATGTCATCTCATTGGCTCATAATAATATAGTTAATTTTTCTAAGGTGGTGTAGGTAAGGGTTAATTAAGCCACTGAATGCATACCTTAACCTAATCAATGCTTAAAAATGGATTTAATTATCTAAAAATAAAAAAAAATACCAAACACATGTGGGAATGGGTTAGGAACAACAAACACATCTCACTTTTTTAAAATTAAATCAAACTTCAAACTAAACAAAATCATTTTGAAATTCACTTTGATTTATTCTAAATTTTCTTATTCTTAAGAATGTCTTTAGGATTTAAGTAAAGTGAGTTTTTTTTCATTGCTTTGGAACTTTTCTAACATGTTAAGTTATATGTCATGTGATTCACGCATTCATAATTTTATGTTTCAAATTTTAAAATGAAAATTGTTTACTTTATGTCAAATGTGCATGTGTTGGCTAAAGTAAAATATGAGTGGCTATTATCACTACTAAATCAAAATTATTTTCAAAACTTATAAATGAAATATCAAATCTAAAGTGTGCTATTATATCTTTATAAGCTTGCATGTGATAGATTATAAAGTCATGTTTAGTATAGCCTTTCTTTCTTCCTTATGTTAGCATAGTTTTGAATAGGAGTTGGTAAGATGTAGGTTCATTTGAAAAGAACCCAACACTTACTTAATTCTATACCCTATTCATCCCTATGCTATCATCTAAGAAGGATTGCCTACACTTGCATGAATAAATTGCATAAACAAAATAAATCTATTAAATAACTTTTGCATATTCCTTTTCCATTTCATTTCTTTTATATGCATGTTTGTACTTAAGGAAAGTGGTATATTAGTCTGGACAACCCCGAGGTTGCGAGGCTTTAAGTAGCCTAAGTAGGTCTTGTACCTTACACCTCTGGTTAACAATGGCACTATACTCACTTATGCCTTTCTTACTTTCATGCATGTATGTGAAATTTTGGATAAGGAAAACCTTTTCTACTTAAGAAAATCAATGCATTTAACTTCTAAATTTTCTTAAAATGGATTACTTAGCATGCATCATAAAGTGTGTTAATCTACTCTCATTTTGCATGTACAGATATGCTTAGGGTCCATCCATATGCATGTTATATATATGTTGGGAAAAAATGAAGTAATGTGTGTTATGTGAATTTTGATTCATTTATTTAATCTTAAAATGCCTTTCTTTTGAATAGGTTTGTTTAGAGTTTATCTAAACTTAGGATTTATTAAAAGATATAATCAAAACATTCACCTAAATGAAAGTAAAATGTGAACTTACTTTAGAAATTACTTAAGGTTAGGGAAGGAAAGAGAAGTTCTCTTCTCTTTCCCTCTCTTCATAACTTAGTAATTAATTGTAAGTTTCACTTAAACCAAATTAAAACATGAAATAAAACAAACCCAAAATACTTAAACAACTTAAATGAAACCCTCCTCTAAGTTGAACATGTTCTTCACACTTAGAAAATTTGAATCTAAGGTCCTAAGCTAAGCATACCACACAAGCATTCAAAGCACACACATTAACCTAAGTCACCACTTTTAGCCTTAGGTTAGGTCGGTGCATGATTTGATGTTATGTTTTTTATGATGAATGTTTTTAGAATGGATGTTAGGGTGTATGCTCATAGAATGAATGGTAGAGCATGCTTCGTCTAATTATTCTTTTCTGTAGGAGATTATGCTTAAGGGGAGTTATCATAAATAAAAATATAAATGCTTCTTCCTTGTAGGTGCTTATACCCCTTGCATAATCCATAGGCGTGGACTTAGTCACCCATGTGTGGGGTGATAAGTCCATATACATGCTTGGGATTTGTGTGTTTTGATTTAACTAACCTTTATTTTGCGTGTTAGTTAGATTTCCCTTTTCCTTTTCATGTAAAATTGTATAATTAGGATTTTGGAATGATTTGTTATGGGGATTAGGATGAACATTAGTCATAAGATCCCATCTTATGCACCATGTGAAGCCTTGGATCATCACCATCCAACCATCCAAAGGAGGAACCAAAGAAGAAGAAGAAAGAAAGAAGAAAGAAAGAAGAAAAGAAGCTAGACCCCCATAACAATGAATTCCTTTGCTTAAATGTAATTTAATTCATTTGTAATCGGGTTGTATAAGGGTAGAGCTTCACCCAATTTGATATTTTGGGTTTGTGCGGTGGTGCGACCACAAATGACCATTTATTCTTTTTGCGATTAGCTTCATAAATTGATTGATGATTTATTTAGCTTTTGCATTAAGTGGCATGCTTTTCCAGTTTCTTCCTTGCTTTATGTATGGCTTGGATGTGGATTAGGCTCTTTAGAAAAAAAATAATCTTTTACCCAACTTAACAACTCAAATTAAAAATAAATAACTCATAACCTCACCTAAAGCTTAGGATTAAAATCAAGATAAAAGAATTAGCAACCCCTTAGCTGGATGAGCATTTCTTTATAATATCATGCACAAATGCATCTTATTTCACTCTTGATTGGAGGGCTTCCACTTTGCTAGAGAACTTGGCTTGACCTTTGAGGCCATGGTGGAAACTCACCTCCTCCCTTGATTTTGGCCAATAATGATTTCTCATGCATTAGTCATAAAATCCTATTAGTTTGAGTCAAAATAATTGTCCAAAATAAAATAAAATGAAATTTGAAATGCATTAGATTTAGGTCATTTGAAGCATGTCCCTTTACATGATCTAGTCTCTTTAGGGAGTGAGTTTAAGGACTTAGTCTCTTTCTAAATAAAATAGCCTAATATCTTGCATAAGCATAAAGACTTGCCTACATGTATTTAAAATCATAGGAGGAGTTAGTTGGCACCACCCAGGGTTGTAAGTCCAAGTTGTGGGTGGTTTGTCCTCTCTTATGGAGGCAAACCAAATACCTATTAGCATACCACATACCTTCAAAGCACACACATTAGCCTAAGTCACCACTTTGATATTATGTTTTATTTTATGATGAATGTTTTTAGAATGGATGTTAGGTCGTATGCTCATAGAATGAATGGTGGGCATGCTGTCTAACTATTCTTTTCTAGGGATTATGCTTAAGGCTATAAATAAAAATATAAATGCTTTTCCTTGCGTGCTTATACCCCTTGCATAATCCATAGTCGTGGACTTAGTCACCCATGTGTGGGTGATAAGTCCAATATACATGCTTGGGATTTATGGTGTGATTTAACCTATTTGTTTTTATGTGTTAGTTAGATTTCCTTTTCCTTTCATGTAAAAATTTGTATAATTAGGATTTTGGAATGATTTGTTATGGGCCATTAAGATGAACATTGGTCATAAGATCCCATCTTATGCACCATGTGAAGCTTTGGAGCATCTACCATCCAACCTTCCAATGGAGGAACCAAAAGAAGAAGAAGAAAGAAAGAAGAAAGAAGAATGAAGCTTGAAGACCACCATAATAATGAATTCCTTTGCTTAAAATATAATTCAATTCATTTGTAATCCAAGTTGTATAAGTAGAGCTCTTACCCAATTTGATATTTTTGTGCGTGGTGTCTGACCACAAACGGCCATTTATTCTTTTTACGATTAGCTTTATAAATTATTTGATGATTTATTTAACTTTTGCATTAAGTGGCATGCTTTTTCTAGTTTCTTCTTTACTTTATGTATGGCTTGGATGATGATTAGGCTCTTTAGAGAAAAATGAATCTTTTACCCAACTTAAAAACTCAAATTAAAAATAAACAACTCATAATCTCACCTAAAGCTTAGGATTAAAATCAAGATAAAAGAATTAGCAACCCCTTAGTTGGATGAGCATTTCTTTATAATATCATGCAAAAATGAATCTTATTTCACTTGATTGGAGGTTTATCTTTCTGAGAACTTTGACCTTTGAGTGGTGGAAACTCACCTCCTCCCTTCTCATTGATTTTAATAAATGATTTCTCATGCATTAGTCATAAAATCCTATTAGTTTGAGTCAAAATAATTGTCCAAAATAAAATAAAAAAATGAAATTTGAAATGCAGATTTTTGGTCATTTAAAGCCCCTACATGATCTAGTCTCTTTAGGGAGTGACTTTAAGGACTTAATCTCTTTCTAAATAAAAATAGCCTTGCTATCTTGCATAAGCGTAAAGACTTGCCTACATATATTTAAAATTGTAGGAGAAGTTATTTGGCAGCCACCCCTAGACAATTGTAAGTCCAAGTTGTCAGGGGGTTTGTCCTCTCTTGTGGAGGCAAACCAAATACCCATTTTCTCCTTAGATTTAGGTTGTGTTTTCGGCCCTCGTCAAAGCTCCCTAAATTTAGGTTCTGAGGTTGATTTTCCCCTTTGTGGGCCATAAGTATAATTCTCACCTCTTAGGCATTTCCTTAATCTTGTGTTAAGGATTCTTAATTCCTAAAATTCTAATAAAAATCCAACTCAATCAAACTAAATTAACTTCTAAAATGTAAAGCCCAACTATAAGATAGTTTGAAATGCTCGATAGGTTTCTAGCATCGTGAGCATCTCCTACTTATTTTCCATTTTGGATTCGATAATAACTCTCTCTTTTGATCAATCCCATTTGATCTTCAAACATAAAACTAATCGATCGATAGTCCTTCATATTAAAATCTTCAAAAAAAAATGATCATTTACCTTAATCGAGAGTTTTCCTAAGGGATCCCGTCCCTTAGGATGCAATTAACTATGGGGCTTGCAGAGAACTTAATGAACCATTTAAAATAAATTTTTTACTTTTCATGTAAAGCAAGGAAGAATCTCATATATGTAGACCCATCATCATTAGAGTCCTTATGGTGATTTAAAGGGTAGTGACTTTTGTCTTTCGAGATAGTACACTATACCTTGATGATATATCTGATCACCTGAATAAGTACACCTGCAAATCTGTGTGGCATCTTATCAAGATGAATTTCTATATAAGTGTTGCCTCTTTCATTTCTCACCAATAAATTTGAAAGGCGACTTCCTATTTAAGGAATTTTTCTCCACAGATTTTTCTGGCGTCTCCGCTGGGGATGGTTCCTCTCTCCATCTTCGGTACATTTGTACTTTGGTATGAATCTAAGACTATCCTTCTTTTTGTTAGCACTTAGCTCATTTCATTCTTGGGTTAAGTTAGCCAACATCTTTAGATTTTAGGACCACATTGTTTCTTAAAACCAAGTTCCTCTAATGGGTAAAATGAAAAGATCTAAATAAAAGAAGAAACATCTTTTAAAGACTTCCTCCTTACCATCTTCATGATAAGGAAAGGTTCAACCAAAAATAAATAAATCTTCCATAAAGAACTTTTGTTTTCAAAGCACCTTTTTTTTTAAAAAAAATGCACTTTATAAAATATTTTCCACAAAATTTTGTCACCCTCATTTAACAATTTCCATAATTGTTACATGTAGGGATTTTTCAAAAATAAAACTAATAAAATTTTTCAAAAGCACAAATGTACATCTCCTTTCAAATTCACTTTGATGAAGATGTCATTTTCAAAATAAAATGAACAATCATCCTTTCCAAAAATCACAATCATAAATTTCAAAAAAGCACATGAATTTTCTATTCAATCTCAATTTATTGAATAAAGTTCATTTGTAAACAAAATTTAAATTTTCAAAAAAGCATATGAATACCTTCATTTAATATACTTAAATGAAGATTTCATTCCCAAATAATAAAATTATTGGAAACCCCACTGAGCATATCTCACATGTTTCAAATTCCTCTCTTCAAAAGCAACAACCACACACAAAAATTTGATATTTCAAAAATAAAATTGATCTCCATTCTACATACCTAAATTTATTGAATGGAGGTCTCCTTTTCAAAACATTAACAATCATATTTCAAAAAAAAATTCAAAAAAGCACACTTTGGAATTTCATTTAGCATAATCAAATTTACTAAGTGAAGTTTCCAAATCCAAAAATCAAAATCAATAATCATATTTCAAAAAAATTTCAAAACACATTTGGAACCTCACTTAATATGCCCAAATTGGTTAAGTAAAGTCTCCAAATTCAAAATTCAAAAAAAAAAATTTCAAACACATTTGGAACCTCACTTAATATACCCAAATTTGTTAAGTGAAGTCTCTAAATTCAAAATCCAAAATTTTTCAAACATATTTGGAATCATTAACATACCAAATTTATTAAGTGAAGTCTCCAAATCAAAATCAAAATTTTCAAACACATTTGGAACCTCACTTAACATACCCAAATTTGATGAAGTTCCAAATTCAAAATCAAAATTTTCAAACAACTTTTTTTGGAACTTCATTTAACATACCAAATTTGTTAAGTGAAGTTTCCAAATCCAAAATCAAACATTTTCAAACACATTTTAAACTCACTAGCATACTCAAATTTGCTAAGTTTTCCAAGTCAAAACCAAAATTTTCAAAGACCTTTTGGAACTTCTTTCCTTAACATACCAAATTTTCTAAGGAGAAGCTTCCATTTTTCAAAACAAAAATGAAATAAAAATTTTGAACACACCATTTGGAATTTGAATTAGCATACTCAAATTTGCTAAGTGAAATTTCCATTTCACAAAATTAAGTGGATTTCACTTAGCATACCAAATTTTCTAAAGTTGAATCTCCACTTCCAATCATTTCAAAAATAAACAAAACACTTAGGATTCCCTTAGCATACTAAATTTTCTAAAGGATCCTATCCTTTTCAAAAATCAAAACATTCCAAAAATAAATGAAACACTTAGGATTTTCTTAACATACCTAAATTTGCTAAGGATCCTATTTTCAAAAATTAAACAAATTACACTTGGATACTTCACTAAGCATACCTAAATTTGCTAAGTAAGAATTCAAAAAATTTTCAAAATCCAAAAACAAAACAAAATTCACCAAATCATAATAATCACTTTTACTTCACTTAGCATACCTAAATTTGCTAAGTAAAATTTTCCAAAATAATCAAACACAAAATCATTTTGACCCTTACTCTAACATACCTAAATTTGTGAGAGGGAAGGGTCATTAAAATCACAAATTCAAATTCAAAAGAAAAATTCAAATGAACCTATGGAAGCATCCTATCAAAATTTTGAATCCATATTTCAACATACCTAAATTTGTTAAAGTTTGGAATCATATTCAAATTCCACTTTCAATCAATTTTTTATAAATCTATTTGAACCCCACTTAACACTTCCAAGTTATTGGATGTGGGTTCAAATTTTCAAAATTCAAAAATTCAAAATCTATGGAGACAAAATTGATCCAAGTTCATTTCATTGCATCTTTTTTTTCGCAAGTATAGTTTTAGTTTTAGTTTCACCGAAATGGCAGTTCCCGGTTTGTCTTTACCTTCCTCACGACATGGACCTGCCTTAGATCGCCGACTTCCATTTGACCATACACTGATCCATTTTGGCCAGGATTGAGGGGCCAGATCACTTGTGAGGGCATTCCCTCACCGCCAGAGGAAGGTATGGGTAGAAGCGGGTCATCATGGTATTTACCCTGATAAGATATCTCCTCACCAAGAGGAAAGCCGGAAGACTATAGGTATTTCAAGCATCAAGTACGGCTCAGCCCAAATGTAGTTCATCCTAAGTTACATGTTTCCCTAGTGAAGTTAGCACCCTACCATCTGCATCCCTCCGTAAGACTCTCCTTTTGGGCTTGCCTCCCACATTTGAGCACAGGTTCACACACTCCTCTCATTCTACTCACTGTAGAACAAGAATGTCCAAAGCTTTACCTATAAAGTGAGAGCTTAGATGAGTACCCATCCATGAATCTCCCATGATCAATTCACACCATGGTTAGAAAACTAGTTTCATCCTCTCTTGAGATAGAGAAGATGGGAGGATTCATCTTGCCTCCTCCAGTGGTGTAATCATCACCTTCTAGAGGAGTCGTAGGCCAACCTTAGCTTCTATTCTATGCCAAGTGTAGGTCATAGTGATGCTTTACACTTGACTCTTGTCAAGAGTCAGAATATTTATTTTGATTGGTATGTTGAACTCAGTTCAAGAAGATATTCGAGTTAGAGAAACTCTTCATCAAGAGGTTTCCGGAGCTGAAAGGGTTACCGCAGTGATCTCATTATCCCAACAAGACTGGTGAGTCACTTATTGATTATTCTCAATGGCAACTGAGTTTGAAGTGTGAACCATAACTATTTGAATAGCATTCCATTGAGTTTTTATTGAAGAATATCCATGGCTCGATCGCCTTCATGCTTAAGGCCTTCACCATAAAGACATTTGAGAATCTAATCAACAAGGCGGCTAGTCTACAAGGAGAGGCCAAATAGTTGCCTTTTCCAAATCAGTTTCTCAAGAAAAAACATCCCAAAAGGTCTATGAAAAGAAACTTGGAGTAGTGACAAGGTTGATGGAAGCCAACTAGAGATCAGAGACCATGACCTCCTCAGCCTCCATCTCCTTGCACCACCGAGGCAACCATACCGCCTCCAGCCTCCATGGCCAGCATACCTCCCAACCATACCACCAGATGAGGCATGCATATCCGCTAGTGGCTATGGTCCACCTACTCTTTAGATAAGTTAAACAAACCTTATTCTTTTAAGAGGGAGGTAATCAAATATTTAAGAATCTCTTAAAGAAACTTGATTTTAGCTAAAAGCCTAGAGACTGGAGGAAGTAGGAAAAGTCATGATCAAACTTTTGCCCTTACCACGATGCTAGGCCATATTTTGGAGGATTGCTTCACATTCAAGGACTGAACATAGTTTCAAGATGGTGTTATATCCCAAAGGAATACCTTGGAACAACCTTCAGCCCATTAGGTAATCCTTGGGATACAAGTGATCCTACCAAAATAAAAGAAGGTTGAGACATTTCTCTTGTCTAAAACCCTAAGAAAATAAGAAGATAAAAAGCTTTCCAGTGCTTGAGTCCTCCAACATGAAGGTTTGCAAGTTGTCAAGGCCAACTCTAGAAAGTGGGAGCTCAAGAAGAAGATGTGTCAGCCTGATAGCCTTTAGCACAACCAATGACCGTGTCCAGCCTACAGCCTTCAGTTGAAGCTTCCACACTAGTGACTTCTTCGATTTTAGATAGTTCTTCTATTTCTTCTACTAGTAGAGCTCTTGTGTTAATGGATAGGGGCATCAAATCCCTTACTCCAATCACTCTACTTTACTTCTACTTTGTACCTCCAAAAATTTCTAAGAAATTGAAGAATAAAGTTGATTTGAATTACACAAGTCTCATGAGTCTTCTCATTCCTAATGATAACTCTTCAAGAATTAACTATAACAATGATCTTCCTCTTTCTAATGAGAGTTGAACTTTCCAACTTTGAATACTATGGGTTCACCAGAGATAGTTGGAATCATCATTTGAGGGTCCCATAAGAGAAGTTGTAGTGAGGTGCATGTGTAGAACTTGCCACCACCTTGCCAGACAAGTCAACCTCATGTGCTTTCTACCTCCTAGGGCAACACTCAGATGAGGAAATAAGTCATTGGTACTAAAGATCGAAGCCCTTCCAAGATGCTCCACCCTTGATATGGTTGTGGAAGATCAGTCGAAGGTGGACTATAATGTCCTTTCTCATCTAACAAAGTTGCCATCTAAGTTTAGCATATATGATGCCATTATCTTATCTAAAGAGATGAGGGAGTCACTAATCAAGGCTCTCCTTGATCCTGAAATATGCTTAGCTCTAATAGTGAGGAAGCATACCATGTCATGCCTGGGATCTGTGTGATGTGTGAACACATTATGAGTCTAAAGACTCTGCCCATTTGAAGATTGACACTCTACTCTAGGAGATAGATGATGTTGAGAGGATTCAATGATCAAGTGAGCGGCTTTAAATTCTATAGTGTTACCTTGAGATCGGACTGGAAGACAAGCTAAGTTCTACATCATTGATTCAATACTTCATTCTGCTTTGCTTGTAGGCCTTGATACAGAATAAGATTATTCCATCCTCCTTCATCAGTCATCAAGTTCAAAAGATGGAATTGAATACCATGTCAATGGAGATGAAAAGCCATTTTCAGAGGTTGAGATTTATGAATGCAACCTACTATCTTCCTCAAAACACCTTTCTCATGAACTTGGACAAAATTCAAATACAAATGAAAGAAAAAGAAATGAAGAAAGAAAAGATAAAAGAAAATAAAAAAGAAAATAAAGTCCAAGTACACCACAAAGAGGAATAAGAAGAAATAGATCATATCACCCACCCACGTTCATTCCATCATATGGACATGTGGGTAGATGGCTCAACCTCCACCGTAGAGGCAGAGTAAACATAGGCAATTCCAGAGGGAGACCTAGTTGGCCTTCAACCAATAGAGGTCATTCCAGTCATAGAGTACCCTACTATTCACATAGACTAGAATCCAGAGGATGAGTCTAATGTGATTAGTATCACCAACCCCTCTCGTTCCATTGGAGGTGACTTTGATCAAAAAGATGAAGACCGCCTCCAAGCAAAGCAAAGTATTTGAATCTAGTTTATGTGAAACTATTAGGCATTGGGAACCTTAGCTCTATCACTTACATCTAAAAGTTGAAGGTTTGATAGTTAAGAAGTCCCTAAGTCTTCCAATGACATGAAGCGTAAGAGGTTCTTTGTTCATCCTCCCAAGCCCTAAAAGTTGATGTGACTTGAGGAAGATACTTTAAAGAATTAATGGAATTACCTTTTGACTTTTACTCACCTTGTGTTCAAAATATTGAAAAGGTTTAGTTCCTCACATGTGGTCCAAGCAGTAATATTTGAAAAGCTATGGAATAATATATGCAAGGAAGCACAATCAAGAGCATGATTAAGATTCAATACAGTGAGTCCAGTCAATGATGAAGATTACTACTTAGTTGTTACCAATCATTTGGAGTTTGATAGTTTCTTTTCACACATCCCCAATTCTTATGAGATTATGTGTTTAGAAACTCGATGATCCGATGATCTCCAAGTCAAAGAGCACCAAAAATTTGAAGAGAGATTCATTCAACAATGACAAGCTTAAAGAAATCAACCTCAAAGAAAAATACATCTCAACTTACAGCTCATTATTGAATGAAGAAGAAACCAATGACTTAGTTAGCTATTGACCGAAGTTTAAGGACCGAAGCATGGAGTTATGAAGAGATTCCTGGATTATCTCTTGATGTACCAGTCCACAAGCTAACAATAGATCCTAACACTGCTCCTATTAAGCAAGCTCCTAGACGTATGCAATTAAAAACTGAACAACAGGTCATTGTTGAAGTCAAGAAATGGATCGATGCTAGTTTCATCTGAGAAGAAAAATATCCTACTTGGTTAGCTAGTGTCATCCCAGTTAAGAAGAAGAATGACAAAATTTGCATTTACGTCAATTTTAGGGACTTAAACAAGGCATGCCCTAAAGATGAGTTTTCTCTTCCCATAAGAATTAATGGTGGACATTGCCTCATCTCATGCTTTTCTTTTTCATGGATGGGTCATCAGCTATAATTAAAGATGTCCAAGATGAAAGAAACACTATTTTTGAACCTCGATCAATCTTCTATAGGGTCATGCCTTTAAAAAATTGGTGCTATATACCATGCCATGACAGATCTTCAATGAACTCATCCATCATCGGAGTGTTGATGATCTAGTAGTCAAGAGCATAGAAAAGGAAGACCATCTCTTTGACTTGAGAGTAGTTTTTGAAGACAAATAATGAATCCCTAAAGTGTGCATTCGAGTCACTTTAGGAAATTCCTTTTTGTTTTTTGACATCGGGAATAGAAATAGATTGAAAAGATTAAAGCTATCTTAGAAATACCTCTAAGAGTTTAACTCAACTTAGATCCTTCAAGGATGGTTGGTGTATCTAAGAAGCTTTATCTCAAACCTATCAGGGAGATGCAAACCATTTTCAGCATTTGTCAAAAAGGATACCAAGTTCAAGTGCGATGACAAGTGATAGCATGCTTTCGAAGACATCAAAGAGTACTTGGTAAAGCCACTAGTTCTGGCAGCCCCTATCTTTGGTAGGCCATTGATCCTTATACTCCGCATTGGATGACTCTTTGGCTCCCCAAGCCAATGATGAAGGAAGAGACTCTACTACCTCTCATTGTCGATTCCTAAAGTAAAACTATCCACCTATTGAGAAACATTGCCTAGCTTTGATCTTTACTCAAAAGCTATGACACATATGCTTTCTCATAAGGTGAACTTGATCTCGAAAATCCACTATACCTCATGACACCAACTCTTTTTTGATGGCTCATTGGTCCATGATACTCAGTTGATCATCACATTTGTACCCCTTCATGTAAAAGGACAGACATGATTTCTTAGTAGACACCCACTGCTGATTCCCCACTGATGATCTCCGATGAACAAATCATGAACTTAGAGGCCATAATCACCGATGGGAGATGTATTTTGATTGCCGCTTTTCTTAAAGGTGAAGCACCATCTATTCTCCCGAAAGGTAGGGGTAGAATAGTTCTTCTAACTAAATCACGATGTGATGAGATTCTCATACTCTTTCCAACCCCGCATCAACAATGAGTATGAGGCTTTGATTGTGGAGAGTTAGCCATCACTATCGGTCAAGAGCATCAACATCTTTGGGGATTCTCAGTTGGTCATCAACCAGATTGTCGGGTCCTACCAGGTTCTCAAGCCCAACCTTCGTTATTACTACAAGTATGCCATGAAATTGTTGGCCTGATTCTCAAGTCACCATCTACAAGGTTCCCGAAGAGAATGTAGTAGCAGATGCTTGGCCAAACTTGCCAAAGAATTGGCATGTCCTAAGATGAGTCCATTTCAATAAGGTCCAAAATAGACAAGTCCTATCCCTTATTGATTGAACTCATCGAGAGACTTTCTCTTGAAGGGAGGTTCATTGCCAAAATGGATGAGGAGTTGGATGGAGGCAACCGTTCATAGATTACTTGAACACCGCAAACTACCTCAAGAGAAGTCACAAGCCCATCAGGTGAAACAGAGAGCTCTCTCTTATGCTCTTGTTGATGGCACTCTGTACCACCGATCCTTTGACTAGATGTGGTTATGTTGTTTAGACAAACACGAAGTCCATGGCATTATAACTGAGGTACATTCAAGTTTATGTGGAGCTTATCAATCCGATTTGAAGATGAAGATGAAGATCAATCGACTTGGATACTGCTGGCCTTCTATGATCACAGATTGCATGGATATAGCTAGGAGATGCCATTAGTGTCGTACGCATGTGGTCCTCCACCAACCACCCAACATTCTACACCCTACTTGGCTTCCATTTGAGTGTTCTGACATTGTAGGTATCGATCCTCCTTCTTCCAAGGGCATCGATTCATCTTAGCGCCACCAACTACTTTTCCAAGTGGAAGCCATCCCACTCGTGAGAGGTCACAACTCACCATGTGCTTCATTTTAAGAACCATATCGTATAGGTTCGGGTGCCTGATGAATTATATCGATAATGGTACCGCATTCAAAAGCACAAAGATCAACAGCTTTTAGAAGACATGATATAGATTGAGATACTCCACCATCTACTACCTAGAGCTAATGGTAGAAGCATTCAACAAAACTCTCATCTACATCAAGAAGACTCTTGATGACAACAAACGATAGTGAAATGAGTAGTTGGTTGAAGCCTTATGGGCCTACCGCACCACATACCGAACTCCAACTTAGTCTACCCCATTTTCTTTAGTGTATGGGTCTAAAGTCATTCTTCTTTTAGAAGTTTAACTCCCATCACTAAGGATAGCATTGGGTAACAAGATCACTACCGAGCATAATACAAAGTTATGTTAGAAGAGCTCAAAGGTTTGGAGGAAAGTCCTGCATGCCAAAACCTCGATACAAGGCCAAAATGATTCAAGCTCACAACAAGTCCCTAGGTCTTTCAAAAGAGAACTTGTGTTAGTCCTAAGGAGACCAATTATTGCCCATCGAAAGATGGGAGGCAAGTTTGAACCCACTTGGGAAGGCCCCTATGTCATAGAGAAGGCCTACCAAGGAGGATCTTATCAGCTTATTGATTGTAAAGGGGAACACCGATGCTTCCAATTAATGGGCTCTATCTAAAGAAATATTACCCATGAAACAAAACTTGTTTGAAAATAATCATTAATAAAAAGAACAAAATCTGATTCCATTCATCAAATCTTCTCTTCTTCCGAAGTGTTGTTTGCTTATCTACCGCCATGACGTGTTAGGTGTAAGAGTCCCCAAGGCATCCTATCCTCTTTCACAACACAAACATAATCTCCCGATGCTTTCAAAATAGGTATGAGAGAACCTGAGAGGCATCCTATTTCGATTAACATAACTAGGATAGGTGTGAGAGAACCCAAGCGGCATCTTTTCTTAGTGGAAATTCTTATTGCCATCCATGGAATCATCTCATAATTCCCCAGCGTGTTTTAAAGTAGGTGTAAGAGTCCCCTAGAGGCATCCTATTCCTTTTAACACATGCACAAAATAAACACAAATCTTTTGTCTCAAGTTATTTTGATGTGGGAGCAAGCCCCCTGTGGCACTCACTCATTAGCTACTCTAGGTCGGGTCTACATGCTACCTCGCTAGTATGTCACCTCAGTGGTCATTTATTAGAGGATGTGAGTCCCCACGCTTTCTTCCTAATTTGATCATTGAAAACCAAAGAGCGCCTTGTTAGTATGGTAGCTTCATGCCCAAGAAGCTACCATGTTGACTTTATTTAAGAAGATGTGAATCCATGCATTCTTCTTGAACTAGCCATCATGTTCTAACTAGGTTGAGTATGTTTGAGGTTTAGGATAAGTCCCCCAGAGGCTCTTTTCCTCTTGACTACTTTTGAGCTGACATAAGTCCCCTAGTGGCATTCACTCAATAGTCGCCCTAGGTCGGATAACACCTATTGAGCCGAAGACAGACTATCCCAGTCTTGCATAGGAGGATGTGAGTCCCCGAGCTTTCTTCTAGTCGATTACAAAGATGGGCACCTTAGTTGGTTGATGTTATGCGTAAACTCACCCAGTGAGTACACCACTCTTGGTAGATATGAGTCCCCATGCTTTCTCCTTGAGTTGGACACCAAATACCTATTGAATTTATGACTAGCCATGTCATTTCTCCGTGGTGTTGGATTAAGCCCAAGCGCCCCATCCGTGGGCACTCTATTTGGATCAAGTCCTCATCCCCATTTAGACACTACCCGAGTTACTTTTGGATTGGACAGTCCCCCTTTCCTAATAGCCACCCCTGTGGTTGGAAAATCTGTTCAGCGGATGCACAGATTTTCCCTTGGTTCAATAAATCTGAGACAGGTCTAAGCTGATATAAGCTCCTTCTCAGTTTAATCTCTCGCGAACTAATAGGGTCCACGTTAAAATACATAAACAAAGTAAAATAAACAAAATAAATTAATTCACTTATGGATTATGAATTCAAGCTCCCAAAGGGCCCCTTCCCTCAAGCAGACATCCTATCTTTAGGGTAGTGTCGAGAACTCCTATAGAATTGCCCGACCACCGAGAGATAAATCCTCTGTCGGTATCACCAGAAGTCTCCCCTTAGGTTGGGTTCAATCTTTTTTTCCACAAATAAGTTACCTCAATCCATTCCACTTTGAAGATGTAAGATTATGATGCATTCTTTCTAGCATGATTATCCAAATCGACGGCAATTTTAGGTCAGTTTGATTTGTTGCCCAAAGCAATCATCACCAATGATCTTTCTAGTGGAAGATGTGAGTCCAGCTTTCTTCTTAATTGATCATTACAAAAAAGACACTCTTTGGTTGGATAGTCCCATTGGTAGCCTCCCTTGGTGAATTGAGATAGTCTAGTTTCTATAAGCTCCTTCGTTGATTCATCGCAAACCAACAAAATCCATAAAATAAAACCTAAAAATGAAATAAATCTTGACTATCTTGAGTTGATCTAAGTCCCCCATTCACTCAATAGTCAGCCCTAGGTTGGGTTCAATCTGTTGTCTTGCCAATAGATTACCCCAACAACTAGTCTCTACTTTGGAGGATGTAAGTCTACTATGCTTTCTTCTAGTACAACTGCTGCATATCGAAAGGCATCCCTTTGGTTACTAGTCCTACTATGTTTAGTAGACTACCCCTTTGGATTGGTAAATCTAAGTTAGGTCTTAGCCTCCATGGCTCTATTCAAGACAACCATTGCAAACCAATAGGGTTCACCTCAAAATTCAAACCTAACAAAAAAAAAAAATCTTTGAAACAAATTCAATTCTCTTCTCTAGTGGAACTCAAATCAAATCCTTTTTCTCTTTAGTGAGATTCAAATCAAATCAAACCTTTCATCCCCTTGTGGATGACTTGAACCTGCTTCCCTAGTGGAAGGTTCACACTCTATCCCTTAGTGGATTTCTTCCCTCTCTTATGTCTTGGACATAAGTAGAGCCACATTGCACTAAGCTCTGATTCTTTCTTTTCCTTGGGTAAAGGATAGATTGTTTCTGTTAGTGCTTATGATCTTTTGGTGTTGTTGATCATTTCGGTCAACACCAATATGCGGTGTTCCTTGTCAGTCACACCACACCTATTGGGCGCCCTTTGTTGACCTCATTTTAGAATGAGCTCTCAACCCCTCCATCTTAGACATAGACTTCCTCTAGACTTTAAGAGTTCCTTAGTCTTAAGACACATCTAGTGATTAGGTGGACACAACCCAGCCCTAGAAGACTTAGAAGAGTTAGCCATAGAATATAGGGGTGTTAGGAAAATTTCCTACCCTTAGCTTAAACCATTCCTCACTTTCCTTCTTCAAGTCAAACTCCAAATCAATTCTATTTGATTTTCTCCAAACTCAAATCAATCCATGATTGAACTCCATGATTGAAATTATAAATCCAATGATTGAAACCCATGATAAAAATCCATCAAAATTCCTAAGTTCAAATTTCTAAGTCCTTAACCCTTTCTTAAGGACTTAGCCAAATCATGATTCAAACCTATTCAAACCTTTGAGATTTTCTCATTTATATTCTCATTTATATTCACATTATATAAATGAAACCCATCAAATCAAATTCAAAATTCAAATCAATTCATGAAAATTTTCTTAAGTCCCTTTAATTTTCCATTAAAGGACTTAGCCAAAATCAACTCTAAACTTGATCAAATCTATTCAAACTCATGGATTTTCTCAAAACTTATTTATATTCTCATTTATATTCTCATATATAAATGAAATATAAATATAAATCAATCAAATCAATCCAAATTAAATTCAAATTTAAAATCCTTGAAATTCCCTTAAATCTTAATTTTCCATTAATGGATTTAACCTAAACTTTGATCAAACCATTTCAAACTCATGGAATTTTCTCAAAACTTATTTATATTCTCATATATAAATGAAATATAAATATAAATCAATCAAATCCAATTCAAAAATTAAATTTCAATTTAAAAATTTCTTTAAATCCTTTAAATTTCCTTTAATGGGTTTAACCTAAAATCATGATTAAACCACTTCAAATCCTTGAAATTTTCTCATGATCATTTATATTCTCATTTATATTCACATATATAAATAAAATATACAATCAAAACCAATTCCAAAAAATCAAACTCAAATCCACTCAAAATCAAAAGCCTTTCAAGTCAAAATCTTGAACTTAGCCAAATCACTTTCAAATCAAGCCAAACTTGATTTTCTCTCATGGTTCAATCAACCCTACAATCATGAGCTCATATAAATCCAAACTTCAATCATTCAATCAAAACCCAAATCAAAAATCAAACCCAAAACCCTTCATATTCTTCCTTGAATATGAAATTTTCACATGGATCAAAATCCATTTGACTTCAAACCACTTGTAAATGGATTTATATTTCAATCATAAGTCCATATACAAGATCAATCAACTTCAAATCAAGCTTTGACCAAGCCATTTGACCCACTTAGGCTCACTTGACCCAAAGTGACCTAAAGTACCCTTATGAGCCAACTTTTGATCCTAACCAAATTGGATTGAACCAAACTCATATATCTCATCATCAACAATCATCATGATGATCAATCAATAATCAACAATCATGGGATGATCAATCAACATAAGTAAACCAAGTCAACACTAACCCAAAACAAAACCACCATAGCCAAATTGATTGAAACCATTGATCTAAGTTCACTCATGACCTATGTTTGAACTTGACCAAGCCAACATTTGACCCAAACCATTTAATAACTTGACTAAGTTGACCCATTTTGACCTAAAGGGTCAAAATGTGTCAAAACTTGATCTAAGATAAATTGATTAAACCAATGGGTCAAGTCCATTCCAAATCACTTGTGGAACTTGACCAAAGCCTGGCCTAGACCCAACCTAGCAATTGACCTTAGACCCAACATGACCTAAAGGGGTCATGTTGAGCCAAAATTGAACTTAACCCAAATTGATTGGAAACAAAGATACCAATCCACTCCATATGACTAACCTAACCTAAACCTACTTGACCTACCTAGGTCAAATGGGTCAATAGGTCAACTTGACCCATTTGACCTAAATGAAGTCATATGAGCCAAAACCAAATATATACCAAATTGAATCAAACCAAAGCCACCAAAACATTTCAAATGGTCATATGAACTTGACCCAACCCTTGGTTTGACCCAATTTGACCAATTGGTCAACTTGACCCAAGTTGACCCATTTTGACCTAAATGGGTCAACATGAGCCAAACCCTATCAAATGGATTCCAAATCCAATGAAACTTGGCCAAACCTAGTTTCTCCACATACCTAACATGTCCAAAGTGGCAAAATAGAAAAATGACCATTTTCCCCTAGCCATAGAAAACATTTTGGCATAACCTATGGGTATTTTGGTCATACCCTCTTCACAATCACTTGAGGCTTTCCTAAAAGATCAAGGGGACTTAGTGATGAGTGGTGCACCCAACCCAATGGGTTTGGGTCAGCCCATTTGGCCCTAGACCAAACCCCACCACATAAAAAAAAATTTTCAAATTCCCCTCTCAATTTCCAAGCACATGGGAAGTTGGCAATCCATTCTGGATCAAACCAACCATGTGCACACTCAAAATAACCTAAACAACCTCTCCAATCATCAATTGGATCAAAATGGCAAGAATGTCAATCGTCTTCCATGGGGGAGATATACTCTAATTCAATGAAATTTCTCATTTCGTCATTTGGGAACCCCAAGCAATCACAGAGCATTCCCAACCTTTAGAAAGGATTTGAATTCTTCTTTTGCATAGAAAATAGGGAGGTGAGTGAATTCTTAACTTCCACACTTGATCTCCTTCCACTCTTGCACACTTGATCTAGAGGTCCAATTGGCCCAAGCTTTTGAGTTAGCAAGGAAGAGCTCAATTCAATCAAAGCAAGGCAAGTGGTGTTGGTCACCCATTGATCCACTCAATCCCAAAGGCCTTGAATTCAAGAAGGCTTGTCCACTGACAAGCTACCTCATCGATCTCGAGCCGGTGATCACCTCGAGGTATGAAATTTTATCACTAAACTCAATGTGGTGTGGAGCTTTTGAAAGAAATTTTCATCAAATTTTGACCATTGGATTTTGTTCTATCTCTTAGATGGTGTGGGTTAAATTTTGGTGATTCCATGCTAGATCGAGCTTGATCTTCCCTTGATCATGGATGGTCTTATCCATCAAGGGGAAGAACTTGCTCATCTCGACCATCCATCCATTTTTTAGATGGATGAGATTATTTAACACATTTTAGAAATCCCACCCTTTTAAAACCGGGAATTTTAGTCCGATCTTTGATCGACGTGGAATATAGCATGCACGCCCACCTTTGAGTGATAACTTAAGTGTCTCATCACAAATGCGTGTAAAGCATAACCACCGCCGCCACGTGCCGAGCTAAGGATTAAGTAGGATTAGTTAATTAATTAATTAATTCAAAGAACTCTAAAATTCATAATTCTCTAGAAAATCAAAAAAATATAAATAAAATGCTATGGAAAGATAATTTTCATCTAGAATATTTTAAAAATATTTCAATGGATTTTGAATTACTCTTTTCTCTTGAATTTGGGTTTCTTTGAATCTTAATTAGCTAATTATCCTTAATTAGTCATCAATTAATCTCAAATTTCTAGGTTCATTTTAGGGGATGACCTCTACCTAATTTTCTTGAGATTTATTGAGGGCTTAAATTGGGAAATTGCTATTTCATTCAATTACCTCTTCATTAAGTAATTAAGGTGTATGATTAGTGGATTTACCCTATGATTAGGGTTTGATTAAGGTTAAGTAAGTAGGAGGTTTATGGAATAATTTTGGGGCATTTTCCTAAGCTATTCCCTAAACCCCTCTTCTCTCTTAATCTCCAATTAAGGGTTAATTCATTAATTATCCCCTTAATCAATTTTCAAAATTCTAAAAAAGTTCTAGAACTTAATTAATCTACCTTGGGTAGATGCTTAGGTGTTTAATAGCCTAAGTTCAATTAAGAAATCAAAACCCCACATGTGAAGGGTATTTTGAAATTACTTAAGCTAAACCCCTTAGCTTAATTAACTTTAATTGTGAGCCAAATTGCATTAGGCCTTTTCATTATTAGGTGCATTGCAAATTTAAATTCTTGTGGGTTTTGTCATCTCATTGGCTCATAATTATTTAGTTAATTTTCTAAGGTGGTGTAGGTAAGGGTTAATTAAGCTACTTAATTCATACCTTAACCTAATCAACACAAAAAATGGATCTAGTTATCTAAAAATTAAACAAAAATTTCAAACACATGTGGGAATGGATTAGGAATAGCAAACTCATCTCACTTTTTCAAAATTGAATAAAACCTCAAACTAAACAAAATTCATTTTTAAATTCGCTTTGATTTATTCTAAATTTTCTTATTCTATAAGAATGTCTTTAGGATTTAAGTAAAGTGAGTTTGTTTACATGCTTTCATTGCTTTGGATCTTTCCCAACATGTTAATTTGTATGCCATGTGATTTCATGCATTCATAATTTCAAGTTTCAAAATTTTAAAATGAAATTGTTTACTTTATGTCAAATGTGCATGTGTTGGCTAAAGTAAAATATGCTATTATCACTACTAAATCCAAATTATTTTCAAAATATATAAATCAAAATTAAATCTGAAAGTGTGCTACTTATACTTTAATTATAAGCTTGCATGTGAATTATAAAGCATGTTTAGTATAGGTTTCCTTTCTTTCTTATGTTATAGTTTTGAATAGAGTTGGTAAGATGTAGGGTTCATTTGAAAAGAACCCAACACTTATTTCATATCCTATTCATCCCTATGTATCACCTAAGAAGGGTTACCTATACTTGCATGCATAAATTATATATAAAAAAATGAATCCATTAAACAACTTTTGCATTTTCCTTTTCCATTTCATTTCTTTTATACATGTTTGTACTAAGGAAAGTGGTATATTAGACAACCCCGAGGTGACTTTAAGTAGCCCTAAGTAGGTCTTGTACCTTACACCTGGTTAACAATGGTATACTCACTTATGCCTTTCTTACTTTCATGTATGTATGTGAAATTTTGGATAAGGAAAACCTTTCTACTTAAGAAAAATCATGCATATTCAACTTCTAAATTTTCTTAAATGGATTACTTAGCATGCATCATAAAGTGTGTTAACTACTCATTCATGTATATGCTTAGGGTCCATCCATATGCATGTTATATGTTGGGAAGAAATGAAGTAATGTGTGTTATGTGAATTTTGATTCATTTTCTTAATCTTAAAATGCCTTTCTTTTTTGAATAGGTTTGTTTAGAGTTTATCTAAACTTAGGATTAATTAAAAGATGTAATCAAAACATTCACCTAAATGAAACTAAAATGAACTACTTTAGAAAATTACTTAGGTTAGGGAAGGAAAGAGAAGTTCTCTTCTCTTTCCCTCTCTTCATAACTTAGTAATTAATTGTAGGTTTCACTTAAACCAAATTAAAACATGAAATAAAACCAACCCAAAAATACTTAAACAACTTAAATGAAACCCTCCTCTAAGTTGAACATGTTCTTCACACTTAGAAAATTTAAACCTAAAGCCATAGCTAAGCATACCACACAAACCTTCAAAGCACACACATTAGCCTAAGTCACCACTTCTAGCCTTAGGTTAGGTCGGTGCATGGTTTGATGTTTATTTTATTTTATGATATATGTTTTAGACTGGATGTTAGGGTGTATGCTCATAGAATGAATGGTAGGATGTTCTTAGTCTAACTATTCTTTTCTGTAGGGGATTGTGCTTAAGGGCGCTATCATAAATAAAATATAAATGCTTTTGCTTTGTGCTTTATACCTCTAAGCATAATCCATATATAGGTGGACTTAGTCACCCATGTGTGGGGTGATAAGTCCAATATACATGCTTGGGATTTGTGTGGTGTGATTTAATAACCTTTATTTTTAGGTGTTAGTTAGATTTCCACTTTTCTTTTCATGTAAATTTGTATAATTAGGATTTTGGAATGATTTTATGGGGATTAGGATGAACATTGGTCATAAGATCCTATCTTATGCACCATGTGAAGCCTTGGAGCATCTACCATTTAACCATCAAAAGGAGGAACCAAAGAAGAAAAGAAGAAGAAAGAAAAGAAAGAAAGAAGAAGAAGAATAAAGCTTGAAGACCCCATAATAATGAATTCCTTTGCTTAATTATAATATTGTTGTGGTTGTATAAGGTAGAGCTACTTGTATTTGATATTTTTTTTGGGTTTGTGTGGTGCACAACAACCATTTATTCTTTTTGAGATTAGCTTTATAAATTGATTGATGATTTGTTTAGCTTTTGCATTAAGTGGCATGCTTTTCCTAGTTTCTTCCTTGCTTTATGTATGGCTTGGATGAGGATTAGGCTCTTTAGGAAAAATAAATCTTTTACCCAACTTAATAACTCAAATTAAAATTAAACAACTCATAACCTCACCTAAAGCTTAGATTAAAATCAAGATAAAAGAATTAGCAACCACCCTTTGGATGAGCATTTCTTTATAATATCATGCACAAATGCATCTTATTTCACTCTTGATTGGAGGGCTTCCACCTTTTTTGAGAGAACTTTGACCTTTGAGGTGGTGGAAACTCACCTCTCCCTTCTGATTTTGGCCAATAATCTTTTTTCATGCATTAGTCATAAAATCTATTAGCAGTCAAAATAATTGTCCAAAATGAAAAATAAATGAAATTTGAATTGCATTAGATTTAGGTCATTTGAAGCATGTCCCTTTACATGATCTAGTCTCTTTAGGGAGTGAGTTTAAGGACTTAGTCTCTTTCTAAATAATAAAAGCTAGCTATCTTGCATAAGCATAAAGACTTGCCTACATGTATTTAAAATCATAGGAGGAGTTAGTTGGTGGCCACCCCCAAGCGGTTGTAAGTCCAAGTTGTCAGGTGGTTTGTCCTCTCTTGTGAAGACCAACCAATTACCCATTTTTTTGCCTTAGATTTAGGTTGTGCTTAGCCTCAAAACTCCCTAGATTTAGGTTAGGTTGCTTTCTCCCTTTTGTGGGCCATAAGCCTAATTCCTCACCTCTTAGGCATTTCTTTGATCTTGTTATTAAGGAATCTTAAGTCTAAATTTCTAATGAAAAATATAACTCAACAAATAAATCAATTTCTAAAATGTAAAGCCCAATAGGATAGTTTGAGATGCTGTTTTTTTAGCATCGTGGCATCTCTACTTATCTCTCATTTTGGCTTGATAATAACTCCCTCTTTTGATCAATCCCATTTGATCTTCAAAATAAACAATCGATTGATAGTCCTTCTATTGAAATCTTCAAAGATAATGATCATTTACCTTAATCGAGTTTTCTAAGGATCTATCCTTAGGATGTAATTAATTATGGGGGCTTGCCCATGTAGGAAACTTAACAAACCTGACTTAAAATAAATCATGCTTTACTTTTCTATATAAAGTAGGGGAAGAATCTCTAGTACATATGTAGACCCATCATCCTTAGGGGTCCTTATTGAGCTGATTGGTTCCATTAAAGGGTAATGACTTCTATCTTTCGAGATAGTACACTATTTCCTTGATGACATATCCGATCACCTGAATAAGTACATCTATGGATCTACGTGGCATCCTAAAAGGATGAATTTCTATAGGTCTCCTCTTTCTTTTCTCCACAGATTTGAAAGGCGACTCCTATAAGAGATTTATTTCACCACAGTATACAAGGAGAGGTAAAACAGTTACCTTTCCAAGATCAGTCAGCCAAGCCTAAACTATAAAAGGAATTTGAAAAAAAGTTAGGGGTAGTCATATCAGTTGATAAGTGGAAGCAACTAGCCAGGGTTTAGTCAGATAGACCTCGAAATGTGACCTTACCACCTCCTTTGCCACCACCTCAGTCATATACCACCTCGTTACCATAGTGGCCTCCACCACCACACCGCAGTATCCCCACCACGACATCATTAGCATATTCTCCACCGGTAGCTACCATTTACCTCATGTGACAAATCAGAAAGTTTTATTCATTCAAGAGGGAGGTAGTCAGGAAGATTTTTAAGAGCTTTTTAAAGAAGCCTAATTTTCAGTTACTAGAGCCTAGGAGGCCGGAGGATGTGGGCAAGAGTCATGATCCAAAATTTTTTCCCTACCACCGCATGCTAGGTCATGTCTTAGAAAATTGCTTTACCTTTAAGGACTGGCTTGAGTGTAGCTACAAGTTGGGTGCCATTATTATCCCTAAGGAATATCTACTAAAATAACACTCCAGTTATATTAGGATAATCCTTGGGGATACAAGCGATCTTCTTAAGATAGAGGAAGGTTGGGATATCTCCTTATCCCAAACCTCCAAGAAATTCATCTCTAAGATCAGAAAGTTACCCTTGTAGGTGCTTGAAGCAGCTCAAACCTCCAACTCTAAGAAAGGTTTGCAAGTTGCAAAGAAAAACTTGAAGGAGGTAGATGCTCAGTAGCAGCAGCAGTAGCAGCAGTCCACCTTGCTTGCCAGGGATAGCATAGTAGCATAACCACCATCTGAGTCCAGCACTCCATCCACTATTACAACTGTTACTTCTTCCTCCACTAGCTCCTCATTTGCCAGCAGGAGCGTTATATCAGCGGACAAGGGCAATAAACCCCTTACCCTACTTACTTTATTAATGAAGAAACCTTTCACTTATATCTTGTCCACTTCTGATACTCTAGATTTTATTGCTCTCAAAAACTCTCCAAGTCTATAAAATAATAATGATAACTCTAATTTTTATCATTCCTTTTTTGATTTAGAAATAGATTTTCCATTCCTGAATCATTTGGGTTCACCCATTGAGATTGATTTGGAGTTATCTAACTTCGATGATCCCATAGGAGAAGCTGTAAGGGAACCTAATGAGCAGGTAGAACTTTCCATTAAATCATCTCACGAAGTATTGAAGTTAACCTCCTCAGTGACAAAGTTCTACCTCCTAGGGTAGCACCTCAGGATAAGGGTAAACAAGTCATTATATCTAGTGATCAAGAAACCCCTCTACAAGATGCTCCATCCATGGATATGCTTGTGGAGGATCGGCTTAGAGTTGACTACATTGTCCTCGCTCGCCTAAGAAAGTTGCCAACTAAATTAAGCATATATGGTGCCCTTATCTTATCTAAAGAGATGAGGGAGTCATTGATCAAAGCTCTTCTTGATCCAGAAATATGCTTAGCTCAATTGACTGATATTATAAAGGAGGCATGTTATTCAAGAGAAGCCCGTGGAGTTATATTCATAGATGAAGACCTTCTTTCTAGTACAGCCATTGCAAATTGAAGGCAACCCTTAGGCTGGATAGTCCTACCTTGTGGCTGGTAGACTACCCATTTGGATTTGTAAATCTGAGACAGGTCAAGGTCACCATAGCTCCTTTTCAGTGGGTCCATCGCATGCCAACAGGGTCCATAACATAACACACAAAATTAAATTAAATCAATTCAAATCAAATAAATATAAATTAAATTAATCACCAGGACTACTTTTGAGTTGAGGTAAGATCCCCGACGGCACTCACTCAATAGTCACCTTAGGTAGGGTTCGACGTGTTTTCCATCCAACAGATCACCCCAACATCTGATCCTTATTTTAAAAGATGTAAGTCTGTTATGCTTTCTTTCTAGTACAGTCGTTGCACACCGAAAGGCAACCCTTTAGGCTGGATAGTCCTTCCTTATGGTAGGTGTACTACCCCTTTGGACTTATGAATCTAAGACAGGCCAAGGCCCCGTGGCTCTTTCTTAGTGTATTCCATCGCACACCGATAGGGTCCATACCAAAATAAATTCAAAACCAACCTCCCCAGTGGAGTCAAATTAACCATATCAAACAAACAAAATTTCTCTTAAATCAAATTAGCCTCCCTGAGCTTAGATCTAAATCAAACAAATTTAACCATGTACATCCGATGGATATGCCTCAATCTAGAACCTTCTTAATGGAGCCATAAATTCAACCTCCATGGTGGAGTTTAATTAAACAAATTAAAGAAATCAATCAAATTCTTATCTTCAAATTTTAGAACCTGCTTCCTAGTTGAAGGTTCAAATACCCAATCCCAACATTTGAGCACATATATGATATGCCTCATCATTAAAATAAAATAAATTAAAATTAATTTTATGGATCCCCATTATAGATACTTATCACAGTGGATACACACAAACTAATCATATTCATAATTAAACTCAAATTCTTATCCTTAGCGGATAGCTTGAACATGTTTCCCAAGTGAAAGGTTCATGTACTCAATCCTAGTGGATTCATTCTAGTCCTCTTATGCCCCTAGCATAAAGAGAGCTACATTACTAGATTGATTCTATCACTACCTTTTGGGTCAGGTATGATCATACTTGTTTGTTGTAATCTTACGGATGTTATTGATAATTTTTGGTCAGCGTATAAATCATGCGGTGTGCCTTGTCTTCACCACACTATTGGGGTCCTTTTATGGCCTCACATTTAGAGTAAGCTCTTCAACCCCATCCTCTTAGACTTAGGAATCTCTGACACCAAGAACTCCTTGGTCATAAGACACTTCTAGTGATTAGGTGAACACTTAAACTAGAGAGACTTAGAAGGTTAACCATGATTAGGCTATACCTTGGCTTAAGGAAATCATCTATCCTATAGCCTAAACCCACTCCATATACACCTTCTCAAATCAAACCAGATTCAAATCTCAAACTAAACCTCAAATTCAAATATAGATTCCAAATCTAATTTCAAATTTGACTCCAAATGATTGAAACCCAAAATCAAATTTAAATCCTAAGACCCTTCCTAAGCCATATGAACCACATTCATAAGCAGCCAAAAATCCTTTACATCAAATCAAACTCAATTGATTATTTATAAATCAATTATTCCTTCATTTATATTCATAAATATAAATGAAATTCAAATGACCAAAACTATCAAAATTATCAAACTCAATCTAAGCCCATTAAGCCAATTCTTTGGACTTAGCAAAATTATATCCAAATCAAGTCAAAATCAATGGATTTTCTCTTGAATCAATCATTCATTCAATCATTTATCCAAATATAAATAAAACCTACAATCATCAAACCAAATTCAAGTCAACCCAAGTCAACTAACTCCTTTTGAAAACTTTCAAGAGACCTATTTGACTCTAAATTAATTATCGTTGAATTTATATTTCAATCAGGGCTCATATGTTCAGTAAACTCAGAATCAAACCAAAACCAAACTAATTAGCCCACTGGTCCACTTGACCCAAAGTGACCTAAAAAATTTGAGCCAACTTTCAATCCAAATTGGATTGAACCAAGCTCACCAAAAACCTTCTACCATGATTGTTGATCACCCTTGATGATCAATTTTCAATCAATTGGTCAAACCAAGTCAACTTAATCATTTGACCAAGTCCCTTAGCCAAATGAAACAAACTAGCCAAAACTCATCCTACATCAAATTGATTGAAACTAATGATTTGAATCAAAATCAATATTTAAATGAATTGACCATTTTGAGCCAAACCAAGCCCAATTGGACATTTGATCCAAGTTGACTCAAATTGGCCTAAAAAAATAGTCAAATCATGATATAACCCAAATTGATTGCAACAAACAAGTTCATTTAAAATTGATTATTGAACTTGACAAAGCCATAATTAAACCATTTGATCAATCAAGCCAATTGAGCCATTAAGCCCAAATTTAAAGGGTCAATTTGGCCTAAATCAAATTAAATCCAAATTGATTCAAACTAGACCACATTCATCTTCAATTGTAGCCAATTGAACATGAATCAACCAATAACCTAAGCTAGATGGCCAATTTTGGTCAAATTGGTCAACTTACCCATTTGACCCATATATGAAATTGAGCTCTGAAATCGCCATGACCCATTGGGCAAATCAAATCTGACCCAAACTCATTTAAGATCAGCCCAAAATCAGCCCAACCTAATTAAATCCCTCATGAATCCTCCCCCACATAGGATTCCACCCAACTCCATTTAATTCTTCCTCATCACATGCACTTAACTCCTCCCTAATATTTGCATTGAATAGAGCTGATCATATGGCACAGAGAGGACTTTGGAGAAAAATTAAGTCCTCAATCAATCATCATCCATCTTAACCACCCAAAGCAAGATGATAATACTTTGGAGCCAAAAAATTTTAAAAAGAGAGAATTTTTATTCATTATAAAATGAGGGGGAAATGAGGCTTCACCCCTCTTCCTTCTACCACCATTCAACGTGCAGCTCCTCAAAGCAAAAAAGGAACCCATCCCCCACCTCATTGAGCCATTTTTGAGTTGAAAAACATAAATAGTTGCTTTTTTTTGGTGATGATGATGAACATTGGAAGATGATGTTCAAAACAGGTTAAAAAATTCTAAAGCTTCCTCGCATACAGGGTTCATCTTCATGTCGAAATCATCCCTAGTGGTAACCAAAATGTCGGCCTTAGATCCCTCATTTTGAGATGTTTTTTTTTGCTATATTTTTAAGAATCTATCCTAGATAATCCCACATTTTTACTTTAAATCATCCCAATTAAAAAATAGAATTTTTTTGATGTGAATCAATGGGAAAATGAGTCTATTTGGCCAAATTTTACTTAGAAATCCTATTTTTTCCTTTTAAAAATTATGTTTTTACTGTTCATCATCGGTGGGCTACAACCATCGTCCGATCTCACGGTTCATGGGATCGGATGGCTGGACATGTCGGCCTTGAATAACATGTGATTTGGATCACCAATCACAATTTGATCGGGCGACCATCGTGTGTGATCATACGATCGCCGGATCACATAATTTATTATAGTCATGATCGAACATTCCGGATCATGGGTCTTTCAGATGTTGCCCCATACTCTCAATCGCGGCACCGCGTGAATCAGCACTACGCGGATGCGTGACGCCACATGGTCTTTGCGTTGCCGCGTAAAAAATACGATTTAGATCACCTAAAACTTCAAAATTTAATAGAAAATAAAATACTTAACTAAAAATTATGAACAAGGACTCATTGGATTTGTCTTTCCGAGAGAAATCCAACAAATCCAAAATCCCCAAATTTCACTTGGTATTTTGAGTTTAATTTGAGTTTTAGTAAAAATTAATTTTTATTAATTAAACCAAAAATACATGTTAGATTAAGTTGAAATTTTCAGGGATTGAAATTAAAGTTAAAACACACGTACCATAAAAATGTCAATTAAAAAGGACTTATGTATAAGGATAAATTAAAATTTGAAGTTCAGATTGTCCATTTTTATAAAATAAATCAAATAAACATTCAAAAATTTACAAAAATCTTCAAAATGACTTAAATCACTTCAATTGACATCTAGGACTCTTAAGAAAATAATGTGATTTTTTGAATCCTAATGAACCCTGAGCGATCACTTAAGATTAAAGTTTAATCAATTAAGGACTTAATTAAAATATTATCTAGAAATAATTTAAATATCAAAATCAAAATAAAAAATGAAATAACACTTATGCAATCATTAATCAAACCTTAAATCAGAAAAATATCATTCTCCTAAGAATTAAATTGTATATTATTAAACTTATTTAAATCAATAAAACTCAATTAAATGATTAAATCTTAAATCAAACTTAAAATTCAACAAATCTGAAACTTTAATGGGTCAAACTAGTATAACTAAACCTACACTAAGCATGGAGTCATATCCCTTTGAATATAAATAAACTAAAACTAATTAATCATTAAATAAACTAAAATCAAATTGATTAACAAACCAATTCAACATAATCATTTGATATTAATCAAATTAAACCAAATAAAGTTAAAGTAAACTTAATTAACATATGATTAAATCACATCCATTTGGAATAAGATAATTAATTAGCCATTGATACATAAACCTAATAATTAAATCAAACATATGAAATCAATGAACATGATAAATGAAGAAATCAAACTAACTATGATTATTAATAATCAAGTTTAATTGAAATTAAAATAAATAATTAAATCACTTAATAATCAAATGATAATAACAATAATCCTTTAATCAAATCAAACTTAGTAAAATACTTAACTAAATCAAATCACATGTGGGAAATTAAGTCATTAATTAAATAAATCTTTGATTAATCTAATAATTTAAAAGTTTAATTACCCTTAATCAAACTTAATCAATTAAATATTTAATTAAACTTAATGAATTAATCATCTTAATGAACCAAATTAATTTTATAAATCACATCAAAATTAATTCAAATCACAATTAATCTACTAATTAATTTAATCACCCCTCTTAATTAAACTAAATTAAATTAAATTAATCATATTAAACTAAGCTTATTCAAACATAAATGTAATTAAATACTAATCAAATCTAAATTAAACATAAATCATTAAGTCATTAATTACATCATTAATCTAAATAAATATAAACCAAATTAATTTAAAATTAATCCTTATTAATTTAATAATTAATAAAACACTTCTTAATTAACTAATTACCCTTTAAATCCAATTGAATAAACACAATTAATAAAACTAATGAATTAATCCTCATCTTAATGAACCAAATTAATTTTAAATTAAATTCAAATCAACACTTAAATTAATCTAAATTTGATCACACATCTTAAATAAGATAATTAAGTTAATCAAATTAATTATATTAAACTTAAACTTAATCAAACATAAATTATTAAGTCATAATTCATTTAAAACAAATATGAAATCATTAAAATTAAATAAATCTTTATAATTAACATAAATACACTTCTTAATTAAACTAATTACATAATCACATTGAACTAAAAAACCCATTGAATAATAAAGCTAATCAAACCAAATTAAATCAAATTAAATTAAATTAAGAAAGACACTCATCAATTTAATGTAAATAAATCAAATCTCATTCATAAAAAAAAAAAGATAAACTAATTAACTATCCAATGTATGAAATCAAAATACAAACCAAACTTTGATAAATATGAAAAATAGATGAAATTAAAAATAAAATCCTAATTGCAAAGAATCAAACTTAATAAAATAAAAATAAAATCTTAATTAATCTAATCTGATCAAACTACAAATGAATGAACCATAATCAAATTAAATAAATATAAAGTTAAGTCACATAACCATAATCAAAGAAAAGAATTAAATATTAATTTAAAAGGATATTGAATTATATTTTAATCTCTAATCTAATCAATCAAAACATGAATTTAAACAAACTTCATTGGATATCAGATATTGTCAAGATTAATTAAACCAAAACATATCAAAATCAATCAATCAATCTTAAACAAACTCAAATTCTAAATTCTAAATCAAATCAAATCAAATCAACATAAATTTAAATGGGATTAAGATGGGACCTTAGTTAGATTCTTTAGTTAGGATGTAGAATGAGTTATACAAATGAAATTCATTCTCTCTTCATTCTTGAAAACTAAACATCATTTTAACCAAATAAAAGTGAAATAAAAATGGAAAATAAATCATTAAATCATTTAAATTGAAATCACCCAAAGGTAAAATTTAAACAAATTCAAACTCAAATTAAAACTTAAACTAAAGAAACTAGTAAAGTCACTTGCACAAAGCAACACATTAGAATACTAAGTCACCACTTCTAGTGCTAAGTTAGGGGGCATTGTATATGATGTTGTATTTTATTTTTTGTAATGTAATTTTTTAGGATGTTAGGGTGTATGTTCATAGACATGATGTTAGTTATTAACCTAATCATGTTTCTGAGGTTGTGCTTAAGGGGCTGTAATAAAAATATAAATGTTTTTTGTGTAGGTTGCTTAACCTAAGCATAACCCACATAGACTTGGCTTAGTTTTCCATGTGTGGGGTGTTAAGTCCAAATTATTCATATAACTCTTCTTGGGTTATATGGTGTGAGCTAACATTTATTTTGTAGGTGTAGATTTACTTTCCTATTTTTTTAATATAATTTTGTAATTAGGATTAGTATTATGGGGATTAGGATGAGCGGTGAAGGCTTAGTCCCCGGTGCCCATGATGCCTTTGGAGCAAATCAAATCAAAAGAGAAGGAAGAATGAAGAAAAGAAGACCCCATAACATATATTATTTTTTGTAATCGGGTTGTATAAGGTAGAGCTACTATTCTTTTTCTCTTTTTGTGGTCTTGGAACCAATTGTAGTGGCCTTTTATTCTTTTATGGTAGTATATAAAATTGTTTGATGTTGTGTTTGGATTGCACACTAGAATTGCATACTTTTCTCGTTTCTTCATTATTGGTATTTGAATGTGTGGCCTGGATGCAGTAGGCTCTTAGGATAAAATTAAATTTTCTACCCCAATTAAAAACTCATAACTAAAATTTTAAAATAACTCATAATCTCACATAAAAGCCTAAGAATTAAATCAAGATAATAAAATTTTTAGCAACCCCTTTAGTTAGATGAATGAATGTATAATATCATGCATGTCATATTCTTTCACTCTTGTTAAGAGGGGCTACCATCTTTGAAGAATGAAAGCTTAACCAGAGCCTTTGATGGAAGAACACTTTCTCTCTGACCCATAATCAAGTTCTCATGCATTTAGGCATACAAAATCCCATAACCTGTGTCAAAATAAAGAGTCCAAAATAAATCAAATAAATTTAATAAAATTTGTATTATATTAAGTCATGATTTCATATCACTCATGATCTAGTCTCTTAGGGAGTGAGTTTAAGGACTTAGTCTTCTCTTTTAAATAAACAACCTAGCCATCTTGCAAAGCATAAGACTTTTACTACATGGATTTAAAGTAGGATGAGTTAGGTACGCCACTCTAGCGGTTATAAGTCCAAGATTTCTCTCTTGTGGAGGTAAACCATATATACATTTTCACCTTAGATTTGTTAGGTGTTTTGGCCCGCCAAAGCTCCTAGATTTAGGATCCAGTAGCTATTTCCTTGGCTACAAGCATAAATTCTCACATTTTAGTCATTTCTATAATATCTTATGTTGTGAAATAATAATCTCTAAAAATCTAATAAAATTTCAACTCAAATAATTAACTCTCTTCAATTTCAAAAATATAAAGCCCAATTATAGGGTAGATTAGAATACTCACTAGGCTTCCTAGTATCATGAGCATTTCTTACTTTCTCCCTTTGGATTCCAAAAATAAGTCTTCTCCTTGATCTATCCCATTTGATTTTCTAAAATAGCCAATCATTTGATAGTCTTAACCTTGAAATATTTGGAGACCCTAATTGTCTACTTTAATCGAGAGTACTCTTAAGGAATTCCCATTCTTTAGGATGTAATTAAAATGCCTCCATGGGAACTTAATGAACTTGACTTAAAATGAACCTACTTTAATTTTCATGTAAAGTAGGGAAAGATCTTTATATATTAAGACCCATCATGCCTTAGAGTCCTTATTAGGTGATTAGGTCCATTATAAGGTGGTAATTTCTATCTTTCGAGATAGTACATCATTCTTTAATGTCATACTCATTCACTTCAATAAGTACCCCCTAAGATCTGTGTGGTATCCCATATCTAAAAAAATAAACACCACACCAACCCATGACCTAACTTAATTGGGTCATATGGGTCAAATTTGTCAATTTGGCCCATTTGACCTGAGTGAACTCAAATGAACCAAAACTAAATTTAAACCAAATTAAACCAAACCAATGAAATCCATAGGTTATAAATGATCATTTGAACTTGACCTAACCCAACTTGATCCAAGTTGACTTATTTTGACCAAAATTGGTCAACTTGAGCCAAATCATATCAAATCTACTCCAAATTTCTTGAAATTTGGCCCAACTTAAAATATCTCAAATCAAAATCAAAATCAAGGCCAAATGATTATTTTATCCTTGGGTTAGGGTAACCTATGGCCAAATTCATTTTGAATTTGGCCAATTATTTCTCATGACCACTTGCCATCTTCCTAGTGGCCACATGGACACTAAGGAGGTGGTGAACATATGATGGTTTGGGTTAGCCATGACCAACCCAAGAACTAACCTCAATGAAATTCTCCACTTGGATCACCTCACACTCACACAGAACATATGCACTTCCTACCACTCCTCAAATTGAAGCACAGTCCAATAGCCTAAATAACCCATTCAAATAATTGAAAAAAATGGCAAGATGGCTCTTGATTCGATCCAAGTGGAGATATACTCCCCTCATTCCAACTCAAACACACTCACTTTGAGCTCTGGAAATTAAGCTTCTCCAAGCCTTCATTCCAAGCTGTTCCAATTTTCCTTCTCTTTTCTTCAAAGAAAAAATAGGAGGTGAGTGAAATTCAACTTGCTCAATTCTCCACCAAATCCAAATTCACTTGTAAGCACCATCAAGGGAAAGTCAGCTTCAAAGTATTTCCCAAGCATCCAAATGAAGATTTTGATCAAAGTGAGTCATTGAAGGGGAATGGTTAAACATCCACTTCAAATTAAGGCTTGAAACTTTCAGCTTGTCTCCACTGATGAAGCCACCTTCTCATTGAAGCACTATAATAGTCTTGAGGTATGACTCAAAATGATCCTCCATTGAAAATTGCTTGGTCTTTGTGAAGGGAATTATAATCCCATTAGAGCTATTGGATGTTCTTCCCTACACCTCTTGATGGTGTGGGTGAATCTCCCTGATAAGTGAGCTCGGATCAACCATGAGAGGACAACCTCTGCTCCAGCTTGATAGGGATAAATCATGGGCCATCCATCTTGCATGTTTTAGATGGATAGCCCTGATTAAATCTTGCTAGATCTCTAACCTTTAATGATTAATTAATCATCGATCTTTGATCGGACGACTAGGGAAAGCGGCGTTGAGCCGACTAACTGATGCGATGTAACTTAAATAACCAATCCCATCGCCCTACATGGAATGTGCGCTACATTAGCGGTTCATGTGGCACCGACGAGATTAGTTAATTAATTAGGGTATTTTAATTATCATTTAATTACAAAAATGTTATAAATTCATAACTAAATGTAGAAAAATCCAAAAAAATACAAACTCAAGTTCATATTAAAGATAACTCAAAGGGGAATAATATAAAATTAAGTTTAATTGATTTTGAATAGTAAATTTCACTCAATTCAGGTTTTATTATGAATGTAATTATGTTAATTACTCCTTAATTATTTCAACAATTAATTCCAAACTTCTTAGGTTTAATTAGCGGGATGACTTCTGCCTCCCATGATTTTCTTGAAATTTATTGTTAGATTAATTAGGAGAATTGCTTGATTCACCCCTAATCACTCTATCAATTAATTAAGTGATTAATTAACCTATTAAATAATAATGGATCTATTAATTAAGTTTGCTAATCACTATGAAGTAGTGAATGGACTTAGGAAATGAGATTAGGATTCATTTTTCAATCTCTTCTCCCTAAATTCACTCCATTTGGAAAATATTTAATCAAGTTGTAATTAATGGCTTAATCACTTCATTAATAAATTCAATTAATCCAAAATTTAAAATCAAATCATTCCAGAACTTAATCATCTTAATTCTTGGGTATATTCTTAGGTGTTCAATAACCTAAGAGGCTTCAATGGAAATCAAAATCAAACTACATGTATAGGATGGTTATGAAAGTACTTAATTAAACCCTTTAGCTTAATTGATTAATAATTGTGATCCAATTGCATTAGTCCCCTTTCTTTCTTAGGTGCATTGATGATTTAATTTCCATGTGATTGCATATCATATGTTGGCTCATAATTAATTATTTAATTATGTTAAAGTGGTATAGGTAACGGGTAATTAATGGATTTAATTCACACCTTAACCTAAATAAACATAAAATAAACTTAATTATTCTAAAAATTAAACTAAATTGATTCACACATGGGAGAAATGGGTTAAGGCCAGGAAACTCTTTTCATATTTTCTAAGTCAAATCAAATTCAAAAAATAAAAATCTCTTTAAAGAATTTTGATTCACTTTCAATAATCTTATCTTATAGGATTGTCCTTAGGAATTAATTATGGTGAATGAAGACATATATTTACATTACTTTATTTCTTTCCAAGCATGCTAAATGTTATTTGTCATATAAAGTCATGCATTCATATCTTTTGAAAAATCAATTAAATATAATATTTCCCTTTATGTCAAATTGTATGTTTTTAAGTAAGAATATGAGTGGCTATTATCACTATTAAATAAAAATTATTTTCAAAACCTATAAATCAAAAATTATAAATGAAGGTATGCTACTTATAAGTACTTATAAGCTTGCATGTGATTATAACATAAGATGTGTCTTATGTGACTTTCATTGCTTCTCTTAACATGGATTTGAATAGAATTTGCAAAGTGTATAGTTCATTTGAAAAGAACACAACACTTGCCTAAATCTATTCCTATGTACTCCCATGTTATGACTTCAAAAGGATCCTCACATTACACATGTAAATGACATAACCAAATCAAACAAAAAAAATCTTTTGCATGATTCTTCATCCATCTGTTTCTTTTTGTACATGCATGTGCATTTAAGAAAAGTGGTATATTAGTCTGGACATCTCGAAGTTGCAAGACTTTAAGTAGCCAAAGTAGGTCTTACTTACCTACTGTGTAAAAAAATAATGGCGTTACTACATATCTTTTATACATGTAAATGTGCATTTGATAAATGAATAGAAGAATCCCTCTCTTTTCTACATAATAAAAACATGCATTCATGGAAATATCCAAATCTTCTTATGCAACATCTCTTTGCATTCATCATTAAGGTGTGCTAAGATTTACATTGCATGTATAGCTATGCTTAGGTTTATTCATATGCATGGTATACATGTTGGAAAGAAATAAATTATTGTGTGTTATGTGATAGTAATTTACCTTAATTAGTCTTAAGATGCCTTTCTTATTGAATAGGTTTATTTAAAGAAAATTTAAACTTAGGGTTAATTAAAACACATAATAAAATATTCACTAAGAAAATCATTAATGAATCTATCTTAGAAGTTACTTAAGATAGGGATGAAAGAGAAGTTCTCTTCTCTTTTCTTCTATTTACAACTTCTAGTAACTAAATGTAGGTTCATTCAAACCAAATCAAATCATCAAATAAAATTGACAAATTAACTAAATAACTTAAAAGGAAATCACCCTCTAAGTTGAATCCTTCATACTTAAAAAATTCTAACCTTAAATCCTAGCTAAGAAATGCCACACAAGCATTAAATGTCACACACATATTAGGCTAAGTCACCATTTCTAGCTCTATGTTAGAGCGGTTCATGGTTTGATGCCTAATTTTATTTTGTGATGTAATGTTTTTAGACTAGATGTTAGGGTGCATGCGTAGACTGGGTGATAGGATGATCTTAGTCTAATCGTGTCTTCTACAGGGGATTATGCATAAGGGGCGATGTAATAAAAAATATAAATGATTTTGCTATGCAGGTTGCTTATACCCCTAAGCATATTCCAAACTAGGACAGGTGGACTTGGTTACCCATGTGTGGGGTGCTAAGTCTAACTTATTCATGTACATGCTTGGGTTGTGTGGTATGTTTAGCTAAGTTTATCTTTCTCTTTTTCATGTAATTTTATAATTAAGATTTGGAATGAATGTTATGGGAGAATTAGGATGAACATTGGTCATAAGACTATGTCTTCTGTACCTTGTGAAACCTTAGAGCAAACTACATCCCAAGTCAAACCAAAAGAAGAAAGAAAGAAAGAAAGAAATGAAGAATGAATAATGAAGACCCCCATAACATGAATTCATTATAATTGTACTTATTCATTTGTAATCTAGGTTGTATAAGGGCAGAGCTTTACTACCCACATTTCTTTTCAAGTTTGTGCCGTGGAGCCTGGCCACATTGGCCTCATATTCTTTTGTGCAAGCTTTATAAAATTGTTTGATGTTTGTTTAGCTTCTGCATTAGAAATGACATGATTTTTCTAGTTTCTTCATTGATTGATGAATGGCTTGGTGCGACAAGACCCTTAAGAAAAAAAATAAATTTTCTATCCAATTATTCAACTCAAAATAAAATTAAATAACTCATAAACTCACCTAAAGCCTAAGACATAAATCAAGATAATAAAAGATTTAATAACCCCTTAGCTTGATGTTGTATGTCGAACATCATGCATAAAAAGCATCTTGCTTCACTCTTGCTAACGGAGGGCTTCCACCTTTGCCAGATAAAATGGCTTGACCTTTGAGAGCCATGGTGGAAACACACCTCCTTCTTGATTTTGGTCCATAACCAATTTCTCATGCATTAGGCATATGAATCCCATAGCCTGTGTCAAATAAATTATCAAAAAATCAAATTAAAACTTAACAAAATTTGGCATTAGATTTAAGTCATTATTCATACCTGATCTAGTCTCTTAGAGAGTGTGTTTAAGGACTTAGTCTCTTTCTAAATAAACAACAACCTAACAAACTTGCAAAGCATCTTACATGTATTTAAAATCATAGGAGTTAGTTGGTAGCCAGAGGTTGTAAGTCCATGGTCGTGGTTTATCCTCTCTTGTGGAGGTAAATCATATACTCATTTTCACTTTAGATTTAGATCATACTTTAGCTCTCGCCAAAACTCCCTAGATTTAGGTTTTGAGGTTGTTGTTTTCCTTTTCAGGCTATAAGCATAAATCCTCACCTCTTAGGCATTTTCATGATCTTGCATTATGGAATTGTAAGCCCTAGATTTCTAATAAAATTTCAACTTAACCAATTAACTCTCTTCAAATTTTAAAAATATAAAGCCAATCATAGAATAGTTTGGGGATGCTCGCTAGGTTTCTTAGCATCGTGAGCATCCCCTACTTATCTCTCTTTGGTTTCGATAATAACTCCCTTTTTTTGATCAATCCCACTTAATCTTCCAAAAATAACTAATTTGTTGATAGTCTTATCTTTGAAATCTTTGGAGATAATGATCATTTTTAATCGAGTATTCTTAAGGAATCACATTCCTTAAGATGTAATTAACTATGGGGCTTGCCTCCATAACTTAACGGTTTAAAATAAACCCTACTTTACTTTTCCATATAGTAGGGAAGAATCTCTACATCGAAGACCCATGTCCTTATGAGTCTTTATTAGTGATTAGGTCCATTGTATGATGATGGTCTCGATGGTACATCATTCATCAATGTCGTATCCGATCACCCTAATAAGTACATATGTGGATCTACGTGGTGTCCGACTAGCATATTTTGTTTTCATTTTACTCATAAGATGAAAATAAAACACCATAGAATTTTTTGGTGACTCCGCTGGTGACGGTTCCTCTCTCCATCTTTAGTAAATGATCGTTGTCTCCAAGTATCGCTTGTAGATTTGTATTTCATATGAGTCCGAGACTATCTTTCTTTTTTATTAGCACTTAGATTATATCATCCTTAATATAAGCTAGCCAACTTCCTTTAGGTTTAGGATCTCATTTTGCGTAGGTCTTAAAACCCCTATTAGGTTCCCTCAATAGAAATAAAATTTAACCAAAAGAAATAACTAAAAACTTTGTTGAACTTTCTCCATACCATTTCTATGGTAAGGAAAGGTTCATTCTAAAAATAAAGAAAAAAAATTCTTTATAAAAATATCACTTTGCAAAAAGCACTTTTTCAAAAAAAAAAAGTTCACATAATAAAAAAAACTTGCACAAAATAACCTCATCTAACAATCTTCGAGATTATTACATGTAGGATCTTTCAAAAATCAAACCTAAATTCATCTTTGAAAAACCCCAAATGAACATCTTCATTTAATATACCCAAATTTATTGATTGAAGATTTCATTTCCAAATAAAAATCAAAAATCATCTTTTCAAAAAGCACAAATAATGATCCTCATTCAATATACCTAAATTTATTGAATGAAGAATTCATTTCAAAAAAAAAAAAAAATCAACAATCATCTTTTCAAAAGCACAAATCAATATCCTCATTCAATATACCCAAATATATTGATTGAAGATTTTATTTCAAAAACAAAATCAGTAATCATCTTTTCAAGAAGCACAATTGAACATCCTCATTTAATATACCCAAATTTATTGAATGAAGATTTCATTTCAAAAAAAAAAAAATCAACAATCATATTTTCAAAAAGCACAAATGGACATCCTAATTCAATATACATAAATTTATTGAATGAAGATTTTATTTCAAAAATAAAATCAACAATCTTCTTTTCAAAAAGCACATATTTGAAAATGAATACCCTCATTCAATATACCCAAATTTATTGAATGAAGATTTCATTTCCAAATAGAATCATATCATAACATTGAAATTCCATTTCAACATACTCATATATGTTGAAGTTGAAATTTCTTTCTTTTTAAAAAGTACAAATTTAAAAATAAGCCTCTTCATTCAATATATACAAATATGTTGGATGGGGGTTTTATTTTCAAATAAAATTACACCATTTGAAATTCCAGACAACACATCCCACATGTGTTAAGTTAGAATTTCCTTCTTTTCAAAAAGCAATAATCACCACAAAATTTTATCTTTGGAAAATAAAACATAAATTGACTCCCATTTGACATACCCAAATTTGTCAAATGAGAGTTTCATTTTTCAAATAAATTTAGATCTCTTATTTAGCATACCCAAATTTGTTAAGTAAAGATACCTCTTTTCAAAATCAAAACATAAAAATCAAACATATTTTGATCCTTTATTGAGCTTACCCGAATTTTCTAAGTAAAGATCTCTTTTTGAAAATCATAAAAAAAATTGAATCCTTTATTTAACATACCCAAATTTACTAAGTAAAGATCCTCTTATCAAATCACAAAAATCAAAACACATTTGGATTCTTTATTTAGCTTACCCAAATTTGCTAAGTAAAGATCCACTTTTCAAAATCAAAACATAAAAATTTAACACATTTAGATTATTTTTTTAGCATACCCAAATTTGGTAAGTAAAGACCACTTTTCAAAATCAAAACATAAAAATTTAACACATTTGGATCCTTTATTTAGCTTGCCCAAATTTGCTAAGTAAAGATCCTCTTTTCAAAATCATAAAAAGTAAACACATTTGGACTCTTTATTTAGCATACCCAAATTTGCTATGTATAGATCCTCTTTTTAAAATCACAAAAATCAAACACATTTGAATCCTTTATTTAGCATACCGAAATTTGCTAAGTAAAGGTTTCACTTTCAAAATCAAAATCAAACACATTTGAATTTTTTTTTAGCATACCAAATTTACTAAGTAAAGATCTTCTTTTCAAAATCATAAAATCAAACACATTTGGATTTTTTTAGCATACAAATTTGCTAAAAGATATTTTCAAAATCAAAACAAAAACACGGACTTTATTTTGCATACATAAATTTTCTAAGTAAAGATTCCAATTTCAAACTCACACATAATTTACTCATGATTCACAAATAAGCAAAAGAAGAAAATTATTTTCAAACAACTCATTTAGCATACCCAAATTTGCTAAATGAGCAATCCCAAACAAAATCAACTAACCATTTATTGTAACATACTCAAATTTGTTGAATAAAAGGTCCCCAAACATAAAAATCAAATTCAAATATGAACCAATGGAAGAATAAAAATTTTCTTTAAAATATTTTGAACCCATTTCCATCATACACAAATTTGTTGAAAATGAATTCTAAATTCAAAAAATCTCCTCTCCAATTCTAAATTTAAAATCTCTCTCCTAAATCAAAAAGCCCCACTTAACATATTCAAATTGTTGAGTGTGGGTTTAAATTCTAAAAGAAAATTAAAGTAGAAATCTAATTTGAGTTTGTTTTCAAACTTTATAGAATTTCAACTCAGTTTCAGTCTGTTTGTCTTAAGTTCAGTTCAGTTCACTTCAAATGGATGCTCAAAAGTATGTTTTCACTTTTCTTATGGGATGGATTTGGCCTTGGATCGGGCTAGCCTCCCATAGACTGACTTTGCCCATCTCATTCACTTTGGTCGAGGATTTGAGGGGGCCATACTCACTTGTGAGGGGGCAACCCTCACAACAATCAGTAGGAGTGTGGTGATTGGGCAGAAGCTAGTCATCCATATTGAGATGTCATCATATTCAGAATTTCCCTCACTGAAGAGGAAGGATGTAGCAGTTCCCATAGCAGTTGCAATTTCAGTGCATTCAGTTGTTCCCATTACTGCCCCAATACGGGCTATTGCCCACTCATTGGCTTCTTTTATGGGGAAGGCTCCCCTAGCTTCAAGGATAGTCTCCCCTACCTATGAGGTAGGATCTAGTTCCCATACTGCTCCTCCCAGTAGGACTCAGCATCGTAACGGATATCATAAGATCAAACAGCATCATGTGTGCATTGCCAAGGAGATGGAGGCAGTTTCTCAGTTTGCAGTAGAAGAGTTATCCAGGATAGTTTCTCCTCTGATCATACAGAACAAGTTGCTTCCACTCTCAGTCGATGGAGGAGAAGATGTTAGGTTTCTAGTGTCACCTCCACACTTGGTGAGGCTCTTGCTGAGAGGAGGAGGTCGTATACCAGCCTTAGGATAGTTCTGCATCGAGTTGGCAGGGCTTATAGATGGTTAAAGTATGGGGCCCAATTTGATCTAGATTCATCATTCCTTGTAGCATGGCCAAGCATATTCAACAAGAGAGGGCCAAGGAGGCCCGTGTATCAGTACTTGTCACTAGTAGGGAGAGTTGAAGGTACGCCAGACAGTCAGCTGCCTCTGCCCTCATGGATTTCTTTGATCGATGTGCTACCCATGCTGGTCATATTAACAACATTCTATTGACCGGTACTACTCACCATGGGAGGAGAGTTCTTGCACAGAGAGAGTCGGTGGTGTCTCCGTCACACTGCTCCACTCCACATCCGCCATCATCAGTGCAAGTTCCATCTTTCACAATTTCATGAAAAGCAATGAAGGCATCATCCGGGGAAAAGAGAGCCCCATTGGTGATCCAGCTACGACCAAGAGATCCCATTTCATCTACACTGCCGGCTGAGATGAGGTCGAGCTCTCCTACTCGACCTCCTGCTTCAATTATGGTGAAGAGGGAGTGGCGACCACATAGCATCGTAGTCGTGCCATCACCACCACCATCTCAGCGGATCATGGACATGGCAGTAGCAGAGGGAGAAAGAGATAGTTATGTTATCCTGATGGCCATAGATCCTCCCAAGCGTAGTACTCCACCTAGAGTAGATGATAGCTAGAGCATGTATCCTCATGAGCATATCCCTACAAGATCAACACTTGATGGTAGGGGTTAGATGTATCTCTTCATGAAGCGATCCACCAGGTCAACCACGAGATTTTATGCACCTTTTTGGACGCTCCAGATGACATGGTAAGTATCTCATTGAGAAAAAGGAAATCCTAGGGTATGATTGGTCTGATCAAGAGGAAGAAAAGTTTAGCTTTGCTCCCAATAAAAATGATTTGTTGGAATATTCAACCGAAGTGCATATGGTTGATACTTGAGGTTCTCTCCTTCGAGATCAACATGGCTTGGAAGGTGTTACGGCTGAACAGCATGACACAACCTATTCGACCCAACACCTCCTTCAATAACTTAAACAAAAGGATGAACAAATTGACAAAATGGGATAGAGGCTTGAAGATTTTCTAGCAGCATTTCTGGCACTTTAGAATCTAGCTCTAACAGCACATCCTTCAATCATAGAGATAGGTCAGCCTGAGTTGTTGTATGTCTTATATCAGCCTAAGAGTTCACCACCGGTATAGTAGGGCAGCACTAGCTTGTATAGGAAGTTAGTGGACAGTACCTCCGTACAAGAAAATGATATTAAACTCATGATTGACCAACAAGTGAGAGAAGCATTAGCACAAGCCAGAAAAGGATCATCAGTTCCAATGGGTAGACCATACCTAGAGGAATTTGATGCTATCCAGTATCCTAAGGGTTTTGTGCCTCCTTCTTTCAAGTGCTTTGATGGCGAACCCATGCACATTGTTTAGGACCAGTTGTTGCAACTCTAGTGGCAATGATGCATTATGATTCCATCTTTTTGTCAGGAGTTTAACGGGCATAGCCTTTGATTGGTATGCTAAACTCCCTAACAGTTTAATGAAGACTTTTGCTGAGTTAGAGAAACTCTTCATTAAGAGGTTTTCTTGAGCTCAACAAAGGGTGAAAGTGGGCAATCTCATTGTAGCACAATAACACCCCGGTGAGTCCCTTATTGACTATATTCTCAGATGGCGCAATTTGAGTATGAAATACAAATCACAGCTTTAATAGAACAGTCATTGAAATTCTACTAAAGAATATTCATGGTCCTTGCATGCTCAAAGGTTTTACCATCAAGATATTTGAGAAGCTAATCAACAAGGTGGCTAGTCTACAAGGAGAGGCCAACAGGTTGCCTTTTAAGATCATCATCAAAGCCAAGTTGCGAAAGCTTGAGAAGAAGGGGTAGTAGTAGTATTGGAGGGAATAAACTAGGAGATCTGAGAGACCTCAAGCTCCACAACCATCACTTCCACCTCCTCTACCACCACCTAGGCCATCCTACCGGTCACCACAGCAGCCTCCATGGCCTTTGCTGCCTCCTCCTTAGCCAAATTCACAGTAGTGGTACACATACCCGTTGTCAGGTAGCTACCATCCACCTACTCTTTTGGATAAACTAAACAAACCTTATTCATTTAAGAGGGAGGTAGTCAGGAATATCTTTAAGAATCTCAATTATTTAAACAACATGTCATTAAAATTCTACAAAAGAATATTCATGGCCCGATCGCCTTCATGCTCAAAGGTTTTACCATCAAGACATTTGAGAAACTAATCAACAAGGAGGCTAGTCTACAAGGAGAGGCTAAACAGTTGCCTTTTCAAGATCAGTCATCAAAGACAAATCTGCATAAAGCTTATGAGAAGAAGTCAGGGGCAGTAGTAGTGTTGGACAAGGGAATCAACCAGCCAGAGATCATCATGAGAGACCTCGAGCTCCAGAGCTATCACTTCCCCCTCCTCTACCACCACTTAGGCCATCCTCGACGCCACACAGACCTCCATGGCCTTGCCCTCCTCCTGCCATATTCATGGCGGTACATACCACGCCGGTGTCATCCACCTACTCTTTTGGATAAACTAAACAAACCTTATTCATTTAAAAGGGAGATAGTCAAGAAAATCTTTAAGAACCTCTTAAAGAAATCTGATTTTTAGCTACCCAAGCCTAGGAAGCTGGAGGAAGTGGGCAAGAGCAATGATCCTAACTTTTTCCCCTACCACCAAATATTAGGCTATATTTTGGAAGATTGCTTTACATTCAAGGACTGGCTTGAGCATAGCTACAAGTCAGGCACCATAATTATCCCAAAGGAATATCTAGTGGAACAACCATCAAGTTATGTTAGGGTGATCCTTGGGGATACATCTGATCCTCTCAAAACCAAAGAATGTTGGGATATCTCTTTATCCCAAACCTCTAAAAAGATTATTTCAAAAATCAAGAAACTTTTCTTGTAAATGCCTGAGGCAGCTCGAACCTCCAACATCAAGGAAGGTTTGCAAGTTGCCAAGGATAACTTGGGGAAAGTGGGAGCTCAGCAATAGTAGCAGCAACAACCCATACTAGCTCTTGATAGTCAAGTACCAACCAAAGCGAGCCAGTCTCCATTCCGCGTTCTAGGCACTACTTTGGTTGGCACTACTTTAGCTCTCCTTCTAGTTGACATCTTATATTGGTGGGTGAGGGCATCAAATCCCTCACCCCACTTACTTTACTAGATTTTTACTATCTACCTTCTTTTATATTCAAGAAATCGAGGAATAAAGCTAGTTTGAATTACATCTGTGTCACATCTAATGAGTTGTCTAACTCTACTCTTTTAAAAAATTCTTCAAGTCTTAATAATAATTATAACAACTCTGATCAACCTCTTTCTGATTCAAAAATGGAGTTTCCTTTTCTGAACACTACAAGTTCACCTCTTGAGATAGACTTGGAATCATCTTATTTTCTTTTTTTTTTTTAAAAGGATTCTTTACTTAGCAAATTCAGGTATGCTAAATTTAGGATCCATATTTTTTTTTGATTTTTTATTTTGAAAAGAGGATTGTTTACTTAGCAAATTTGGATATGTCAAATGAAAGATCTAAATGTGGTTTTGATTTTGTTTTTTGTTTTTATTTTTATTTTTGAAAAAAGGATCTTCACTTAGCAAATTTGGATATGCTAAATGAAGGATCCAAATGTATTTCATATTTTGATATTTTGATTTTTGAAAAGAGAATATTCACTTAGCAAATTTGGGTATGTTAAATGAAGAATCCAAATGTGTTCGATTTTTTTTAAAAATTTTTGAAAAGAGGATCTTCATTTATCAAATTTAGGTATGATAAATGAAGGATCCAATTGTGTTTGAATTTTGAAAAGATGATTGTTAATTTTGAAAAGATGATTATTGATTTTGTTTTGAAAATAAAATCTTCATTCAATAAATTGAATGAGAATGTTCATTTGTGCTTTTCTGAAAATATGATTTTGGATTTTATTTTTAAAAAGATGATTGTTGATTTTGCTTTGAAATTGAAATCCTCTTTCAATAAATTGAATGAGGATGTTCATTTGTGCTTTTTAAAAATATCATTGTTGATTTTATTTTGAAAACATGATTGTTGATTTTGTTTTGAAAAAAAAATCTTCATTCAATAAATTGAATGAGGATGTTCATTTGTGCTTTTGGAAAAGAATGATTTTGAATTTTATTTTTGAAAAGATGATTGTTGATTTTGTTTTAAAAAATGAAATCTTCATTCAATAAATTGAATAAGGATGTTCATTTGTTCTTTTGGAAAATATGATTTCGGATTTTATTTTTGAAAAGATGATTGTTGATTTTATTTTGAAAATGGGATCTTCATTCAATAAATTGAATGAGGATATTCATTTATGCTTTTGGAAAATATGATTTGGATTTTATTTTTGAAAAGATGATTGTTGATTTTCTTATTCAATAAATTGAATGAGGATGTTCATTTATGCTTTTGGAAAATATGATTTTCAATTTTATTTTTGAAAAGATGATTGTTGATTTTGTTTTGAAAATAAAATCTTCATTCAATAAATTTTAATGAGGATATTCATTTGTGCTTTTTTTTTTTTGGAAAGAATGATTGTTGATTTTGATTTTTTGAAAAAATCCTACATATAACAATCATGAAGATTGTTAGATGAGGTTGATTTATGAAAATTTTTGTGTAAACATTTTATTATGTGCATTTTGAAAAAGTACTTTCTGGAAAGAATGATTGTTGTTTTTGATTTTTTTGAAAAGATCCTACATATAACAATCATGAAGATTATTAGATGATGTTGATTTATGAAAATTTTTGTGCAAACACTTTATTATTGCATTTTGAAAAAGTGTTTTTTTAAAATTGATGTTTTTATAAAAGATTTATTTTTCTTTACTTTGGGAATGAACCTTTCCTTACCATAAAAATGGTAAGGAGAAAGTCTTTAGTTATTACTTTTTATTAAATTTTTTTATTTTTACCTATTGAGTTTTAAGACCACAGGAGTGAGGTCCTAAAACCTAAAGGATGTTGGCTAGATTAGCTTAAGAATGAAATAAACTAAGTGCCAATGAAAAACAAAGATAGTCTCAGACTTATACGAAGTATAAATCCACTATCAATACTTGGAGACAATAATCATTTATCAAAGATGGAGAGGAACCTTCCTCCAAAAAATATGAATTTTTATTTTATCTTCATCTAAAAAATGAATTAAAAAAAACAAAAATAAAACTCCTTCTTGGACACCATTAGATTCAAATGTTATTAAGGTGATGACATTGAGGAATGATGTACTATCTTGAGAACAGAAGTCACCATCCCACAGTGGACCTAATCACCTTAATAAGGACTCCTAAGGATGATGGGTCTTTGAATATACTAGAGATTCTTCTCCTACTTTATAAAGGAAAGTAAATTGAGTCCATTAAGTTCCTTATAGAGGTAAGCCCCCATAGTTAATTACATCTTAAGGAATAAGATTTCTTAAAAAAAAACTCTTGATTAAGGTAAATGATCGTTGTCTCCAAAGATTTTAAAGATAGGATTATCAATCAATTGGTTATTTTTGGAAGATCAAGTGAGATTGATCAAGAGGAGAGAGTTATTATCGAAACCAAAGGGAGATAAGTAAGGAATGCTTATGATACTAGGAAGCCTAGTAAGCATCCCAAACTATCCTATGGTTAGGTTTTATAATTTTGAATTTGAAGAGAATTATATATTTGAGTTGAATTTTTATTTGAAATCTAGAACTTACAATTCCATGATACAAGGTCATGAAAATGCCTAAGAGTTGAGGATTTATGCTTGTGGCCCACAAAGGAAGTAGCAACCTATGAACTTAAATCTAAGGAGCTTTGGCAAGAGCCAAAGCACGACCTAAATATAAAGTGAAAATGGGTATATGATTTACCTCCATAAGAGAGGATAAATCACCCAATTGTTTGGACTTACAACTGTCTGGGGGTGGCCGCCAACTAACATCTCCTACGATTTTAAATACATGTAGGCAAGTCATATGCTTTTGCAAGATAGCTAGGTTGTTGTTTATTTAGAAAAAGACTAAGTCCTTAAACACACTCCCTAAGAGACTAGATCATGTAGGGCGTGATTAATGACTTAAATCTAATGTAAATTTTATTATGTTTTATTTTTACTTTTGGATAATTTATTCAACACAGGCTATGTGATTCATATTCCTAATGCATGAGAAATTGGTTATGGGCCAAAATTAGCAAGAAGGAGGTGTGTTTCCACCATGGCTCTCAAAGGTCAAGCCAAGTTTCCTAGCAAAGGTGGAAGCCCTCCATAAGCAAGAGTGAAGATGATATGTATGCATTGTGAAACATACAACATCCTAAGGGTTGCTAAATCATTTATCTTGATTTATAACCTAGGCTTTAAGTGAGGTTATGAGTTGTTAAGTTTTAGTTTTGAGTTGATTAATTGGATAGAAAATTTATTTTTCCTTAAGAGTCTAATCGCATCTAGGTCATTCATCAAAGTAAGGAAGAAACTAGAAAAATATGTCATCTTAATGCACAAGCTAAACAAACATCAAACAATTTATAAAGCTAACACAAAAGAATAAGAGGCCTTTATGGTTGGGCTCCACCCACAAACCCAAAAGAAATAGCGAGCTCACCCTTATACCCATATTATAAATGAATAATAAAAAAGGAATTCATGTTAGGGTCTTCATTCTTCATTTCTTTTTCTTCATTTCTTCATTTCTTTCTTCATTTTATTTCTTCTTTCTTTCTTTCTTCTTTAGCTTGGTTGAATGTGATTGCTCCAAAGGCTTCACATGGTGCATAAGACATAATCTTATGACCAATGTTCATCCTAATCCCCCATAACATTCTTTCCAAATTACAAAATTACATGGAAATGGGAAAAGTAAATCTAATTAAAACAAAAAATAGAGAATCTCAAGCATGTATATGAATAAATTAGACTTAGCACCCCACACATAGGTAACCAAGTCTACCTGGCCTATTTTTTAGATTATGCTTAGGGGTATAAGCAACCTGCGCAGCAAAAGTATTTATATTTTTATTACAGGATCCCTTAAGCAGAATCCCTTGCAAAAGATAATGATTAAACTAAGATCGTCCTATCATTCAGTCAACGCATATACACCCTAACAACCAATCTAAAATATTACATCGTAAAATAAAATCAGGCATCAAACCATGCACTGCCCAAACATAGGACTAGAAATGGTGACTTAGCCTAATGCTGTGCCATTTAAGACTTGTGTGGCATGCTTTAGCTAGGCTTTAAGGTTGAAGTTCTCTAAGTATAAAGGGTTCAACTTAGAGGGTAGTTTCATTTAAGTGATTTAGTTGATTTGTTAATTTTATTTGATGATTTGATTTGGTTTGAATGAACCTACACTTAATTACTAAGTATTGTAAAGAGAGGAAAAGAGAAGAGAACCTCTCTTTCCTCCCTACCTTATATAATTTCTAAGGTAGATTCATTAGTAATTTTTCTTTAGTGAATATTTATTATGTGTTTTAATTAATTCTAAGTTTAGATTTACTCTAAATAAACTTATTCAATAAGAAATGCATTTTAGGATTAATTAAAGTGAATTACTATCACAAAACACACAGCCATTCATTTCTTTCCAGCATGTGTATCATGCATATGAAATGATCCTAAGCATATCTATACATGTACAAATATTTAGCACACCTTAATGATGAATGCTAAGAGATGTTGCTTAAGAAATTTGATGATGCATGATTTTGTTAAGTAGAAAAGAAAGGATTCTTTTATCCATTAATCAAATGCACATTTACATATATGAAAGTCATAAGTGAGTATAGTACCATTATTTTCTACACCAAGGGTATAAGGTACAAGACCTTCTTAGGGATACTTAAAGCCTCGTAACCCTAGGATATCCAGACTAATATACCACTTTTCTTAAATACATGTGCATGTACAAAAAGAAATGAATGGAAAAAGAATCATGCAAAAGGTTTATGTTTGTTTGTTTGATTTGTTGGTTGTTTAATTTATATGTGCAATATGAATATCCTTCTTGATTCATGATATGGGAGTGCAGAGGAATAAATTTAAGCAAGTGTTATGTTCTTTTCAAAGGAACTATACACTTTGCAAATCCTATACAAACCATGTTAAGAAAAGAGAAGAAAATCACATAACACATTTTAAGCTATATTCACATGCAAGCTTATAAATACTTATAAGTAGCATACATTCATTTATAGTCTTTGATTTATAAGTTTTGAAAATAATTTTTGATTTAGTAGTGATAATAGCCACTCATATTCTTACTTTAGCCAAAACATGCAATTTGACATAAAAAATATTTCATTTATTTGATTTTTCAAAAAGATGTGAATGCATGATTTCATATGACATATACCATTTAGCATTCTTGGAAAGAAATAAAGTGATGTAAGCATGTAACTTCATTCACCCTAATTAATTCCTAAAGATAATCCTATGAAATAAGATCATTTAAGGAGAATCAACATTTCTTAAAGAGATTTTTATTTTTTTTTTTGAGTTTGATTTAGGAAATATGAAAAGGGTGTTTGCTGGTCCCAACCCATGTGTTGTGTTTAGTTTAATTTTTAGAACCATTAAATTGATTTTATATTTGTTTAGGTTAAGGTGTAATTATTACCCTTACACACCTTTAACATAATTATTCAAACAATTGTGAGCCAACATATGATATGCAATCACATGGAATTTAAATCGAATTCTAAGAAAGAAAGGGGCCTAATGTAATTGGCTCATAATTAATGATTAATTAAGCTAAAGAGTTTAATTAAGTACTTTCATAACCCTTCCCACACATGTGAGTTAGATTTGATTTCCTTAAACTTACCTTAGGCTTTTGAACACCTAAGGATCTACCCAAGAAGAGATTAATTAAGTTCAGATTAATTTTTAAAATGTTATTAACCTAATTAAGAAGATCATTAGTGGATTAATATTTAATTAGGTTTGGATTAAATAAGAAAGGGGGTTTAAGGAATAGCTTAGAAAAAATATCCCAAAATAATTCCATAAACCTCCTATTCACTTAAACAATATTTAATTACCTTAATTAAGTGATCAAACCATCATCATATAATTGCTCTTAATTATATTAAGGGGTAATTAGAGATTCATTAATTGATTTCTAACTTATTTCAAGAAAATTAGGGGAGGCAAAAGTCATCCCAAACATGTCTAAGAAGTTTGGAATTAATTAATAAATTCATTAGGGAGTAATTAGGGTTAGTAAGTTTTCAATTAAACCCAAATTAAAGAAAATCCACTATTCAAAATTAATTAGAAATAATTTTATTGGATTCCCCTCTGAATTATCTTTAAAATGAAGTTGAGTTTGCATTTTTTTTTTGGATTTTTCTATTTAGTTATTTGATTAATAGGTCATTAAATAACCTAATTATATAACTAATCTCATCATTGGACGCGCGCACTTTCCATGTGCGATGGGATTGGTTATTTAAGTCATCAAATGTCGCAGCTACGCTGCTTTGGACCACCGGATCAAAGATCGATCGATTAAGCCCATGATTAAGAAGGGATAAATCAGAGGATCTAATCGGATTAATCAGGACCGTCCATCCAAAATATGCAGGGTGGACGGTCCATGATCCTCTCGCGGAGATAGACTGTCATCCTCCATTTGATCTCGAGCTCACTTGAGCTCGACAGTTTCAACCCACACCATCAGAAGTAAGGAGAAACACATCCAATGGTGGAATTCAATTGGGATTACACTTCCCTTCACAAAGGACCGAGGGTTTTTCTACTTAAGCTTGATTTTGATTCATACATCGCCGGAGGCTATCACTGGCGCTTCCAAATGTTGAGGTAGCTTCATCTAGTGGAGACATAGCCCTGTTGAAGGTTTAAAGGTTTGAGATGGAGTGGATCTTCCAATTGGCCAAGCTCGTCTTCGATGGCTTGCAGCTTTGGTCTAGGTCCCTCTTCCCATGGCTTGGATGCTTGGAAAACACCTTGGGTGAGCTCGACTTGCCTCCCTGATGGTGCTTGCAAGAGCAATTGGGCTTTGGTGGAGTGATGAGTGAGTTGGCAATTTCTCCTGCCTCCCCTATTTTCGGCTTACAGAAAACTGAGAAGGAGAATAATGAACTTTAGAAACCTTGGAGAAGCTTGGGGAAGATCTGTTTGGGTTCCTAGGGCTCAATCGAATGCAAAGGTCCTGAATTAGAATGAAATTAGGGTGAGTATATCTTCCCCTACTTAAATCGGATGACCATGAGCCTCTTTGCCATTTTGATCAAATTGATCTCATGGAATGAGTTATTTAGGCTGTTAGGGTGGCATGTGGTTGTTTTGGCAAGTGGAGTGTACATGTGTTAAATGAGAGTATGGAGTGATTCCATGTGCTCATTTTCCATTGGGTGGTCGATTTTGGCTTTAGGTTGGGTTTGGCTAACCCAAATCCATTAGGTCATGTGCACCACATCCCTTGGTGTCCAAATAGACCATTGAGAGTATGCCAAGTGGTCTTGAGTTGGAATATGATCAAATTCCAAATTCCAAGTGAATTTGATCATAGGTTACCCTTTGATGTAGGGGTAAAATGGTCATTTAGCTTTGATTTTGATTTAGTCGGATTTAGAATGATTGAAAAATGGGTTGTGCCAATTTTCAATGAATTTGGTGTTGATTTGATATTATTTGGCTCATGTTGACCCATTTAGGTCGGGTCAACTCAACAATGGTCAAATTGGGTCAAACCATGGGTTAGGTCAAATTCATATAACCATTTGGAATGATTTGGTATTATTGGTTTGGTTCACTTTGGTTTATATTTGGTTTTGGTTCATTTGAGTTCACTTAGGTCAAATGGGTCAAGTTGATTTGACCTAGTCATGGTCATGGGTTGGTTTAAGTTTGGTCATTTGAAATATTTTCCGGCTTTGGTTTCAATCAATTTTGGTTTGATTTGATTTGATTTGGCTTGATTTGACCTTTTAGGTCAAGTTGGGTTCATGGTCAATTGGGCAAGGTTGGGTTAGTTGGCCAAGAGGCTTTGGTCAAGTTCAACAACTGATTTAGAGTGAATTTGACTCATTAGTTGCAATCAATTTGGCTTAGATCAATATTTGATGCATTTTTACTTTTTAGGTCAACTTGGGTCAACTTGGATTAAGTGGCCAATTGGGCTAGGTTTGGCTCAAATGATGACTTAATGAAATCCAATCATTGAACATGAATTGGTTTTGATCAATGGTTTCAATCAATTTGGTATATGGTGGATTTTGGTTAGTTTAGGCTTCATTTGGGTCAAATGTTGACTTGATCAAAAGCTAGGTTTGACTCAATTTGAGTGATTGATCATCTTATGATAATTGTTGCTCACAATGTGAGGCTTAGATTTAGTTCAATCCAATTTGGGTTGGATTAATTTGGCTCAAAAGGTGCTTTAGGTCACTTTGGGTCAACTGAGCCAAGTGGGTCAATTGACTTGATCAAGGCTTGATTCAAGTTTGGTTGAACTCACATATGGACTTATGATTGAAATATCAATCCATTTACAAGTGATTTGGAGTCAAATGGGTTTTGATTCATTTGACAATTTCAACTTCAGAGGATGAACATTGGTTTGAGTTTCAAATTTAGTTTTTGTTTGATTATTAAAGTTTATGATTGAATTTGGTTTGTGATTGAAGTTTGAAGAGAAAATCAAAGGTTTGGATTGATTTGAGTTTGATTTGCTAAGTTCAAGAATTTGACTTGAAAGGGTATAGGTTGGTTTTAGGTTAGATTTGGATTTGAGTTTTGAATTTGGTTTTGGTCATTTGAATTTATATTTTATTTATATTTTTGAATATAAATGAGTTATGAGAAAATCTTTTGAATTTGAATTGATTTGGATTTGATTTGAGCTAAGTCCATAAGATGAAATCAAAGTGACTTAGGAAAGATTTTGGTTTTGGAATTCAATCATGGATTTCAATCATTTGAAATTCATTCATGATCTGACAAAATCCATTGGAATTAATTTAAGGTTTGAGAAAGTCAATTAAGTTGGAATTGATTAGAAATTTGATTTGGAATTGGTTTGAGTTGGAGTTGATTTGGATTTGAAGTTGATTTGAATTTCAAGTTTATGATGATTTGAGGTTTATTTGAGTTTGAAGTTTGATTTGAATTTGAGGTTGATTTGAATTTGAAGTTGATTTGAATTTGAAGTTGATTATGATTTAAAGTTGATTTGGATTTGAAGTTGATTATGAATTTGAAGTTTGAATTGAATTTGAAGTTTGACTTGAAATAAGGATTTGGTTCAAGGGGTAGGCAAGTTTTCCTAACCCCCTAAGGTATGACCTATTCCTATGGCTAACTCTTCAAAGTCTCTAGGGTTAGGTTCACCCAATCTGAACTCTTAATGTCTAAGAGTCTATGTCTAAGAGGAAGAAGTTCAAAGCTCACTCCAAAAGAGGTCAGTGAGCATCAACATTTTGGGATTCTCATCATCAACCAAATTCTGTCTTACAAAGTTCTAAAGCTAAGCTCCCATTATCACAAGTATACTATGGAGTTGTTGGCTCGGATCCAGTCACATTATCTTGAGGAGATAATGTCATAAGCAGATTGGCCAAGCTGAGTTGACATGTAAATGACAAGTCTTATCCCTTATTAACGATGAACTCATCAAAAGACTCTCTCTCAAAGGGGAGTTTGTCATTGCCAAAAAGGACGATGAGTCAAATTGGAGGCAACCATTCATGGATTACCTAAACACAGGAAAACTACCTCAAGAGAAGTCATTAGCCCATCAAATGAAATAGAGAGCTCTCTCCTATACTCTCGTGGATGGCACCTTATACTGATAGTCTTTCGATCATATGTGGTTACGTTGTTTAACCAAGCAATAAAGCTCAAGATCATGATCTACATTTATTTTATCATCATCAGAAAGATGTAAACTAAGATCAAAAGACTAGGACAAGACTGGCCTTCGATAGTTACAGACTGCATGGATGTAGCTAGGAGATGCCACTAATGTCAGTTGTGGACCTCAACCACCAATATACATTCTACACTAGCATGGCCATTTGAGTGGGGCATAACATATTGAGTTTGTCGATCCTTCTTCCAAGGGTCATTCAGCCACCACTACTTTTCTGGGGGTAGAATCCACTAGAGAGGTCATATCCAAGATGTGCTCCGATCGTGAACTATATCATATAGGTTCGGGTGCCTCGAATTATATCGATAATGGTACCGCATTCAAGAGCACAAAATCAACAACTTTTCCCAACATAGATTGGAGATATTCCACCATCTATTACCCGAGGGAAAATGGTCTAGCATATGCATTCAATAAAACTCTCATCCAAATATTGAAGAAAATACTCGATGATAACAAGTGATAGTGGCATGAACAATTAGTTGAAGCCTTGTGGGCCTACCGTATCACATATAGAACTCCAACTCAATCTACCCCATTCTCCTTAGTGTATGGGTCTGAAGCCGTTCTCCCATTAAAAGTCCAAATTTCATCACTAAGAATAGTTGTGGGTAGTAAGATTACTATAGAGCAGAACATCAAAGTCGTTAGAAGAGCTCGGTTTGGAGAGATGCCTCAAGCATGCCAACCTTGAGTTGTATAAAGCTAAAATGATTCAAGCTCACAACAAGTTGGTCCATCCTAGAGCTTTTCATGGGGAGAGCTTATTTTAGTTCTAAGGATGCGTCGAAAAGGAGGTAAGTTTGAACCCACTTGGGAATGCCCTTTTACCATAGAGAAGGTCTACTAATGAGGATCTTATTAATTTATAAACTATAGGGGAGAGCGCCCCATGCTTCTAATCAATGAGCTCTTCTTAAAGAAATATTATCCATAAATCTTATTTGAAAATAATCATCAATAAAAAGTCTTTTCATATCAAATTCCACCTCTTATGTGTTAGAAATATCTTTCACTTGTGAATCTACCACGACGTGTTTAGGATAGTGTAATAGAACCCGAGCGGCATCCTATCCCTCCATAACACAAGCGCAAACTATATTCGATCCTCTAGTACTATTAAGATAGGTGTAAAAGAACCCAAGTGACATCCTATTCCTTCTTTCACATCATAAATGAACACATATCTTTTGTATCGAGCTATTTTGATGTGGGAGCAAACTTCCGTGACACTCACTCATTAGCTCTATGATATCTTTGCTATGTCACCTCACAATAATGTGAGTCACTACACTTTCTTCCTGACTTGACCACTACAAACCAATGAGCACCTTGTTTGTTTGGTAAGTCTTACCATCTGCCTAGCTACCTCGTGACTTCATTTAAGAGGATGTAAGCCTACATGCTTTCTTCTTGAACTAGCCATCATGCACCTTGGTATATATTTATCCCAGTGGCTCCTTTCCTCCTGACTACTTTAAGCTTAAGTTTATTCCTTACACAGACTCTGAGGTCTCCTAGTTGGATAACCTGTCAAGGCGTGACTACCCTTGATTAGCTGGGATAAAGCTACATACATTCTTTCTAGACTGATTATCACAAACCAATGAACACCTTAGGTTGGTTGGTTAATGCCATGCTTAAGGTGACCCACCTGGTGGGTACACCACTCTTGATAAATGTGAGTCCCCATAAGCCGCTGAAGTTATATATATTTTGGGTCATGTCCTAGTTTCCCCATTTAGACACTACCCCACTTACCCTTGGATTGAATAATTCTCCTTTCCTAGTAGCCACCCCTGTGGTTGAGAATTTATTCAGCAGATGCACAAACTCTCACTTGGTCCAAGTTTTATAGGACTGGCATATAAGCTCATTCGTGGTTCCTCGCAAAACCAATATCCACTAAACATAAAACAAACAAAATATATCCTGAGGATTAGAATTCAAGCTAGGCCTCTTTCCCAAGTAGGAACCTATCTTTGGCGCCAAAACTCCTATAATAATTACTTCTTGCGTGAGATAACCCCAATGCACTCTAGCTAGTCGTTCAACTTGTTGTGCCACTGACGAGTTACCCTGATGGCCGTCTTTGTTTTGAAAGATATAAGTCTATTATGCATTCTTTCTTGCACCATCGTCACAAACTGATGGATAGCCTAGGGTTTAATTTGTTGGTATAATCGACTTGTGGTTCATTGTAGGATGTCCTAACTTGACCACACACCTAAAACAACCTCTTGGTTAGTTCTACCACGGCCGAGATCCTCCCTTTAGATTTGTAAATCTAAGATAGGTCTAGTTGATATTAGCCTTCTGTGGATCTGAACACGAGGGGATCCATCAAATTAAAATAAATGAAATTATAACAAATGTGATTCTCAATCAAGTGACTACTTATTTCCCCAGAGGTATTCATTCAGTCACCTTAGGTTGGGTTCTATTGCATCCAATCACCCCAATGGTTGTCCCTTACTTTTGGAGATGTAAGTGCCACGCTTTCTCTGGTGTACAAAGGAAACCTCTTAGGATAGTTCCACAATGTAGTGGAGTACCCTTTGGATTGGTAACGATGGGCTATGACATTCTTGTCCATCACAAACCGATAGGGTCCATGCGGATTGGTAAATCTGAGATATTTCCCTAATGGAAGGTTCACATGCTTCATCCCTTAATGGATCTCTTCTTCCTCCCTTCTGCCCTTGGCATGAGTTTAGTTGCATTGCATTAAGGTCTTGATTCCTTCCACACATTGGGTTTAGGAGTAGATCATTTCTATTAGTGTTTGTGATCCTTCATGATGATCTTCTGTACCATGCCCTGGTCACACCACACCTATTGCCTTTTTTGGAGTGAGCTCTCCTTCTCATCATAGATCATGACTCTTATAGACACTAAGAGTTATCTTAAGATACTTCTAGTGATTGAACACTTAACCTAACCTTAGAGAGTTAGTCATAGGAATAGGTTGTGCCTTAGGGATTTAGGACTCACCCTACCCCAAATCCAATCCTTATTTCCTCTTTCAAACCCAAACCTCAAATTTAAAACCCCAAAATCAAATTATCAAATGATTGAAATCCATCACCAAATTCAAACTCAATCCCTTCCTAAGCCTTTGATTTTATCTTATGGACTTAGCCTTAACCAAATCCATATCAACCCCAATCCAATAGATTTTCTCTTATCAAATTCAATCAAATTCCAAATCAAAATTAATTTTAAACTCCAAATGATTGAAACCCATGATTAAATCCAATTTACCCAAAATCTTTCTTTAAGCCATATGAACCACCTTCATATACTTAGTCAAAACTCCTTCAAACCAGCTCAAACATGGTTGATTTCTTTATAAATCAATCATTCATTCATTTATATTCATAAATATAAATGAAATCCAAATCAAACCATTCTAATCAAATTAAAATAAATCAAACCAAATCAAGACCCTTCTTAAGCCAAATGGACCCACCACATGATCATATTCAAATCTTGATCCAAATCAACCCAAACATGATTGATTTCAATATAAATCAATTATTCCTTCATTTATATTCATAAATATAAATGAAATCCACCCTCTAATGACCAAAAATAAATTAAACTAATTCAAAATCCAAGTTAGCCTCTTTAAACCTACATCCCTAAGCTTAATCAAATTTGCTTCTGAATTAACCAAATTCAAGTGATTTTTCTCATAACCAATTTATATCTTCATTTATATTCACAAATATAAATGAAATATAAATTTAAATGACCAAAACCAAACTCAAATTAAATCAAATTTCCAATTTTAGCTCTTTTAGCCAAACTTTTGAACTTGGCCAAATAACATCTAAATCAACTCAAAACTCATGGATTTCTTCATGATTCAATCATTCCTTCAATCACTGATCCAAATATAAATATAAATCACCATTATCAAACCAAATCCAAGTCAACCCAAATCAAGCCCCCTTTGGCTTGAAATTATCATATGAACCAAAACCCACTTGGCTCCAAACCAATTACAATTGGATTTATATTTCAATCCTAGGCTCATATATGAGTTCAACTAAACTTGAATCAAACCTTGATTAAGCCAATTGACTCATTTAGGCTCACTTGACCCAAAGTGACCTAAAAGACCTTTTTGAGCCAAGTTTTAACCCAATTTAAATTAGATTGAACTAAGCCCATCTAAACCTCCATCATGATCAACAATCGTCATGGGGTGATCAACCACTTTGAATTAGGTCAACCAAGTCAAACCTAGCATTTGACCAAGTCAACATTTAGCCCACATGAAACCCAAACTAGCCAAAATCCATCATATGCCAAATTGATTGAAACCATTGACTCAAACCCATTCATAATCAATGATTGAACATGACCAAACCATCAAGTAAACCAAGCCTAATTGGCACTTGACTTAAGTTGACCAAATTGGCCTAAAAATGGGTCAAATCATGATTTAACCAAATTGATTGTAAAATAGCTCAAGTTCATCCCAAATTACTTATTGAACTTGACCAAAGCCATGATTGAGCCCAAGTTGACCAATTGGTCAACTTGACCCAACCTAGCCCAAATTGAAGGTCAAATTGATCAAAATTTAAATTAAACTAAACCAAGGCCTACTATCATTTTCAATCAATCAATTGAACTTGACTCAACACTTAACCCAGCCTACTTTGGTCAAATTGGTCAACTTGACCAATTTAACCCTTTTGAAACCAAATGAGTCAAATCCAAACCTAGGCCAAACCAATCTAAATTAATTGAACCAAAACATCCCAAATCATCATATGAATCTAACCCAAGCCTTGATTTGATCTAATTTGACCAATTGGTCAACCCAATCTAACCTATCGCAAAGGGACCCCATTTGAGCAATCCAAGTCAAACCACTCAAATCCAACTTATGAGATCTTGTGGGCTGACTTAACTTGGCTTAAACTCACCCTCGGTCAGCTTAAGACCTCCCCAAAAGCTAAGTGGGTCCCATCAAAGGGATTAGCCATCAAACCATAAGATTTAAACTTCAAAACTAATGGATCCAAGCCAAAGTCAACTCTTCCATCCCCATGACAGCCCCTTAGCACTCCATGGAACTTTATCCTAACCCAACCTAGACCACCTAACCCACCCTAGGTCACCTAAGGACCTTTGGGAGGTGAGTTGACTCACCTCCAACCCAAACTGAGTAACCATTAGATCCAAGCCCTTACACCCTTCCATAATGGATCCATGGCAGCCTCCCATCGCTTCTCTCATCCCTAGCATGCCACCCTGACTTGCTGGAGACAAGTCCGGCAGCCAGACGACGTGAGCCAATGCAAATCATGTGCACATTATCGTCCGTCCATCATGGGCAATTGAGGGGTATACCTCCTCAATTCAAGCAAAAAAGAACATAATTCACATCGTGAGCCTTCTTAAGCTAATTCTGAAGCCCCTCAGAGTGTTTCCAAGGATCCCCAAGCCTTCCTCGATCCGCATTGCCCATTCCCGAACAAAGCTGAAATAGGGCATCCCAATCCTGTGCAATACTCCCTCTCCACCAAATCAAATCCAAATTCCTTGTACCCACACCATTCCCATACTCTATCAAAGCCAACCGAACCAATTCCCAAGCTTCCAAGCCATGGGAGGAGTGAGTTCAATCGGAGTCGAGCCCCTCAGGTGCATGGATTGGTCAACCGATCACTTTAGCTCAAATCAAGCTCAAAGCTCTTCTCACCTCCCAACAAAGCTACCTCCAGACATTACCCGCCGGACATTAGAAGAGGTAATTCAAACTGATCCTTGTATAGAAAAGTGGGTTGATCTTTTATGAAGAAAATTTGAATCCCATGTGAATTTGACCATTAGATATGTCTCCCTTCCCTGAAGGTGTGGGAAGAATTTGAGATAATCCACTGGGTGAGCTCGTGATCGAAGGGGAAGATGACATCCGTCTTTTGTTTGGTCACGAATGGGATAGATCATGAGCCGTCCATCCTGTGTGATTAGAATGGACGGCTCTGATCAAATCCTGCAGTAAATCCTTTGATTTCTTTGATAAATCATGGATCGAATCATGACCCTCTGATCTTAGATCGGACGGTCTGCGGAGAAAGTGCATCCGTCGCCATCCAAGTCAAACTTTGGCTGTGACTACTTAAATAGCAAATCCCATCACGCCATGTGAAAAGTGCACTATGTTAGTTGTCACGTGGCCCAATGAGATTAAGGCTTTAATTAGGGCTAATTAATTAGTTTTTAATCCTCAAACTTCTTAAAATCATAACTAATTGTAGAAAAATCCAAAAAAAATATAAACTTAAGCTTATTTTGAAGATATTTTAGAGTAAAATCTAGGAAAATTATTATTAATTGATTTTTGAACAGTGATTTTAGCTTAATTAAGGTTTTATCAAAAATATAATTAGCTTAATTACACCTTAATTAAACATTCAATTAATCTCAAATTTTTGTGGATGCTTAGGGGGATAACCTCTGCCTCCCCTATTTTTTGGAATTTTATTGATTTCTTAATTAGGAAAATCACTTGATTCAACCCTAATCACTCTCTTAATCTAATTAATCATAATTAATGAATGAACAGTAACTTGATTAATCACTTAAACCTAATTACCTCTCTTGAATAGTAAGATAACTTAGAGATGTGATTGGGGATGCTTTTCTAATTCATTTCTTAAGTTTTCTTTACTTTTAAAAATCAAATTAATTAATGGTTAATGAAATGATTAATTGATTAATTAAGTGATTAATCTTCAAGATAGGGAAATCATAATCTAATTGAATGTTTAAAATGATTTAGGGACTAGGATTGGGGCCCTGCCCTTGATCATTTCCCCTAAGTTGATTTCATCATTCAAATTAAAATATAATCAAAGTGTTTAATCAATTAATTAAAGGCTTAATGAAATTAAAATTAAAAAAATTGATTCATCCTCACCTAAGCAACCTTTAATTGATCTTGGTAGCTCCTTAGGTGTTCAATAACCCAAGGTGAAATGGTTGGCTCATATGTGGAGATCATAAAAGTAATTAGTGAGAGATCACTTAAGCTTAATTAACTATTAATCATAAGCCAATTGCATTAGGCCCCTTTCATTTCTTAGGAGCATTGCAAATTTACTTTTCATATGGTTGCATATCATATTAGCTTATTATTAATTAGTTAATTAACTTAAGGTGATATATGTAAGAGTTAATTAATTCACTTAATTCATAACTTAACTTAATTAAAATATAAAAATTAACTTAAATATTCTTCATTAAACCAAATTAATTTATACATGGGAAATTAGATTAGGATTAGCAAACCTCTTTCATATTTTCTAAAGCAAGCCAAACTCAATGTTTAAAAAATGTCTTTAAAGAATTTTGGTTTATTTTAAATAGCCTTATTTAATATGATTGTCCTGAGGAATTAATTGGGGTGAATGAAATCATGTGCTTACATTCCTTTATTTTTTTTTCAATCATGTTAAATAATGTTTGCCATATGAAATCATGCATTCATTTCTTTTAAAAATTAATTAAATAAAATGTTTTCTTTTATATCAAATTGCATGTGACTTAAATTAAAATATGTGTGGCTATTATTATTAAATCAAAGCTATTTTCAAAAGCCTATAAATCAATTATTATAAATGAAGTAATATTAATTACAAATATCTATGTGCTTACATGTGATGATAGTATAAGATGTTCTCTTTATCTTAACATGGATTCACATAAGATTTGGGGTATAGTTCATTTGAAAAGAACACAATATTAGCCTAAATCTATTAAATTTATTCCTATGCATCTCCATGTTAAGACTTAGAAAGAATTTCATATCACATACATAAATCATACAACCAAATCAAATGCGACTTCTTGCTTAATTCCTTATTCATGTGGTTCTTTTTGTACCCCTAAGTAGGTCTTATACCTTACGCCCCTGGTGTAGAAAATAATGGCATCGTACTCACTTAAAACTCTTATACATTTGTATGTATGATGTGGCCAATGAATAAGAAGCATAAATTAAATAAATTAAACATAACTTTTGCATGGGTTTTACTATCCTTATAGTTGCTTATACATCTACATGTATCTAAGAAAAGTGGCATATTAGTCTAGACATCCCGGGATTGCGAGGCTTTAAGTAGCCTTAAGTAGGTCTTGTACCTTACCCCCCTAGTGTGAAAAATAATGGCGTCATACTCACTTAAAATTTTTATACATGTGAATGTGTATCTAGCTAATGGATGAAAAATCCCTCTTTTCTTTGTAAAAAGGCATGCATTCATAATTCAACCAAAAATGAAATATTTAAATTCCAAATACACTTCTTTGCATTCATCATTCAAGTACGCCAAAAATATAAATTGCATGTATAGGTATGCTTAAGATTTACTCACATGCATGATAGAAAGAAATGAATAAAGGTGTGTTATGTGATAGTAATCCATTTTAATTAATCTTAAAATATCTTTCTTATTGAATAGGGTTATTTTATGTGAACCTAAACTTAGGGTTAATTAAAAACATAATAAACTATTCATTAAAGAGAATTAAGTAATTAATTTGCCTTAGAAATGGCTTAAAGTAGGGATAAAAGAGAGATTCTCTCTCTTTTTTCTCTTTATAACACTTAGTTACTAAGTGTAGGCTATACGAAACAAAAAAAAATACTAACTAAAATCTTCAAATCAATTAAATCACTTAAAGAGAAATCAATCTTTTATAAATTAAATCCCTCATACTTAGCAAATCATAACTCAAAGCCTAGTTAGGACATACCACACAAGCCTTAACACATACACATTAGATTAAGTCATCATTTTTAGCTTTATATTAGGACGGTGCATGGTTTGGTGTATGTTTGATTTTGTGATATATTATTTTAGACTAGATGTTAGGTATATAGTGATGTTAGCCAATATTAGCCTAATTATATATGTAGGCGGTCGTAAGAAAAAATATAAATATTTTTTTGTTGTGAGGATTAGCCTAAGCATAGCAAGGACAGATGGGCTTGGTTACCCATGTTAAGTCCAAATTATTCATATAACAGTTTGCGTTGTATGATATGTTTAGCTAACATTTATTTTGCAAGTGTAGCTAGATTTACTTTCTTCTCTTTTAATGTAATTTTACATTAGGATTATGATAAGTGTTATGGGGGATTAGGATTATTGGTTATATAACCAAGTCTTATACACTATGTGATTCCTTTGGAGAAAAAAAACATCCCAATCAAACTAAAAGAAATGAAAGAAATGAAAAATGAAGAGTAAAGAATGGAGAATGAAGAATAAAGACCCCCATAACACTTATCATTTTATAATTATAATTATTCTATCATTATGCTGGGATGTATAAGGGTAGAGCTAGGCTACCCATATTTCTTTTTGGGTTGTATGGTGGCACCCGATCGCATCGGTCTCTTATTCTTTTGTGATAGCTTTACAGAATTGTTTAATGTTCTATTTAGCTTATGCATTAGAAATAACATGTCTTTTCATAGTTTCTTTATGGTTGGTGATTGTTGTGTGGCCTAGATTCCATTAAGCTCTTAGGATGAAAAATAAATTTTCTACCCCACTAAAATTTTAAAATAATTCATAACCTCACATAAAAAAGCCTAGATATTAAATCAAGATAATAAAATATTTACCAACTCCTTAGCTAGATGATTGTATATTGAACATCATGCATAATCATCTTATTTCACTCTTGTTAAGAGAGGGCTTCCATCTTTGCTAGATACAATGGGCTTAACTTTTAAGAGCCTGAGATGGAAGAACACCTCTTTCCCTCTTGATTTGGCCCATAATCAATTTCTCATGTATTTATGCATACAAAATCTCATTGCCTGTGTCAAAATAAAGAGTCCCAAATTAAATAAAATGTGATAAAAATTTGCATTAGATTTAAGTCATTATTCATACCCGTCATGCTTTAGTCTCTTAAGGAGTGGGTTTAAGAACTTAGTTTCTTTTCTAAATAAATAACAGCCTAACCATCTTGCAAACCATATGACTTGCCTATATGGATTTAAAGCATAGGAGGAGTTAGCTGGCTACTACTCCAGGCGATAATAAGTCTAGTAGTCGGGTGATTTACTCTCTCTTATAGAGGTAAATCATATACCCACTTTCTCTTGAGATTTAGATCGTGTTTTGGCCCTTATCAAAGCTCCCTAAATTTAGGAACTGATGTTATTATTTCTTTTTGCAGGCTATAAGCATAAATCCTCACCTCTTAGGCATTTTCACAATCTTGTATTACGGAATTATAAGTCCTAGATTTCTAAATAAAATTTCAACTCAAATAATAAATCTCCTCAATTTCAAATACATAAAACCCAACCATAGGATAGATTGGAGTGCTTACTAGGTCTCCTAGTATCATGAGCACTCCCTTCTCATCTCTTTTATTTTCGATAATAACTCTCCCCTTTTGATCTATCCCACTTGATTTTCTAAAATACAACCAATCCTTTGATAGTCCTATCTTTGAATTCTTTGGAGACAACAATCATTTATTTTAATCGAGAGTATTCTTAAGAGATTCACTTTCCTTAAGATGTAATTAACTATGGTGATTTCCTTCCATATTGGAACTTAACGAACCTAGTTTAAATAAACCTGTTTTACTTTTTCATATAAAGTAGGGGAAAAATCTCTGGTATATTCGAAGACCCATCATGCCTTAGGGGTCCTTATTAGGTGATTGGGTCCATTATAGGGTAGTGACTTCTATCTCTCGAGATAGTACACTATTCTTTAATGTAGTACCCTATTACCTCAATAAGTACATCCTCAAATCTGCGTGGTGTCCTCTCACATATACACAACACACAAATGTAATCCAAAATAAACACCACAATATATAAAAATGAGAGTATATTGAACATTCAAAGACTAATCAACTTTGAATAAAAGAAAGAAATTAAAATTCTAGGGGCTCTAATAAGATATTAGAATAGTTTAAAATGCCTTCAATGTCACCGGATCTGCAATTCTTCGTATAAGTAGATAGAAGGCGACACTAAATTAAATTAAATTCCTTCAATTCCAAAATTAGAAAATTCTTATTCTAACTATGATTTTCAAAATCAATGATTTTATTGATTAGATGAAATTATCTAAGCTAAAAAAAATGCATATGACATAGAGATTTAAAATTTTAATATTTGAAAAGTCAAAGGTAAGTTAAATTAACTAAATATAAAATTAATCTCATAGTTTAGAAACAAAAATTACTAAATACCATAGTATAATTACAATGCTTAAACTTAGTGTCGAGGATGCTATGGTTGCTTCGGTTGGGTCTTACCGTTACAAAACCTAAATATCCAAAAAAAAATAATATTATAATATTTCAACTTAATAAAATATTTGAGATGTTAATCATATGACAGATGATTCTATTATTAAATTAATAGAAGGATAGGATTCAAATAATAAACTAAAAGATCAAGTAAACTTTATACCCCGATGATGGTTGTGTTGAATGAAGATTTCAACTATAGAGGATACTTTCATCAAAATATTATTATAATTTTAAATCAAATTAACTCAAATTAAGTATCAATCTAAATGCAAAATCTAACATATCATTAAGTGTTAAATGTCTAAATGAAAATCATCAATTTAAAAACTTAAAGTTAAACCCTTCCACTCGAGGTGATAAATTAAGAAACTAGCTCACAAAAACAAAGTCATCAAGTGTTCCACTATGTTCACTCTTAATCAATCTCATGCTAGTGCGAAGTCTGTGTCCTCCTGTGGCTGACCAATGGCTCCACATATGATGCAATGACGAGTCCTCTAATCGTTTTCCGCCAAATGACACCATTATATTAGATCATGACCGTAGTCCATTTCTAATGGCTCGCCATTTTGTATAGGGTATACTTGATAGACAATGTCGTAAGACTTATGATTGTCTCATTAGACAAACACCACCTCATGTCTATAAAGATTTCTTGACACCAACCATGGCTAATAAGGATCCTTATGTTGGGTCGACTACCTCCTCACTAAGTAGACGGGACCAGCTCGGGATGACCGAAACCATGGTTTCTAGATCGGGTACATCATCATTCTTCAAACCTTCCATTTTAAGCTAATGATGATGAATTTCATAAATTCTAAACCCTAAATTTCAAGACTCCACTTCGCTACTATAAGCTATACATTCTCTAATGACTAGCCTTAATCGAAAGTTCTCTCGATTTGGAGGAGTAATTAACTATGGGTGTTTTCGCCTATAGGAAACCTGGAATCAGATCTAAAGTTCTCATAAAATGAGGGCGAAATCTCTGGGTAGTGTCTTATCTGCTATCTCATCTGCCTTCTAAAAATTATACTGACATTTAAATCACACTCTCTTCAATGTGAGAGGTCGATGGCGAATTTTTGGAGCCCACACTTTTGAGGTATCAATTGATCTCCAAATTTGTATATAATAAATGATAATTTATATAAGCATCACAGAAAAGAGATATAAGAGAGTCATCCCTAGTGAAACAAGTAAGCCAACACTTATCATAGAAGTGACAATAAAGTTTTAAGTATTTATAAATAGGGGAGACTTGTTACATTAAATTATTATCTATTTACATACTTTAATATTTAGTGAGAAAATATATAATTGAGTCTCCTTCCCCCTTTGATTGTCACTATATTTTTTTAAATCGAGACATTAAATATGACACCAATATCATGAGCCTAATTAATCCCTCAAAATCAAATTTTTTTTGTCACACTAGACCATAGCTTTTTCTCATGTGATCATATCCATTTGCTCAACAAATATTGATGCACACTATAGATGATAAAATCAATTTAGATATATATATATATATACACTATATTTGAGAATAATGTTTGAGGGTCTTATTTAAACATAGAAAGATCTTTACCCAGTTAGAAAGTTAATCCGTAGGTCATATTCCAACATATAAGTCATTGCTCCATGATTCTGTTTAGACAAAGTCCTTCTACATATCTTATTATAAAAATAAAAATAAAAATCTATAAAACAAAACTGCCAAAAAAAAAAAAACTCACCTAGCCTTTCTAAGATTATCCCAAGCACGCACACCATGGACTCCCAAAAGCCTTAAACAAAAAGGGAATGACTTCTTTCATCATTCACTCAATGAACAGTGGTATTATACTGTAGCCTCTGGGTAGACATGCATGCAACGTACGTTGTATTAATATATATATATTAATGAAACTTTTGGCTGGGTGTGCATGTGAACCGGGAAACCGCTCACGTACTTTGCAATGTTATGAATGATGTTTTGCTGAGCTGAGAGCGCCATTGAATTATTGGTTGTATGCGTAGGTTGCCTAGCTTAGATATATAGCTTTTATCTATTTCCAGCTGCTTGATTGACGCACCCATTCATGTATTTTGGCTGTGAACATAAAATGTCCGCTAGTTTCTGTATTATCTATGTTTATATATATCTTACCCTTTGACAAGTCTTTGTTGTTAGAGTACACCATAGATTGCTAGATGCAGTACAATTTTTTGCATTTTGCCACTTGAGAAAATAAGGGTTTCAGGTTCATGAATCTATTTCGAAGGATAAAACTAAAATTATATTTGACCTCCTTAGTGAAATTTGATGTTTTTGATAAAAATAATGATGTGCTTCTATAGGCATTGTTATTTGAGTAAAAGTAGTATCATTTTAAAGTATGAAAAGTTAGAGGTGGCTTGATATATTTGAATATATATATATATATATATATATATATATATATATATATATATATATATATATATATATATATATATATATATATATATATATATATAGTCTGTTTAGCTTATATGATAAAAATGGAGTTTCAGTAAATCAAATTCATCATATTCTGGTAATTAATCTGCTTCCGTATTCTTTTTTTGGTGTAAAAATTAAAGATTTACATGATTAAAATAGATAAGTAGTCCTTTTGATTGGGACATTAGTTTTCTTTTTATTCATCAAATAAAGAAAAAGCTCTTGATTATAAGAAATATTAACTGATTTATTCCAAAAAATAAGCTATTGTAATCTCTTATGCCTTTTATTTTCAACTCAAGTTTCTATGTGATACAATGGCGACAATAAACTTGTATTAAGCTTCATTTTTAAGGGATAATAACTTACTTTTGTGTTGAAAATTTTAAGAAATTCATTAAATGATACGAAGTGATTGGGTATGGGAGGCACCATACAATCTCTTTCTAATCTCTTTTTCTTCATTCTATTGAATAAGAGTATTAATCAATAAGCAGCATAGCAGCTTACAAAATACAACAAACAAATTAAGATTAGCGAAAAGGAATTTTCTTGATCCCATAAAGCAATTTATCAGCACAAAAAATCACCAATCCGTTTAATTGTTCAGTTAATTATGACTAATAATTACTTGCATGAAAGAGATAGGCGGCATTTTTTTAATTTTTTTAATTTTAGCGTTCTTATTCAATAATATAAGTCAAAAGCCAAAAATGATACACACAATTATCAAAGGGGATATATTTTTTAATAAAAAATTGAAATTATAGAAAACAAATGATATATATAAATAGTAGCTATCAAATATAGGCACAAACCTGATATGATTATCAAAATAGCAAAAATGATATATTTATACTATAATTAAAATGGATTTAGACGAATTAGGATCATCATCGTTCTGTTCACAGTAAGAAATGAAGTGATGAAGCATCACTACAAAAAAGCTCAACAGAAAATTTTTTTAAAAAAGGGAGCATTAATATACATATCATACAATATTTTATATTTTTATATATCTAACACCTAAACAGTAATATTTACATAAACAATACCTAAAATTTTAATATTACATTAAAAGTCACCATCATTAAATTTTTTAAATAAAATATACATTTTCATGTATAAGAAAAGTGCTATACTTGCAATATCACAATTTAGGTGTTAATTATATAAATGCATAAGACTTGTGTGATATGTATGTAAATCTTTTAAAAAAAAAAAAAACACTTCAATCCAACCCAAAAAGCATGAAAAGCAAATGTAACTCGTTAACAATTAGTATGTAAAATAAAATTCACATCCCAAACTAAGAGAAAAATTAGATTAATATATTATGACATGATTTTAGCCTAAATAAATTTTAATTTTTAAATTTATTTTGAGATGAGTGATATATAAATTTAATATTAGCCATATTATCACTTTTCTTAATGCCAATCCAAAATAATGAAATGCAACACATCAAAAATTTATGTATGGACATTCATACATATGCGCAAGGGAAGATCTTGTAGAGTAGGAGAACGATGTCAAATTGCACACACCTAAAGAGTTTGAGACATTATGATTTTACATGAAAATCCAAGAAGGGAAAACCAAGGCTAAGCTCACTTAGAAATAATTTTAGTATATGAGTAGTGTTACAATTATTATCTGTCTCCAAAGTTGAAAAATGATAATTTACAGAGTAGATTTTGTGAGATGCTTCACTAGATCGTGAAGAAGGTTTAACCGGTAGTCTAATAACCAATCAAATGACAATGACAATGATGGGCTTAATTTGTATAGCGTGGTGACTAGCGGTGGCGGTGGCTAGTGGTGGTGGCTAGTGGTGATCGCATCGCATGACAACTAGCGGTGGTGGCTGGCGGTGATGTGGTAACTATCGGGCGGTGGCCGATAGGTGACCGTGATCGGTGATGATCCGATGTGGGTGGCGCGGAGGTGATACGACCGTCGGGTAGTCGGTGGTGGTGACGGCGAGGGCGACGGTGATCCGACGATCGCGTGACCGTTGGCCGCCACCGCTGACAACCGCGATCACCGGATCACCGCCGGCATTCCCCCGACTGCCGCTATAGCGCCATCCGACATCGCCGATCGTTGTCGGATCGTCAGACTACCACTTCAAGTGAGGCCTTCTTTGCTGATTTAGTGAAGCTTCTCACAAAACCTACTCTTGTAAACTATTTTTCTCTAACTTTGGAGACAGGATAATAATTGTAATAACTACCGATATAGTAAAATTATTTCTAAGTGAGTTTGACCCTGTGATTTTTCCCTTCTTGGGTTTTTCATGTAAAAATCCTTATATCTGTCAAACTCTTTTGCTATGTGTACGAAACTTTCATGCAACGATAAGATATCAAATTCTCATACTCTATTGATCTTAATTTTCCCGCATGCAACAATACCTAATATTTTTTTTCCTGAGAAATAGCAAAATAAAATGTGTATGATTTTAAAAAAAAAATTGTTTCCAACATACACTCTTTAATGCTTAAATATATTAAAAAAAAAAAATTCAGAATATTTTAATGCAAATGTCAAAAATAAAGGCTTGATAGTCTTTAAATATACTCTAAGATTATTATTACTACAAAGTAATACACTAATCTTAATGTAAATTCAATATCTATCCATCATTTGAATCAAGATAATGTATGTAATTTATATTTATATATAAATATATATATATATATATATATATATATATATAAGCTGCGATCAGACATCAACGGTCTGGATCTCGTCGGTCCCAAACCCGCCGATCCCAATCCCATCATTTGGATTCCAATGTACGCTACTCAATTACCGTTTCTTCAAATTTTGAAACCCTAATATCATAATCTAATCACATATATGTCAAATCTATATATAAATAATCAAATCATTAAAAAAAGACAAATCAAATAATTTCGAACTAAAAATGTATTTAAAAAAAAACAGAACTCAAGTCTCCGCTCCACCAACTCTCTGCTGTCTCAAAGTCCACGTTAAAATGTCACATCTAAATAGCCACACAGAGAGCAACACAAATTCGAGAGGCGAATCTCTTTCTTTCCAAATCCTTACAAACGAACGAAACACCCACTAGAAAGCAAACCCCGAAACATAATTTATAATTAACTCCGCCTCGCAAAACGCTAATCCCCAACTTTTGCTCTTATTAGTTTTCTTTCACCGACAAAGAGACCAGTCCAGCTTTTTGACTTTAGGTCAGTAATCCTGATTATTTTTTTAATGAAATTCAAACTTCCCCTTCATTTGAACAGTTTAGGCAATATAATTAAAATATTATGCTATTACTTAAATTTTTTGTTAATGTGATTCTATTTCTGTTAATATGATCTCATCTTAAGAGTAAATTTTGTTCAAAAATTGGGTTAATACTCTTAATGGAAATTAGCATGCCGGTTATACAAAAAGCTTTAGGCTCACAGTCGGTGATCCGAACCACCTCTAACAATATGAATTTTGAGGAATGTCGGAGTAACAGATCCAGCGCTCAGTTTTACATTCTTCTCCGGCCTAGAAAAATCTCCTGTTGTAGCCGAACACTGGATCCCCTGCAGGAGATTCGATTAGATCATTGTTAAAATAATCATTATGTTTTTGATTATTTACGATAGAGCCATCCAAATAAATAAATATTCATTTGCTCTGTAAATTTTGTATATAATAAATAATTTAGCATAACAATAGAGCTTAAAGTGGACGCTGTCCACTGCCTTTAGCCGTTCGATGGAAGGGATAAAGGGATTAAAAGGCCACAGGATGGAGCGGTGGGAAGAGGGTCGGTCCCATTCAAAATGGACCGTTGAGATAATCTAAATCTAATTTTTATAAACATTCAAGCGGGAAATAAAAGGAAAGTTAAACCAAAATAAGAGAATAAAGTAGATAACCCAACGTCTATTAGCTCGGTTGGTAGGCGAGCACGATTGAGAATCTCTCAATTTGCATTCGATTTTTCTCCAAAGCGTCTGGAAAGAAAGTGGGATCTAACATATATGATTTAATGTGATGTACAGATAATTAACGATATCTCTACATAAAAATAATTGAGAGTTGGGTGGATAATCATTGCAAAATAAATAAATAAATAGATAAATAAAAATAAATAAAGAAGAAAACTGCTACCGTAACGTAGCTGTTACAATCCGCCGTCAGATGCCAAGCGGAGAAATGCAACGTGTTCTCTGTCACATAACGGCCACCGTCAGTGCCGCCGCTTATACAAGTAGCGCGCATTTCCAACTCTCTCCTCTGCTTGTGTTCTCCATTCATTTATCCTCTGCTTTCCGAATGGAAGCGTAGAAGAAGCTTTAGCTGCACACGGCTAGAGTTAGGGTTTAGATGAGAATAATGGGATCCGAGAAAAAGGAGGAGAAAGTTCGAGTGAGGATCGAGGCCGTTCTACGAATTTTGAAGAAGCAAGCTCCTCTGTCTGTGAAGCAGGTTCGTCTCTGTTCATCCTGTGGAGTCTTCTTCTTCTTCTTTTTCTTCTTTATTTGTAAGTTAACTTGTTAAAAACTGTGCGGTGTGCAGGAGAAGTTCTGCAATGATGCTTGCATCGAGCGGTTTTGACAGCGAAAGGGGAGAATGTGAAGAAGGCGAAGCATCTCAGAGCAGTGCTTTCTTGGAGAGAAGCCATTGGCACTGGTATCTTGTTGCTTATTAATTTGAACCATTTTTTGTTAAAAATAAAATTTTGTAAAAGAAAATCTTAGCCTATAATCATTATGAAATGAAAACAGAGCATTTAATAGCGGATGAGTTCTCCGAACTGGCAGACGGTAGCTTATGTGTCAGGCAATGACGACGATGGTCGTCCAGTACTGGTATTGTCCTATGATTCCTTCTTTACTCTTCACCTGTTATATTTCGAGTTCGCATTTTAATAAATCTTCTCATTTTCTACAATAAATTCTCTCTCTAGATTTTCCGCGTAAAACAGGATTACCCCAAATTCCACTCTCAGAAATCGTGAGTGCTATCACCTCCTCAATCTCTCTCTTCTTAATGGCGTAATGTTACTGTAACACCGACAGCTGCTGGCATCAGGTATATTCGGCTGCTGGTATTCACGCTGGAAGTTGCCATCTCCATCATGTCAAAATTTGTGGACCAATTTGTTCTCATCTTTGATGCCAGTAAGCATTCCATTTTCTTAAAAAGTGTACACATAGAATCCGAGAAAATTTGAAACTTTGAATCAAATTTTAGAAGCGGTACGAGTCAAGACCACTATAGTCAAAAGAAGCGTGGAATATTTTTGCAGGCTTTTTCAGGTCGTCGTCGGCTTTTCTCAGCCTCTTTATGTGCACGCTGAAGATCGTCGGCGACTACTATCCCGGTCGGCTCCACAAAGCCTTCGTCGTCGACCCTCACTCCCTTTTCCACTATCTATGGAAGGTGCTCGCCATTCAAGTTTCCTGCTTGGTACCCTCTGCAATTTTTATCTTTGTTTAAATTAACATCGGGCGGGCTCCGGTCTTAAGCTGGACTTTTAATATTTAACGTTGTTCTTTCTCGCGCTGCATGTGCCCTTGCAGAGGTTAAGACTTGAGAGCATGGTTGTTTTTTTTTTCCCCGCTAACGTACAAGTTAATGGCTATAGTCAAGAATAGACTCCTAAAAAAAAATGCTGTCGGTTTTTTTTTTTTTTTTTTTTTTTTTTTTTTTGAAAAAAATCGTTTTTTTAATTTGAAAACTTTGTTTTATTTTAACCGTTTGTTAAGTCTACACTTTTTTTACATGAGTTATTTTAATCATCTTAACTTAATTAATAGGTAAATAGGCTTAGCTAATACATCATATCTTTACTTTTTTTTTAGGGTTGATGTTTAAATTTTATATTAGTAAAATATTAGTCTTATAATGCATTATCTATATTATATTTTACTATGATCCATCATAGTTAATATATAATGAATATATCATTGATAAGAATGAACAAAAATATAATCTATTGAGATGCATACTTTTTTTTCTATTAATTATTATGCTAATTTAATTTTAAAAATTTTGATGAGTAAAAATACTTTAATTATAGTTTGATAGTTTGCTTATATGATAAGTATTATCTATAAAAACAAATTTAAAACTCGTTAATTCAATCATTGTGATAAACATTATTCATTTGTTACTCAATTGAAGTATTTGAGCAGAAGGATTACAGAAGCATTTTTTTTAGATATTGAGCGAATTTAATCGTAAACTCACATCCATCACGTATGTGTAAAGATTTGAACTCAAGATCTCTTGATTTAAAATTAAAGCTCTCAACCATTAGGTTAAGATATCTTTCATATAAAAATCACATATATTCTCTCTTTTTTTTATATGTTATCTTTTTATGAAATAAACATAGAATATTTTTTGCCTCTGTGCCTAACTTTGTCAATAAGCACCGGCAAGACCCAAGCCACTTCAAGCCGAGGAAAAAAAAATCAATAAATAAATTCAAAATGAATTTTTGTCAGTATAATTTAGAATATCTCTTATATATGTTGTTGTAGTGCTGTTTCTCTCCCTTCGTTGCAGAACTACTTAATTTGTTGTTTAAAACGTATCTAAAATTTTATTTTTAATAATTGAATTTAATAAATGGAAGTTCTATTATTTTATATGACTATGTAAATCAATTAAAAATTATGTGCTATGTATGTAAATCTTCCATCCATTAATGGTCAATAACAAAAGTAATTTTTTTTTTTCAACACGCAGGGAGCTCGCCCCTTTGTAGATCTATGGCCGTTGACGTCTGTCGTCTCTTCCCAAGATTTCGAATCCACTGCAGAGGAATCCATCTTCACCTCCCACCCCCGAACCACCTCTCTCCGCTTCGATCCCTCCCCCAAGCTCGCCACTTCAGCAGCCTCCGCTTCGTCAAGATTCTCCTTCACCGTCTCCCAATTCGACTCCTTGAAGCCATGGTACCTCAGTATGACCTCGTACCGCCGTAGCCCCTAGCCCCCCTCGCCGGTGCCATCTCTCCGCCAGGTCCCACTCCTTCCTCGCCGGCGGCGAGATCCGCGCCTCGCCTGAGTGTCCCCTCCACACCTTCCTCGACGTTGAGGACGCCGAGGTCGTTCCTTCAGTCTCCGTCGTCTCTGCTATTCCCGTTCAGGAAGGAAGGGACAACCGGAAACAGGGCGACAAGGGACCGGGAAGCGTTTGCGCCGTTCATAAGATTTTTCCGGCGTCCCTATGATGAGATAATATACCGCGGGAAGATGAAGGCGCCGCTCGGCGGGCTCGTATCGATCGTGTCGCCTAACGTGAAGATGCATCGCCGGTACGGCGGTCAGCACCAGAGGATTTAATTTTATAATTATGGACGGTGATCAAGAAAAAGAACTAGTAAGCGCTTGTTTTGTTATTCATCGTAAATTAAGTTTATGTAAAATAAACTGAGATTACGCAGCGTAATTGCGAGGTTAACTATTGCCAACTGCTACGTTGAAACGCGAGCAATTGACCAGCGCGCACCGTGGCGTAGTAGGATAGATGGCGTGGTCGGGACGCTCAGTTGTTCTCGTCTCTGGGAATTCTATATATGTTTTTTATTGGAAGCCATGGCGATTTATAAAAAAAAAACAAAACTAAATAATTTTATCATATAAATTATGATATAATAAATGAAAACAAAAATTAAAAACATAGAATTTATGCAGTAAATGCGTATGTGTGTTTACTCTTTTTGCAATGCCGAGACAAGTTCGAAAGATGATCGGTGCATTAATATAAAGGTTTTACTTTTGAAAATTTATTACGCGAGAATTTTAATAATATAATATTATGTAATATTTAGTTATGTAAATTAATTTTAAAGTGCTATGTATTATTATAAATTATATATTATTATATAATTAACATTATAATAATATAAATATTTTAGTATATTTTTAAGTATTTCTATTTTTAATTTTTAAAATATTCAACTTCTAGGTGTTTTAAGTAATTTAAAATTAATTACTATTAAATATATTTTATTTTAAATTATAATATAAGAAAAATAAAATAAAATAAAAATATAGAAAAGTGATGCCAAATAATCCCTTAGCCGTAAAAATCATGATTTTTAAAATTAGATCAGAATGACTAATTTGATTGGTCCAACCTCGAATTGGTCTTTCAAAGGATTTAGCCCAAAATCAAAACATTTGTTATAAAAAATTTATCATAACTAACATTGAACCAGTGAACTAATATATTTATTCAATTTTTGAAGAACTAGAGCTTTTTGATTTTGATAAGATGACAAGAAATAAAAATTAAATAATCAAAAAATTATATTCCCTGGATACCTCAAAGACCTCGTGTTGCACCTCCTTTAGAATATGAGTTATCCGATTCTCGATTCTGACTTTTGCCAAAAGACTGTGCTGAAAGCGATGATGTGGTATCGAAGTCTCCTTCAACTTGTGAGGCCACAAGTCGTGATAGAGATGGCTAAGTTTTGGACCTCACCCAATGGCGAGCCTTAGTCCCGCTAATGAGGCCTCAGACCGACATTATTGGTGGCGAACTTTAGTCAGCCCTCTAAAGTTATTTTACTTGGGAGATAAGAAATTCCTCGCTCCACCGACTAAGCTCCATCAACATACAATGTCCATTGATTGATCATGGAGTGATGAATGATCTGCTCGTGGTGATGGGATGGTACATTCTACAACTAGTCGGCACTTGTGACTTTATATCGACGGAAGAAAATGGATGTCAAACTCTCCAACGACCACTTCATCAACCTTCCGCATACATCGCTTTGAATAGTTCTAATGGAAGATGAGACGCTGATGGTGTGGGCCCGAATTTTCGCGTAATGCACTGCGTAACGCCGCCTCTCGCTGGATAGCGCCCTTCAGACGAAAAGAATTTTGTCGACATAATAAATGGGTCGTCAGTAATGAATTCTCCTCGCCAGACGCTTACGAGCATACGAGAAGAAACAAGAAGATAGATGTACGCCTTCTCTCCTTGATAGCTTTGATAATGAGGGGAAGCTAAATAGACTCAAGTTGCTCAAAAGTACCGACATTCGTCATTCCAATCGGAATCCATTTCCTCGCACCCCTTAAGATTTTGAAGAATGGTAGATACTTATCTCCTCGAAGGGCCAAGAATCGCGATAAAGTCAATCCTTCCAAACAAACGCTTGGACTTCCTTGATCGCTCTTGAGGTGACATGTCCTCGAGTGCTTTTTTGGCCTCTATCCCGCCGAAAGTGACCATGAAGCCTAGAATTTCCGAGGAAACTCCAAAAATGCACTTGCTTGAGCCGCATCTTGTAGTGTCAAGAATGTCAAAGCACTTGCATCGAAATATGTCAGATATTTCCAAGTTTTCACCAAAGATATCATCAACATACACCTCCATATTGTGCCCTATAAGATCCTTGAAGATCTTATTCATGCGCTGATATGTTGCTCCAAAGATTTTTAGTCCAATGGCATGACCCGATAGCAAAGAGATAGTCCTTATCTGCTTGGAAGGATGTTGCTTCCTCATCTGCTTTGTTCATCCCGATTTGATTGTAGCCGTGTGGCATCCATGAAGCTCAAAGATTCGAAACCGATGTCGCATCAACTAGTTGGTCGATACGAGGAAGGGGAAGCTATCTTTGGGCATGCACGGGTCAAGTAGTCGATGCACATTCTCCAGAACTGGCCTTCGACTAACACTACGCTTAGCCAACCGTGGGGTAGTAGACTTCTCGAATGAATTTGACTTCCGTAAGTTTGCGATTTCTTGTTCTATGACGCACAATCGCTCGTAAGCTTTTCTTCAGACACCGCTTGTAGGTTGAGTCAACTTTGAGGGAGTGCGTAATGACTCCCGTCAATGCCCGTAATATCGAGCGCCCGTGCAAAGATATCTTGATTTTACGCGTAAAATCTACGATTCGATTTCATCGCAGACGCGAACGATCCCACCTTCACCTTCGCGATGGATCAACTTCGAGATAGAAGACAAATTACATCTTCAACCGGAGAAGCCCTTCGTGAGGCATCCTCATCTCGCAGTCGAAGTTCTCGATGTTGAGGGTTAGACGTAAATGGTCTTGTTGATAAGACGCTTATATTCTTGATTCCCACTTACCACGCGATGCCACCGGTGTCGGAATTTCATCTTGAGGTGAGATGTGATACCAATATAGACCGGAGAGGTCTCCCAAATATTGCATTATCTGGTCGGACTTGACTACAATAAATTGTATCAAGTGGGTTCGTGGGAAATTCCCAAGTTGGGAAGGCGATTGTCCTTCCCTTTCTGGGTTTCAAATCCATCTGATTCGCGGGTTGAAGCTTCTCTCTCATACGCGAGAAAGTGTAAGAACATCAACTCCCATTGTCGATCAATATCCTTTAATATTGAAGCCGATCCGACTGCGATGACAAGGGGATCTTGATGTGGGATCGAAGCCCTCTGATCTAAATCATCAAAGGTGATAGAATATCGGACTTCTTATCACGCTCTTGAAGGCGCAATGAATTTGGCTGATAATCGACCCTTCGCAATTGTTTCTATCTCTCCGACCGCCGGTTCCTCTGGTTGCCCCGATTTCTTTGGGCTGGGGTTGGTTTTGTATAAAGCGGCCTGAATACCCACGTATTAGTCTTTCATCTCCTTGGTTAGTGGCACTTTCAGGTGGTGTGCCCACCAGCGGCGGTGGTCAATTTCTCTTGATTTCCAATTCGGGCTTTAAAGGTCACGGCCATACGCCATCCTCTTCGAATCCGGAGGATGGCGCATGGCGTGTTGAGAGGTATATTTCCTCTCGGTGGTCTCCCGGTCACGAGGAGGTTTTGGGGAGGTTCTTTCCTCTTAAGATGTTTGAACATCATCTTTGGGAACCTTCTTCCCATGCGGTGGTTTCGATGGAATCGATAACCATTCAGGAGATTTGTGCCTCATTCTGGACAGTTAACATAGAGGATGGTCTCCGATTAATGATGAATATCTGGGTCCTCAGAGCACGCCTCAAAGTTCTCGGATCTCTCCACGGTATCACCGGAGCTTCAAGGAGAACCTCACGGAAGTATTCTGAGGGACTCTCCATGATTGATGAATCCGATGATTCTCTTGAGACGTTTCTCAGTGAGCTCTCCAAATGATGGACGGACCTTAGCGAGTGAATAGAACCGCGAGCCTCTTGAGAATCGTTGGGAATACGACCAAGCGAGTCATTTTACTTGAATGTGCATGATCGTTGAAAGTGATCGATATCTTCGTCTGATCGGTTTTTACATCGTAAGGTCCATCTTGAGAAGCTTGAATCATCGGTATTGAGAGATGATCTCAACAAGGCGGGGGCAGTTTTGGAAGACGGGAGAATGGATCATTCTGTTCTTGAACTCATCCGCACCCACGTGTTGTAGTTCATCGTGTAGGCGTGGAGTTTCAGATCGCAGGTGAACCATTGGGAGCGACAGTTGACATGCCCTCCAAGTTAGCCACAACAACGGCAGATCTTCAAGAGAAAATACGAGGACATCCAGGATTCATTGCGGGTGATACAATCTGGAGGACCCAAAGAATCTTCATGGATTGACCGTCATGTCATTTCTTCAAAGCGCCTTGATGAGCGATGTATCGTCCTCCGGCGTGAGCGAACTTCACCATAATGGTGATGAACTCTCTCTGGTCCTTCTTGGGGCCTATTTAGTGTCTACCACCTTCGGAGGCTAACTGCGAGAGGTTCATTGAAATTTGTGGTGAACATTTGGGAGGAAAAACTTGCCCTCAAAATCATGAGGGTTTTCTGGTATAATGAAGAAGGGCGCGTGGGTTTGTAAAGAAGTGTAACAAGTAGTTCATTCCAATCTCACTGCACCATCAAGATCACCATCGAGCGGCCCTTTAAATGGGGATCGATATAATGGGACCCTTTCCCATTTACCGGCAGAATTCATAATCTTAGCGTTGATTACTTCGAAGTGGTGGAAGAAAGAAAATCAAACAAATGCAAACAATGCGGAAAAATATTATTTGTCGTTCATTCGAGTCTACTACCCCACGGTTGGCTAACGTAGTGTTAGTCGAAGAAGGCGTTCACGGAGAATGTCCACTACTGACCTTAATCGTGCATGCCCAAAAGATAGCTTCCCCTTCCTCGTGTCGACCAACTAGTTGATGCGACATCGACATCGAGATCGAGCTTCATGGATGCCTATTCTACAATCAAATCGGGATGAACAAAAGCGAGATGAGGAAGCAACATCCTTCCAAAGCAGATAAGGGACTATAATGCTATCGGGTCATGCCATTCGACTAAAATCTTTGGAGCAACATATCAGCGCCTTATGAATAAGATCTTCAAGGATCTTATAGGGAACAATATGGAGGTGTATGTTGATGATATGCTGGTGAAGAGCTTGGAAATATCACAGCATATTTCTGATCTGCAATAGTGCTTTGACATTCTTCGACACTACAAGATGCAGCTTAAAGCAAGTGCATTTTTGGAGTTTCCTCTGGGAAATTCCTAGGCTTCATGGTCACTCAGCGCGAGATAGAGGCCAACCCCAGAAGATAAAAGCACTCAAGGACATGTCACCTCAAACGATCAAGGAAGTCCAGCGTTTGGGGAAGGATTGCGGCTTTATCCGATTCTTGGCCTTCGGAGATAAGTATCTACCATTCTTCAAAATCTTAAGGGGTGCACGAAATGGATTCCGGTGGACGGGCGAATGTCGACTTTTGAGCAACTTGAGTCTATTTAGCTTCCCCTCATTATCAAAGCCTATCCAAGGAGAAGGCGTACATCTATCTTCTTTGTTTCTTCTCATGCGTAAGCTCTGGCGTCGAGGAGAATTCATTACAACGACCCATTTATTATGTCGCAAAATTCCGTCTGAAGGGCGCTATCCAGCGAGATAAGCGGCGTTGGCCCAGTGCATTACGCGAAAATTACGATGTACTTTCGCCATCAACGCGTCTACACTCATCTTCCATTAAGAACTATTCGCAAAGCGATGTATCGGAAGGTTGATGAAGTGGTCGGTCGAGCTTGGAGAGTTTGACATCCATTTTCTTCCGCGTCGATATAAAGTCACAAGTGCTCCCGACTTGTTGTAGAATGTACCATCCCATCACCACGAGCAGATCATTCATCACTCCATGACAAATCAATGGACATTGTATGTTGATGGAGCTTACTTAGGTGGAGCGAGAATTTTGCTTATCTCCCCAAAAAATAACTTTAGCAGAGGCCAAAGTTCCGCCACCAATAATAATGTCACGAGGCCCTCATTAGCGGGACTAAGGCTTCGCCATTGTGAGGTCAGAACTTAGCCATCTACAGACTCACGACTTGTGGCCTCACAAGTTGAAGGAGACTTCGATGCATCATGCGACTTGCTCGATCGTCTTTTGGCAAAGTCACTTCTTGCGATCGAGACCCATCGGATAACTCATATTCTAAGGGGCGAGAACCAGCGGATGCCCTCTCCAAGTTAGCCACAACAACGACGAGATCTTTTCAAGAGAAAATACATAGAGGACATCCACTTTCCCGGTGAGGCCCTTGGGTGATACAATCTCTGGAGGACCCAAAAGAATCTTCATGGATTGACCCGATCATGTCCTTTCTTCAAAGCGGGGCCTTGCCAGACCCCACGATCTATCCGTCTCAGGCGTAGAAAGAACTTCACCATAATCGGTGGCGAACTCTACAAGCGGTCCTTCTTAGGGCCTATTTAAAGTGTCTACCACCTTCGAGGCTAACTATGCAATGCGAGAGGTTCATTCGAGAATTTGTGGTGAACATTTGGGAGGAAAAGCCCTAGCCCTCAAAATCATGAGGCAAGGTTTTCTTGGCCTACAATGAAGAAGGGCATTGGAGTTTGTAAAGAAGTGTAACAAGTGTCGGTTACATTCCAATCTCACTCATACACCATCAGAGAACTCACCACAATCAGGCAGTGGCCCTTGCTCAATGGGGATCGATATAATGGGACCCTTTCCCATTGCCTGGGCAACAAAATTCATAATCTTGGCGTTGATTACTTCACGAAGTGGGTAGGCTGAGCCGTGGCCAAAATCAAACAAATGCGCAATTTGTCGGAAAAATATTATTTGTCGTTTTGCATTCCGAAAATCATCACCGATAATGGGGAGTTCACGAAAGACATTCACATCTTTACGCCGACGCATATCCGGTTAATCCACATGTATCCCATCCATAGGCAAATGGGCGACAAGTCACCAATAGGACAATACTAAAAGGCTAAAGACACGGAACCAGAGCAATGGGCGAACTATCCAATGTTCTTTGGGCTTACCGCACATCAAGGACCCTACGGAGAAAGCGCACAATCGTGTTTTGAGCGAAATTATTCCGGTCGACATCGGGGTCCGAGCCCCATAACTTTTAACTTGACAGCGGCGGCGATAAGCGATTCCATCCGGATCTCTGCAAGAGACGCGACATGTCGACTCAGAATGGCTTCCTATCGACAAGGATTGCTCGAGGTTTCAACCGAAGGGTAAAGCCCGCGACCATATTTGTTGGGGACCTCGTCTCGAAGTCTCGACTCGGAGGAAAAGGCCCACAACACAAACTCTCACCGGTTTGGGAAGGCGGTATGTGGTGGTGTAAAAATCAAGCGGCACATTCAAGCTTAAGGATAGTATGGGAAGACTCTCCCGCGTGCACGGAATACTACAAACCTCCAGAAGTACTACCAGTGACGTATCAGCTTTTTTATTCTAGTTAATGCGGAAAACATTATCATCGTGTATGTTTGTATTGCAATTGTTGTTATCGAATTAAACATTTATCGATACTCGTTTGTCACTTATTGTCCAACCTTGGCATCAAGTTGTTTGGATTTATGTTTCTATCTATGTTAAAGTTCTCATACTTATTGTGACTTTTCTTGCTTATGCTTGCATTTTAAAACACCCGACTCAAGAGAATCTGCTTATTGTTGTATCTCATTCGTGGATCGATCCCATTGATCGATCTTCTATCTGAGTTAACATCGTCGAGTAGCTCGATAAACAACCTTGGATAAGTTGGCAATCCTCTATAGGCCTACAACTTTCTCCATAACAGTTAACATCGCAGTAAGCGCTCAGATACACAAGGATAGTCAAAATCCTCAGGATTCAATTCGAGATCTTCTATCAGAGGTTAACATCGTCGGTAACGCTTCGATAAACAACCTTGGATAAGTTGGCAATCCTCATATCGCCTACAACTTTCTCCATAATAGGTTAACATCATCGAGTAAACGCTCCGATACACAACTGATAGATCGAGGTCCTTTGGACTTCCCGACCTCTTCCATACAGTTAATGTCATTCATCGACAAACAACCTGATAGGTCAAAATCCTTCAGATCTTCTATCTGAGTTAACATCGTCGTAGCTCGATAAACAACCTTGGATAAGTTGGCAATCCTCATAGCCTGCTTTCTCCATAACAGTTAACATCATCGATGCTCAGATACACAACAGGATAGATCAAGTTACGAGAGACCTCTATAAATATATTCCGCAAGTTTGTCATCAGTAGCGCTCGTAATGATCTTAGAATAGATCATTACACAAGGGATTCGATGATCTCTTCTACCGAATCTTTATCGCAGTGCTTTGACACACAACTCAAAATATTCACAAACAATTTTGTGGATTATTAATACTTCTCATGAGAACATACAAGTACAATCAACCAGAAATAATATACAACACTAAACAGCTGCAACATAAAGGAACTACAACTACACAGTCTTGATGGTCTCATCAGTAGATGATGAAGAACTATCTGAGTCATCCTCGTCGTCAGGGGTCGGGAAGCTAGGCTAGGAGAAAGGACCTCAACACCCTCCAACTGCGCAAGCGTGTCCCCTTACCTCGGATGAAGCCTTCATCAACACCTTCGCTCCAAAGCCTTCACCTCATCATACCGCGTGGTCTCGGCCTCTGAGCGTGATCTGTGATACTCTTGAAGGTCGAGTTCTTGAAGTCCTCCGCGCTGATCCGGCTCGCTTCTGCGAGATAAGTGACCTCTTTCTCACGAAAGGCAGCGTAACTCGGTTCTTTGCCTCAAGACACGAAACCTTCTCGAAAAGATCTTGGATCCTTTGAACAACCAACCTCTTTCTAGCCTCCACTAATTCATCCGTCTCAACTTCGGCGAAAAGAAAGAGAAGTCGCAGTCGCCAACTTCGGTCACTCATCAAGTTGATTCTCCAACACGGACATCTCTTTTACTTTCTCCATCATACCTTCTTATATTCACCATGGAGAAACTTGACCTTCACGAACTCTGAATTCCAGTCATTCAGCACAATGTTCATTTTGAAGTCAAGTTCTTGCTTCTTCAGTATCTGAAATAAGAAAAATTACGTTAAACACCAGGAAATGGGAAATAAAAGATGATGAACGCAAGAAGGATTGTTACCAGTTCTTGACATCGCGGCCAGAATGATTCAACACGCGTCCTCGGGAATGAAGATCCTTGGGGCGACTACTCGAGGGCTCTTTTGTATCGATATCACCATCACCTCTTGCTCCTTTTCCTCTTCTCATTGGAGGCGGGTCCTTCTGGGAAGAAGCGAGGGCGCTTGGGAGATCATGGAAACCTCTTTGTTGGGCTTTCTCACGCAATTGCATAAGACCGCCGGGATGAATAGAAAGCCCCCTCGAACAAAGATTCCTCCCCCAAATCATCGATATCGAATCTCAAATCGAAGATCTTCAATATTACGGAATTTCGTCAGGATATCTTCATCACCAACGTAGGGGAATGGGTAAATCTCGGCTTTCCCCATTTCTGAAGACAGTCATTCTTCACAAAAGAATCGCTTGCCCAACTTCTTGGGAGAATCCTTCGTCCGAGGTCAAGTAGCCGACTCTGCATGTCGACCATGTGCATCGAGTAAACTTGCACATCCGTGCGAGGTAATCAGTAGTCAAGGTCGGCCCCACGAAAAAAACTATAAGTCCCATCACGATCGTCATTGCCCTGTTCGAAAATTGGGAAATGCAAACCTGCATCTTGACAAAATGGCGTCATCATCTGGGGATGGGGAAAGCAATCCGCCCAAACTCATCTCGTAAGTGGTGAAATACCCCGGCGGCGGAGATTGGGCTCTATCAGACTTCTTCGGACACTTAAGAACCAAATCATTCGGAAAATAATATTTTTTCCGAAGCACGATCAATGTGTCTCCCGTGATCAACGACTCCCGAATCTTGAGTCCTCCCATTTTTAGAAGGTTCCCTGCCTCAGTTACAAGGTGGACGTGTCTCTTTCAAAAGATTCTCACCCATCTACAAAGCAACTCGTGCGATCGAGATGAAAATTATTCCAAGAAGAGTGCCCAAACTCCCACCGGAGGCTATGCACTCTGGCTTGGTGGAGATGAGGTGAGGTTGATCAAGAAGAGTGCCCAAACTCCCACCGGGGGAGGGCTATGCACTCCCTTGGTGGAGATGAGGTGGTAGTTGATCCAAGAGAGTGCCCAAACTCCCATGCACTCTGCAGTGGAGATGAGGAGGAAGAGGTTGATCGAAGAGTGCCCAAACTCCACCGGAGGCATGCACTCAGCTGGGGTGAGGTGGATCCAAAAGAGTGCCCAAACTCCCACCGGAGGCTATGCACTCTAAGAGAGAAGGAGATGAGAAAGGTGTGCCTTCTCCCTTAGCCCTGGGGGTTTTATAGACCCTTAGGGCAAAAGCACAAAAACCGCAAACCCTCAAACCAGATCATTGGACGTGGAGATCCCGGCCCGCCCGTAGCCAGCATGGCGGCCATGCCAGCTTGCAGCGACCATGGCCCATCCGCCAGCGGTTCATGGCACCCGTCGTGACCCAGCGAACCTCGGTATAGCGCCAGTCTCGGTAGCCATGTAGCCACGGCATCCCGTCATGAACCAGACCAGCCAGGCCACGGTCATAGCCGCCGACCAGCCATGCTTCGCGACCGGCCAGCGTAGACTTCGCGTGCCGTGACCCCGGCCCAGCATTCCAGCGGGCGTCGGCCAGAATCGTGACCCGATCACCAGCCCGGTCGCGTGGTTGTATGCGCCCAGCATGTCTTGGCCAGCCGCCAGCGCTGCCGGTATATCATGGCGCCATGATCTGTTTGCGGGATGGATCGTAACCTCGAAATCTCGCGCAGCATACTACGCATTTGCGACGCTGACTTCAGGTTATAATCTTGTACTATGAAGATTTGTTCTCTCAAAATCAGTTGATGGACTCTCAAATTTCATTGAAGAATTTGCTATTTTCAAGTATTTGACATATATTTTGGATGGTGAGATAATGTCACCCAAAATAGAACCGATACATCCTCGAGAAAATTAATCACGATCAACACGAATCTCAAGGCATTTTGAAATGCTTGATCTAATCCGATTTGCTTCTGATCAAGCGTCCGATAACATAGCAACATCAAGCATAGTCGATCCAGAGCTCGAATCGACTCGGATCAAGCTATCGAATGAAAATGGATCACGATTAAAATGGTCACCAAAGCGACATATTTATAGTCGGTCGGCTCGTCAAGGCGAATCCAACGAATCCAAGATCACCCAATTCGACATCATTAAGGCACCGGATCATCAAAATACACCGTCGATCGGGGATCTTGGGCGTCAGATGGGAGTGGTTGGAGTTTTCCGCAATTTACAAGGCACGCCACTCCCAAAATCTATAAATAGAGCCTTCATTCTCACCTTAGAGGGCCAGAATCGATTGAAGACCGAGGCTCACGAGAACCACCGGTCGACCTTGGCCGAAGCCATCTATCCTAGGTGCCACCCAGTAGTGCACGAAGATCGGGAGCTGCCAGGAGATCGCCCCAGGAGGACTAGAAAAGACGGTTCGCTCTTTTCTCACGAAGATCAGAGGTTGCTCCCAGGAAGATCGGTTCTGCCGCTTTTGGGAAACTTCTCCCTTGGGTTGGAGTTGGCCGATATTGTATTCTACACTCGGAATATTGTTTCACATAAACACCTTCTTCTCGAACTAACGAAGCGAGGACTGTATCTTTTGAACACATAGTGAAAGTTCTCTGGTAGGCAAGGCCAGTGGTTTTCCATAGCGGGTTTTCCACATTATAACCCACGTGTTCATATCCACTGCTTGTGTGTTGGATAATTTTTGGGCTGTCTGACGAATCTGCATCTACTAGGAATAAAATTCTCTACTTAATAGTTCCAATTTTTTAATTTTAAATTATATTTAAAATATTTAATAGCAAAATATATTGAATTAAAATATTATGTATCGAATCAATAAAATATCATTTGAATTATATTAAAATAATTTAAATATTTATTACATGATTTGTTTAGCTCTCAATTTGAATTTAGTTGAATCTTTGAACCTCTCATTTGTCTCATTTAATATCCAATTTGACTTTCAGAAACTCAATAAAACTTGAATCAAATCATAACCTAGGGGAAAATCAACAATAACCTTGTGCTACTTGGCATAATTGAATGCATTTCATAGTTAATATCTTAGGTATATAAAAGAATTGTGAGCTATGAATGTAAATTTCCTTTTTTTCTATCATCTAAAATATATAATAAATGGTGCATCTTTATACATATATTTAACATCTTCAACAAATAAATGAATTAAATCAGACAAATAAAATAAAATAATATAATTAAAGATGTATATATATATTACTTAATTAGTATGCATTTATATATCTCATATTAAAGTTTGTATTTATAAATATAATTTTATTTTCAATGCATGAAAAGTGTATTTTTTTTAAAACTTAATGATGATGTTATTTTTATATAATATTTAAAATTATGTATTATACATGTATAAATCCTTTAATAATATTTTCCACACATAACTGAAAACTATCGATTTTCCTACCCCACAAGTGGAGAAAATATTACGTGCGGAGTCCGAACTTAGCTTTACGTCCGGACGCCAATCGCTATGCAACACGTGTCCAATATTAAAATATGATTTTTTTTACAGAGTCAGAATTTGACGACGCCTTTAATGACGCTTTCTCCAAGAAATTTCGTTGTTCACTACCGGCTGTTAGCTGCATGTTCTGATTCTGTTCGTTTCATAACCAACGAACAATTAAATATACATTCAAGCTCGATATAAAACGAATAAATGAACAATCATTTGTTTGATCGTTCGCTCGATTCAACGAAATAAAAAAATTATATTATATTTATTATTATTATTATTATTATTATTATTATTATTATTATTATTATTATTTTTATTATTTTATTTATTTATTACTATTATTTTTATTGATTAATATTTTTATTACTATTATTATTATTATTATTATTATTATTATTATTATATATATATATATACACATATATATTACAAATATGAGCATAACTTAGTTATAAAGTATATACAAATAAAGCTTCAAATCTTCCTCATACGATTTTTTGATTATTGTATTTCAAGCTAATTTTGAACACGAGAACGCATAGTGAAATTTCATTTCATAGAAACAAGAACAAAACAATTTTCAAAGAACACCTAAACAAGGGTTCGCCATTTCACTAACGTGTTACATTAACGCCTAGTCTATCCGCTAAAACAACAAGTGGAGAAAATAATGCGTCTAGATTCTTCACGTAACATTTTAGGATTTCATTTTGTAAATTTTTCTCTCCCTCTCTCACCTTCCCTCGATTTGCTAAATCTAGGCATTAAGAATGAGGTATTATGTTATCAATTTCTTTCTTCCTGCATTCTTGCACTTTAATGATTTTAGGATTTACATAGTTGTTCTCACCGTCGAATAGAAGCACATTTGGAACATTTGAGATCTTTAAAGAAAAGGAGATTGTTTTGTTGATTTTTAGAGTTGTTTTCAGACCTCTCATGAGGTACACCATTTTTCAAAATTTTCAACTGTGGGGCTTGTCATATGTTTAGTATATCCCATTGTAAGATGTTTGGAAATATTTCATGAAGGATTTGATGATTTTTGTGGCTGTTTTGCATGTGTACTATCTGTATTTTCATGAGAGTACATCTCATTTTTTTTAATTTTTTTTACTGTGGGGCATGTTATATGTTTACCATAACCTAATGAAAGATGTTTAGAGATGTTTCATGAAGAAATTACTGGTTTTAGGGATATTTTGCATGTGTATTCTCAGTGCTCTCATGAGAGAACATCTCATTTTTTTCAAAATTTTTAACTGTGGGGCTTGTAATTTGTTTACCATTACCATTGGAAGATATTTGAAGATATTTTATGAAGAATTTATTAATTTTTGGGGTCGTTTTGCATGTGTCTTTTATGTACTCTCATGAGGGTACACCTTATTTTTTCAGTTTTTTTAACTGGGGCTTGTCATATGTTTAGTATATCTCATTGAAAGATATTTGGAGATGTTTCATGAAGAATTTATTAGTTTTAGGAGTTATTTTACATGTGTGCTCTTTGTACTCTCATGAGGGTACACCTTATTTTTTCAGTATTTTCAATTATAGAGCTTATCATATGTTTAATATATCCCATTATAATATGTTTGGAGAGGTTTCATGAAGAATTAACTTTTTGATGTTTGCACTTACCTCTCAGATTCTCATGAGTACAACTCATTTTCTCATTTTTTTAGCTTTTTTACCTGTTAGAAAAATATCTATGCCTCTGTTGTTTTGATATTTTGATTAGACAATTTTATCTACTCTATGTCCTCAAGTACATCACATTTTTCTCATTTTTTTCAGCATTTTTACCCTATTTAGGAGATAATATGTTTGGTAGATACCACTGTAAGCAGTTTGGAGGTTGATTGATTGATTTTTGAGATAGTTTTGCATATGTACTCTCTGTACTCTCATGAGATGACACCTCATTTTCTCATTTTTTTAGTTTTTTTATCTTATTTGAAGATAATATGTTTGGTAGATGCCTCGGTTTGGAGTCGATTGGTTGATTTTAAAAGCTTCATCTCTCTGATTCTCATAAGAGTACACTCCATTTTCTCAAAATTTTTCAACTATTTTATCCTGTTTGGAGTTAATATATTTAGTAGATGCCTTTACAAGTAGTTTGAAGGCTAATTGGTTAGTTTTTAGGATTATTTTGCATGTGTACTCTCAGTACTCTCATGAGAGTACACCTTATTTTTTATTTTTTTTCAACTGTGGGGCTTGTCATATATTTACTATATCCCATTATAATCTATTTGGAGAGATTTCGTGAAGAATTAGCTAGTTTTATTATTGCACTGATTTTCTCTGTACTCATGAGTATACCTATTTTCTCAATTTTTTTTAGCTTTTTTATCCTATTTAGAGATAATAGTAGATGCCTCTACAAGCAGTTTGGAGGATAATTGGTTAGTTTTTGAGACAGTTTTGTATATGTACTCTCTGTACTCTCATGAGAGTATACCCCATTTTCTTATTTTTTTCAGCTTTTTTATGCTGTTTGGAGATAATATATTTGGTAGATGCCTCTACAAGCAAGTTAGAGGCTGATTAGTTAGTTTTTAAGGTAGTTTTATATATGTACTCTCATGAGACTAGACTCCATTTTCTCAATTTTTTTCAACTTTTTTACCCTATTTGGAGATAATATGTTTAGTAGATGCCTCTACAAGCAATTTGGAGGTTGATTGATTAGTTTTTGAGACAGTTTTGTATCTGTACTCTCTGTACACTCGTGAGAGTACACCATATTTTCTCATTTTTTTAACTTTTTTACTCTACTTGGAGATAATATGTTTGGTAGATACCTTTATAAGTAGTTTGGAGACTGATTGGTTTTGAGATAATTTTGTATATGTACTCTCTGTACTCTTATGAGAGTACACCCCATTTTCTCAACTTTTAAAAAATATTTTATCCTGTTTGAGTTAATATATTTAGTATATGCCTTTACAAGCAGTTTAGAGGATGATTGGTTAGTTTTTAGGACTGTTTTGTATGTGTACTCTCTGTACTCTTATGAGGGTACACCTTATTTTTTTCATTTTTTTAACTGTAGGGCTTGTCATTTGTTTACTATATCCTATTATAATATATTTGAAGAGGTTTCATGAAGAATCTGCCAATTTTTGGAGCTATTTTATATTTGTACTCTCTATACTCTCATGAGGGTACACCTCATTTTTTCAAAATTTTTAACTATGAGGCTTGTCATATGATTACCATAACCTATTGTAAAATGTTTGGAGAGATTTCATAAAGAATTTGCTAGTTTCTGGAGTTATTTTGTACTTGTACTCTCAGTAATCTTATGAGGGTACACCCCATTTTCTCAATTTTTTTCAGCTATTTTACCCAGTTTAGAGATAATATGTTTAGTAGATGCCTGTACAAATAGTTTGGAGGCTACTTGGTGAGTTTTTGGAGCTATTTTGCACCAATATTCTCTGTACTCTCATGTGAGTACAGCCCATTTTCTCATTTTTTTCAGCTTTTTTACCCTGCTTGAAGATAATATGTTTAGTAGATGCCTATGTTTGTTTTGGAGGTGATTGGTTAGTTTTGATTGTTTCTCTCTACTCTATACTCTTAGGAGAGTACACCTCATTTTCTCATTTTATTTGAACTATATTACCTAGTTTGGAGATAATATGTTTAGTAAATGTCTTTACAAGTTGTTTGGAGGCTGAATGGTTATTTTTTAGTTCAGTTTTGCACTTGTACTCACTATACTCTCATGAGAGTACACCTTATTTTTTAGTTTTTCTACCTGTGTGGCTTGTCATATGTTTACTATTCCATTATAATATGTTTGGAGAGGTTTCATGCAAAATTTGCTGATTTTAGGGGTTGTTTTGCATGTGTACTCTCTGGGTCTCCATTGTGTTGATAATATTCTCATTAATTGACTTTTTATTTTGAAGTTTAAAATGTCTGGGAAAAGGATAACTTCGGATGGCCAACCAAAGATGAGTGGTTTAATACTATTTTAGCATACTTTACTGATGAATTTCTTGACATTTTAAGAAGGTTATATTTGCATCAATTCATTAGGATGCATGGAATTCAACAAGACTCAGCTGTCATCACTTCAATCATGTCTTGCTAGGATATAGAGAAGCAGGCATTCTATTTTGATGGTCAATGCTTTTATTTCACCTCCAATGAAGTTGCATTAATTATAGGGATGACAAACATAAGGGAGAAGGTCATATAGCAGAAATACCCACTTTTGAAGTTTAGCTCAGTGGATTTTAAGAATAAACTTGAGAATTTGGATCGCCATTGATCATGCGACAATTGGTTGTACATATAGTTTTTACTTTCAAATCTTTTTTTATATACCACAATTATAGAGTATCATCGGAATTGACAGCCTATGCTGATGGTATGGAGAGATTTGTTGATTACAATTGTCCATAGCCCATCTGGGGCTTTCTAGTTTCACAATTTGATGATATTACATCAAAAATTTTGACATAGAAGGCACCCGGGTACATGAGTGGCTTTGTCACTCTTCTAATAGTATGTTATATATCTTCAGATTTATATTATTTGATGCATTGAAGTTAAGTTATATAAATATTCGTTGCAGATCTGGGCAGCAGAGCACATAGGCATCATAAGGCCACCCTTTCCTTCTGCAAAGTCACATATGTTATGATGGCCAAAAATAAAGTTTGCAGATGATTCCTTTAGTGGTTTGGAAGGACACCAGGTGACACAAAATAAATTCACTCTATTTATCTCATAATGTATTTATTCATATTATAAATCATCATATTTTCTTATTGGTGTAACACAGGTCTGCCTTTCATTTGAGGACATATCAGAGGAGGAGACCTGGCTCCTTGATATAGTGCCCCTATCCAGCAAACAACCCATGTCGAGCCAGATAGCAGTCCCATTCCAAGTCCAAGGAGTGGAGCCCTCACAGAATCTTCATACGTCTCTCCTTAATATTCTCCTCATTTAAATGTTTATAGTTTGCCATCTGCTAGTACCCATCTAGAAAGCTTTGTGGTAGAGAAGATACTTGCAAGTTTTAAGGCCCTGGGGAAAAGAGTATTATGTTTTGAAGCATCAATAACTGAGAGAATTGATGGAATTGATTTTCGGGTAGCTGCTATTGAGGTGGTGGTTACTGGGCACAAGGGTCCTCACATGGACACTACTGGTGGGGCATATTAAGGACTGAATTACTCTTACTTCCAGTTATAAATAATCAATATTGGACACTACTGGTGGGGCATATTAAGCAAGGGGCTTGGTATTTTTATGACTCATTGTCAAACCTAGCTCATAAGGCCATTCTTCCTGATATTATAAGAATTGTCCTCATTTTCAGTTTGTCTAAAGTGCATACTTTATGCCTGATTCATGACTTTATTTTTTACTCTTTAGATCAAAATATTTATCAAAGATGTTGACCAAGCTTTTCAGAGCAATCCTACAGAATGGGCAATCTAAATGATTAGTAGGCTACCATTCCAAGAAAATAGTGTTGATTATGGGATGTTTGTGTGCAAATACATAGAGGCAGTGATCAGAAACCCCAATGGACTGGGCTGACCACTAAGATTGACCAAAGAAAATGAATTGCTTCAGGGCTAAGTTCGCTTACTCTATTTTCTATTTAGGTATGAAAAAACTGAGCTGAAAAATGTTGAATTGAAGAAGTTTGTTGTGCTGAAAATGAATTAATTTAGAAATGTAACTGGGTGGGGTGTTTATGGATGCCATTAGAAGCTATTTTTTCATCTTTTTAACCCAATTTAGAGATAATATGTTTAGTAGATGCCATTATAAGTAGTTTGGAGGCTGATTGGTTACTTTTTGGTTTAGTTTTGCATATGTACTCTCTGTGAAGTATGCAGTAATATGCCATTGGCACAACCTATGGCGAGTATGCGAAAATACAATTTTGATAGCTCTCGTCATTGCCTGATCTTGATCAGTGAATATAGTTATAGGATGTCTGTCACTTATTAATTGGAGAAATATTTTGAATAGCTATGTGAATGATTCAATTGTCTCTTCTAACGGAAAGGCTACTCTAAATAAGACATTCTGCCAATGATGATTTACTCCAACAAGATGGGTACAAACAAGATTATATTTATTAAGTCGATAGCTTGTATCAAAAATTATGACATCTTCAAAATAATCATATTCTATCCTTGACATACCATTGCTAAAAAAAAACTAACCAAGATGTCTGACTCATCAACTTGGACATCCCATGCAAACATCCCATCCCCCACTTATCTTTCCTTGAATAGTTGTATTAATGCATTACGATCATTATTTGTAATTCTCGATCTTCTCTCTTTTAGGATGAAATTGAAAGCATCTTTTTTTTGTGAAGTCAATATTCTCCACACCGCCAACTTCCTCACTTAGATAGCTAAACGCATCAGTTGATGTAATTCTAGCCTCTATCATTGACTTCAACATAACCGCCTTCTCATCGCTGATGCTTTGTATGATTTGAGAAGATGTAGGTCACCCGGCTTTGCCAATAAATGATTATGACTTTCTATATATTTTTTAACCTTCTAATTCCCATCTAAATCAATAGAAAATCTAATCATGAACAACCACTCCTTGTATTTATTTTCTAGAATTTGACTAAGCAGTTTAGATTGACAGCTTTTTTAGACCTACTTTTGAACATAAAAAATCCTTTGATTTTAATTTCTCGTAATTTGGCCAATAATTAGTATGATCCTTTCTAACACTGAATCCAGTTTGTTGTGCATAGTCATAGTATAATGCATACGCCTCCTTTTCATTGTGAACAGAGGTGCCAAGGAGTTTCTTACAATTGGGTCATTAGACATAACGGCTTCATCATCGCACTAATCATTTACCTCATTCACCTGCACATACACAAATATGTTTCATGCAAAATAGCTCCAAAAACTAACAAATTTTTCATGAAATATATCCAAATAGATTACAATGGGATATACTAAACATATGACAAGCCTCACAATTGTAAAACTTGAAAAAATGGGGTGTACCCTCATGAGAGTACACAAAGTACACATACAAAATAGCTCCAAAAATTAGCAAATTTTTCATGAAACATCTCCAAACATATTACAATATGATATAGTAAACATATGACAAGCCTCACAATTAAAATTTTAGAAAAATGGGATATACCCTCATGAGAGTACATAGAGTACACATGTAAAACAACCCTAAAAATCAGGAAATTCTTAACAAAACACCTCCAAACATCTTACAATGGGATATACAAAATATATAATAAGCCCCACAATTAAAAATTTTAGAAAAATAGGGTGTAGCCTCATAAGAGTACACATGCAAAATAGCTCCAAAAACTAGCAAATTCTTCATGAAATACCTCCAGACATCTTACAATGGGATATACTAAATATATGACAAGCCCCACAATTAAAAATTTTAGAAATGTACTCATGATTTACAGTACATGCAAAATGGCTCCAAAAACCAATAAATTCTTTATGAAACACCTCCAAACATTTTATAATGGGATATACTAAACATATGACAAGCCCACAATTGAAAATTTTAGAAAAATTGGGTGTACCCTCATGAGAGTACACAGAGTAGACATGCAAAATATCTCCAAAAATAACCAAATTTTTCATGAAACATCTCCAAACATAATACAATGGGATATAGTAAACATATGACAAGCCCCATAGTTAAAAATTTTAGAAAAATAGGGTGTACCACATGAGAGTACACGGAGTACACATACAAAATAGCTCTAAAAGCCAGCAAATTCTTCATGAAATACCTCTAAACAGATTACAATGGGATATACTAAATATATGACAAGCCCCATAATTAAAAATTTTAGAAAAATGGGGTGTACTCTCTTGAGAGTACATAAGTACATACAAAATAACTCCAAAAACTAGCAATTTTTTCATAAAACATCTTCAAATAGATTACAATGAGATATATTAAACATATGATAAGCCACAATTGCAAAAATTGAAAAAATATGGTGTACCCTCATGAGAGTACATAGAGTACACATACAAAATAACTATAAAAACTAGCAAATTCTTCATGAAAAATCTCCAAATAGATTTTAATGGGATATAGTAAACATATGACAAGCCTCACAATTAAAAATTTTACAAAAATGGGGTGTATCCTCATAAGAGTGCACATGCAAAATAGCTCCAAAAACTAATAAATTCTTCATGAAACATCTCCAAACATATTACAATGGGATATAGTAAACATATGACAAGCCCCACAATTAAAAATTTTAAAAAATAAGGTGTACCCTCATGAGAGTACATAAAATACACATACAAAATAGCTCCAAAAATAAATAAATTCTTCATGAAATATCTCCAAATATATTACAATGGGATATACTAAACATATGATAATCCCCATAATTATAAAAATTAAAAAATGTGATGTACTCTTATGAAAATACACAGAGTGCACATACAAAATAGCTCCAAAAACTAGCAAATTCTTCATGAAATATCTTCAATCATATTACAATGGGATATAATAAATATATGATAAGCCCCACAATTAAAAAATTTAGAAAAATGGGATGTTGAGAGTACACATGCAAAATAGCTCCAAAAATTAGCAAATTCTTCATAAAACATCTCCAAATATATTACAATGGGATATACTAAACATATGACAAGCCCCATAATTACAAAAATTTTAAAATGGGGTGTACCCTCATGATAGTACATAGAGTACACATGCAAAATAGCTCCAAAAACTAGCAAATTCTTCATGAAACATCTCCAAATAAATTATAATGAGATATACTAAATATATGACAAGCCCCATAATTACAAATTTTAGAAAAATGAGATGTACTCTCATGAGGGTACATAGAGTATACATGCAAAATAGCTCATAAAACTAGAAATTCTTCATGAAACATCTCTAAATAGATTACTATGGATATTGTAAATATATGACAAGTCACACAGTTAAAAATTTTAGAAAAGTAGGGTGTACCCTCATGAGAGTACACAAAGTACACATACAAAATAGCCCTAAAAATCAATAAATTCTTCATGAAACATCTCCAAACAAATTATAATGGGATATACTAAACATATGACAAGCCCCACAATGAAAAATTTTAGAAAAATGGGGTGTACCCTCATGAGAGTACAAAAAGTACATATGCAAAACAGCTAAAAAAACTAACAAATTCTTCATGAAATATCTCTAAACATATTACAATGAGATATAGTAAACATATGATAAGCCCCATAATTAAAAATTTTAGAAAAATGGGGTATACCCTCATGAGAGTATAGAGAGTACACAGACAAAATAACTCCAAAATTAAGAAACTTTTCATTAAACACCTTCAAATATCTTACAATGGGATATACTAAATATATGATAAGCCCCAAATTGAAAAATTTTAGAAAAATAGGATGTACCCTCATGAGAGTATATAGAGTACACATACAAAATAACCTCAAAAACCAGCAAAGTCTTCATGAAACACCTCCAAATAGATTACAATGGGATATATTAAACATATGATAAGCTCCATAATTATAAAAATTGAAAAAATGAGGTATACCCTCATGAGAGTACATAGAGTACACATGAAAATAGCTCCAAAAATTAACAAATTCTTCATGAAATATCTCCAAATATATTACAATGAGATATAGTAAGCATATGACAAGCCCCATAATTAAAAATTTTAGAAAAATGGGGTGTACCCTCATGAGAGCATATAGAGTACACATGCAAAATAACCCCAAAAATTAGGAAATTATTCATGAAACACCTCCAAATATTTTACGATAGGATATATTAAATATATGACAAGTCTCACAATTAAAATTTTTAGAAAAATGTGGTTCTCATGAGAGTACACAGAGTACACATATAAAATAGCTCCAAAAATCAGAAACTTCTTCATGAAACACCTCCAAACATCTTACAATGTGATATCCTAAATATATGACAAGCCCTATAGTTGAAAAAATTAAAATGTAGGGTGTACCTTCATGAGAGTACAGAGAGTACACGTGCAAAATAGCTCCTAAAACTAGCAAATTCTTTATGAAATCTCTTTAAACATCTTACAATAGGTTATGGTAATCATATGACAAGCCCTACAGTTAAAATTTTTGAAAAAATGAGGTCTAATCTCATGAGAGTACAGAGAGTACACAAGCAAAATAATCCTTAAAATCGAAATTCTTCATGAAATATCTCCACATATCTTTCAATAAGTTATGATAAACAAATTGCAAGCCCCATACCTAAAAATTTTGAAAAAAATGAGGTATACTCTTATGAGAGTATAGAGAGTATTCATGAAAAAGAGCTCCAAAAATTAGTAAATTCTTCATGAAATATCTCAAAATATCTTACATTAGATTATGGTAAACATATGACAAGCCCCACAGTTAAAAAAATTAAAAAAATAAGGTGTACCCTCATGAGAGTACAAAGAGTACTCATGCAAAATAGCTCTAAAAATCAACCAATCAGTCTCCAAATTGCTTGTAAAAGAATCTACTAAATATATTAACTCCAAACAGGGTTAAATAGCTGAAAAAAAACTAAGAAAATGAGGTGTACTCTCATAAGAGTATAGAGAGTACACATGCAAAGCAACTCTTAAAACCAGCAAAGTCCTCTTGCAAAGAAATCCAAATAGTGTAGGAAATATATATTACATAAAAGAATTTTAAAGAATATCACTAACAAACCCTAAAAAAATTATATATATAAAACGATTGAGAAAATTTACCAATGTATTTTTATTTAATAGATCATCTGCTAAATTACTCGCAATATCAAGGGCACAACTTCCAAATTCGTTCTCCATCTTCATGGTTCTTCTCGAAAAACAAAATGAGATTTTTTTCTTTCTCTCTATGAGCTCAGTTTGTCTGAAAAAAATATTATGCCCGAAATTTATTTATATATTACTTTTAAATTTTTTTCATGCATTCAAACGGCATTTCTCCCATTATTTTAACGGACTCAGTCTGGGTTAACGAACGTGGCATCAGTTATGGCATTGTTAAGTAAAAAAAAGCCATATTTTAATACTGGATATATGTTGCGTAGTGGTTGACGTCCTGACGTAAAGCTCCGTCCAAACGTAAAGCTACGTCCGACTTCGCACGTAATATTTTCTCTCAAGTGAGGAGTGAAGCCTTTTGGCTTCCAACCTTTCTCACACCCTCACACGTCCTCAAAGGGATATAACAAGTCTCGCGGCTTCCTACTTTTTCTAGTTTGATCTATCCGCTTACAATCCAGTCAGGAGTTCCTTGAGCCTTGGTGCCTATCACCATAATTGTGCTTACGACTCGTGAGCACTTTCCTTCTACTTATTTTAATGTTTTACACGGTGCTTCTTTTGGGATCAAGTGCTCAAATTTTTTTATTACATTGGGCATGTTGCACATCACTAGGTTAAATTTTCTCTCATCTGGATGAGATGGGATGAAGCCTTGCTTTGTGCTGTGTAAGTGAATAAAACTGGCCTTGTAAGAGGGCAATTATTTGTCGAACAAGGGAACTAAGTCAAGTGTGGTGTGAAGATTGGTGGTGGTCTAGTTGTCATTAGTTCTTAAAGAATGCAATGATTTGTTTCAAGATAGGGGGTTAGGTCATGGTCAATGGTAGGAATTAAATTTAATTGTAATTACAATAGTAATTTGTCTAACAATATTATATGCATGAAATAAAGAAGTCATTTATAAATAATATATTAATCTTGAAGAAATGAGAATATGAAGATAAGTTTTTAAAAAAAAACAAAGAAACATATATTAAGAAAATATTATATTATAGGGAATGTGAGAGACATATTTTTGAAGTCAAGGAAATGAAAAATTGATTTATATAGTTTGGTCATGTGAGATGGAAATTATATATAAAAAAGGTAGATAAAATTAATGTTGAAAGATTGAAAAAAATTAAGTGTAAATTAAAAGTATCCTGGATAGAAGTTGTGCAAAATGATTTGTGTAAATGTGTTTAACATTTCATGCAACACTTGTAAACACAAAAGGAATTAATGGGGAATGAGGTCTTATAAAAGCTGACCTTAAGTAGTTGGGATAAGGTCAACATTGATGATGAGTTATAATTCAACTAGTAGAAATAGTATTCTATTTGAAGAATTGGTCATTTAGCAATTTAATTATTAATGAATGGAGCAAGCATTACTGCAAGTGTATTGCTTTCATCCACAATTGTTAAAAGAATAAGAATTATATAGTAACTAACCATCGTTTGTCAGTGAATTAAAAAAAACTTCAAGATCATAGTATAAATTAGAACACAAGATGGGATTCATGTTAGATTTGATTTTCTTAACTTATTGAAAATAAGTATTTTCTTTACAACCCAATCTTCCATTTGAATGTAGGATCTAAGAACACCTCTTTCCTTTTCTTCTCATAATGGTGATGATTTCAAAATGGTTAAGGGACAAGGAGATTTAGTTAACTTAATTAGTAAAATCTTAATATTCCTATAATCCCATCAAAATAATCAAGGCTTCCTATTAACCTACACTAACTAATTAGTCCAAAATTAATTGGACTTATAAATCAACCTTTGTTTAGATGCAGTAAACTAGCATACATTGAAGTAAGAATTGACATATAACATTTTATTTGACTTTCTTGTGGTATAATTTTGAATTTTGAATTCAAACATATTTAAAAGGTAACTATCATATCATTCATATCATTATTTTGAAATTTAAATATGACTTCATCTAAAAAGGTGACTTTTTCCTTAGGACATGAAATGTAGCTGAGCAAGAAGTTAGAAGATTTTGATATATGTTAGATGGTCTAGAGCTTAACATTGTGGGATAAGAAGAAGAGGTGGGAAGGTTCAGAAATATTAATGGATCTATAAAGAGATCCTTCGGCCTATCTAAAGAAAGAAAAGGTGAATCAATAGAAAAAAAATGGTAATGATAATTAAAAGTTGACAAAGAATGTGTTGATAAAGGAGAGTATGGAAGAAAAAAACAATAACCTTGGAAGTAAACTAGACCAGAAGGTTAAAGGAATCTAACACTAGTTAGATAAGAATTAAAAAATGAGCTTTTTATGAAACTTGTTGCAAGCGATTAGTAAGTTATGGAAGTTAAAAGGTATTCTCGATTTTCACTCCCTCAGTGATAGCTTATTCCTTTTTAAATTCACTTGCATTGAGGATATAGAAATGGTTATTAGTGGAGGATTGTGGTTTATCAATGGTAAACTTTTCATCTTCAAAAGTCGTTATCTTCATTTTGTTCTACTAAATAAATATTTTAAAGAAATCCCAATTGGAATAAATTACATGTTGTTGGTCTAAAATTGCCATCTCAAAAGTTGCTAATAAAATTGGCCAAACTTTGTTTAGGACACTCTTAGAGAAACTTAATTTAGACTCACCTTTACTTGGGTTAGTGTACAAATCTTAACTAAATTTACTCCACCTGACTAAACACCTTCTTTGTTAGAGGAGGGAAAGATATTACTCAACTCATAATATATAAATGAAAGCCTTCTCCTTGTTTGGATTGTGACACTTTTGCTCATGACCACTCTAAGTGTCTTAAGACCACCATATCTCAACCATCTTTCAATCCATTGCCTCCTTGTTGAGCTAGAACTCGTAGTAGAAGTAGATGGAAATTATCAAAGTGTGTAACTTTCTCCTTTCTATTTATCGTGCCCTATAATCCTACCCTAGAGCTCAATGTTTATGTTTTTTTGCTAGCAAAATGTTCAGTGAATCTTCATTCCCTTCTTTCTCATCACATATAGAAAACTGTCTAAATATGGTTGTTACTTTGATGGATCAAACAACAAATTATATTTCATTATTGCACCTTCCAATTTATTTCTCAATGTTAATGATGTGAATCATTAAAGCAAGAGCATTTCATTTGATACATTTATTAACACTAATGTCGATGTTGAAGTTACTTCTTTGTTGATTAAGAGCAATGTGTCTGCTATTTTAATCACCCCTAATGCTAATGCTCAAGCTAGCTTGATATTAGTTGGAATTTCAGATTATACTGATTACTTTGTCAATTTTTTACTTCAAATATTAGAAATGGTAGACATAAAAGGATGTGGCCCACCTCTTACTTAATAATTCATTTTTTTTCAAAAAGTATAGCTTGGGATGTGAGAGGCTTAAATGATGATACAAGAATCATTATCTGGAGGAATTTATTTAAATATTACAAGATTGATCTTCTCTATCTTATCGAAACTATGATCTATACATCTTCAACTTCTAATAACTTTATTTCTAAGAACTTCAAGATTTTTTCTATATAATTTTTTATTAGCTCGGAATGGCCCAATATAGATCAAATGGAACTCTACCAAAGTTTCCTTCTCTATGATCAATGTTCACCGTCAATAAATTCGTGTGTTATTGAGTTACTCTTTTACTATTAAATTTTTTATGACATTTATATATGTTGAAAATCATGATCTTGAAAGGAAAAGTCTATGAAAATTACTCATTAACGTTTCATCTTTGGTTTCTGTACCATGGATAATTATGGAAGATTTTAATTACATCAAATAAGCTAGTGAGAAGATTGGTGATAATACTCTTTTTTCTTGCAACCTTGTTGTTTTAATAAATGTATTTTTTATTCTGATTTTTATGAACTTTCCAATATTGACTTCTCTTTCAATTGGTTTAATAATCAACCAGATAATCTTATCATATGTTTGTTAGATAGAGCTCTTTGCAATAATTTATAGATGGAGCATTTTCCACTATCATATTTCAAGGTTCTCGCTTCCCTCACATCAAATTATTTTATCATTCTAATCTCATTAGGGAAAAAATCTATGCTTAGAAAAAAAGATTTCTATAAAGAACTATTGGAGTAAATCTCCCAACTTTCTTGAGAATTAAAGATGCTTGGCATATTCTTATTAAAGGTGATTGTATATTTGGTCAATAATGTGAAATCTTCTCTTAAGAAGGTAATTTAGTACTCATTTTTTTTATATTGCAAGTACAATTTCTAAACACAAAAATGAGCAATATGCTATTTTTCAAGAAATGGAGCTTCAACCTCTTAATACTATATGTCATCAAAAGGCTCTTCTTTATCAAAAAGCTTTCATTGAAGCTACCATTTGTGAAAATAAATGGATCAAACATCGTGCCAAATTCTCTTGATGGTCTTAAGGGCGGAGATGATTTACAATGCTAGTACCTGATGATTAAAAATAGTGGGAATCATAATTTCATACCATAATTATTGTATTAATTTAACATTAACACTCTAGATGGCATTACTAGAGAACTTATTCTTTTTTGATAGCTCTTAAAATTTGCATAACTTGTAATTTTTAGTGGCCAAAATTTTATTCCCTAAAGATTGCTATATAGTTTTGGCTTTCTTTTTAAATTATCATATCAAGTCTACTGCTGTTAATATTGGTAATGACTAGACCTTTAGTCATGATGGTTTAATTTTTAAATTCCTTAAAGACACATGGCACATTCTTGGCTCTCCATTCACTAATGATGTGCACTATTTCTTTTTAAATCCTAACCTTCCTAATTGAGTTAAGCATTCCATAGACACTTTGATTCCTAACACTTCACACATTGAAATCTTATCTTAAATGATTTCATGTTGATATCTTTATGTAACATTTTATATGAAGTTATTATAAAGTTTATTATTGACATACTCAAAAATATTGATTTTCAAACTTATTCATCCAACTCAATCTACTTTTATCTATGAAAAAAATTGATTGACATAAATTTAGCCAATGAGCTTTTATATCGTTCAATTTTTAAAACTTATCCAAATATTTTGGCTTTAAAATTGATATTAGAAAACTTTTGATTAAGTTAATGAGCATTGTCTTTGCAACAGTCTTTAAAGTTTTGAATTTTCTAAAAATTTCATTCAGTGGATAATTATTTGCACATCTAAAGTTCACTTATTTGTTATCATTAATGGGGAACTTATAGGGTATATCCCCATCCACTTCTGGTCTCTGCCATGGCTGCCTACTATCCCCTATGGGCTCCTAAAATTCACCACAGACCTCTCGATAATTTTTGAAATGAAAAGAGTATGATTTGAAGTGTTGGTGTAATTTTCAGAAGGCGGATGAGATAGTATATAAGACACTACCCAGAGATTTCTCCCTCATTTTACGTGGACTTTAGATATGGTTCCAGGTTTCTTATAGGGGCAAGCCCCTAAGTTAATTACCCCTCTTAATAAGTGAGAGAGAACTTTTGATTAAGGCTAGTTATTAGGTCGTTAAATGTGTAGTATACTAGTAGCATATAGAGTTTTAGAATTTAGATTATGAAATTCATCATTTTAGCTTAAACCAAATGCTTGGGGGGAATGATGACGTGCCTGATCTAGATCTCATGGTTCGTCATCCGGGAAGTCTGGCCTATAGTCTACGAATGAGGGAGGTAGTAACAACCTAAGGATCCTCATCAGCAACACATGGGTTACGTCGTCCAAGAAATCATTATAGACTTGGGGTGATGTTTGTTTAAGGAGACTTAAGTCTACCTTAGCTGACATAGGGTTGTTTGTTCTATCAAGTATACCCTATGATTCACAACTCAAAGGGCAGAGCCATTAGAAAGCATACGGGCTACGGTCATGATCATAATATAATGGAGTCGGATTGGCCAAACCACCCGATCAGAGGACTCTGGTCGTAACTGCTTCATCTGTGGAGCCTATTGGTCAAGCCACGTAGTCAGAAGACACGAGCCACATCTTTACTGATGTGAGATTGATTAAGATGAACATAGCATAACACTTGATTTAACATTAGCTCCTTTGTGAGCTAGAGTTTTCTTAATTTATCACCCTTGATAAACTGTTGTGGAAGGTGGATGGATTGAGTTTGATTTAAGTTTTTTAATGATAGAATTTCATTCAAGCAGTTTTAGATTACTACTTAATTTGATTTAAAAAAATTGATTAATTTGAATATGTTTAAGAGCTTTAAATCCTATCAACTCGTTAGTCACAATGAGGATTAGATCTAATGTCACTGACAGTCGACATTTCACCGATTTGAAACTCTTATTATAGGTTTTTAGGTTTTGTTAACCCAGACCCTAAGACTAAACCAGGAATCAACTCATGCAGCATCCTCAGACAATTGAATTTAAGCATTCAGCATAGTATAGGGGCCCATGCGGGTGTTTAGTAATTTATGTAATTTTATTTCTGAATTATGAGATTGATTTTGTATTTTCATTTTATTCCAATTTAGCCTGTGCAGTCTTTTTAGACATTAAAATTTACACTTGAAATCTCTATGTCCAAGCACATGTAGGTGCATATAGCTTAGATAATTTTATCTAATTAGTGAAATCATTAATTTTAAAATCATAATTAAGATGAAATTCCTTAATTTTTGGTTGGTTGAAGGAAGCCCTATGATTTTTATAGATTTTAATTTAGTATCACCTTCTGTCTGCTTGTACAAAGAATAACAGATCCGGTGGTGAAGAACACATTTTGATTTAAATTGTAGTTTAAAATATCACTTGCACTTAGTTTACTTGTTGAACTTTTGTAATTCTCCCAACTTGATTATGTTCAATTTACATCACTTTTGATAGGTTATGTCGATTTCAGTATTTATTGCTTTAGCCCTACTCATGCTTATTAGCTAGTATAGTAATCATCTCATATTTGTATAAGAGTTATTAAACCTAATTTGAATTCATCCTTAGACGTTAAGTTTATTACAAGTTTGTTATGAGTTTGGTATTAGTCTTCCCAAATTTCAATTAAAGTTTATTTAATTTTGAGGAATCTACAAGAAAAGAGAACTCACTCATTACTTCAATTTAAGCAATAGAAAATCGCTATTAGAGTTTATGAGTTTAATATTAGCCTCCGTAAATTTTACTTGCATTTTAAATGAGTGTTTATTCTTTCCAAAGTTTTCTTTAAGTACTCTCCCCCTATTTCTCTTTGATTTAACATTTATCTTCATATTTATCATATATTCCTTTGTTTGACTTAAGTTTAGTTGATTTCCATTTGAACTTGTTTAAGTCCTAAATTTTAGTCTAAATTTTGACAGTCTCAAGATCATCCTGAGGTGTGGCTATATTGGGGTGTTTTGGCTTACTTAAGATGCCTCTTGAGCAGTGTGGTGTGACACCACAGTCGATTTTTTATCTCATCGCGCCCTCTTAAGCACGACGAGACCTTTAAACGTGAAAGAATACAAATGCAATATATATTCATCCCACATTCCTCTCTCTTTTTTCTAAGTCTAGAAATTAAATAAAATTTTGGCAGTATTTTGTCTAGGGGGAGCGATATTTAACGAGTGTTGGCTTAGATGCCTCTGAAGTGGTGTCTTGCAACACCACGCCAATTTTTATCTCGTCGCTTCGAAAGCACAACTAAGCCTTCAATCCTAGAAAGAATATATATATATATATATATATATATATATATATATATATATATATCCACATTTATAGATCACATATGGACATTTTTGCATAATGCTACGAACAAGGAACAAGGTTAGTAAAGGCAAAATGAACCAAAAAAAATTTTCTCTTGATAATGTTCTTCAAAGGCAAAAAAAAGGCTAAAGAGATGAGCGATGAAACCAGTGATTAACTGACATGTTCTTCCCGATTGCGAGGTGAAAATTAGACGAGTTATGAATGAATGCGTCAGAACCGAAGAATTCACATCTGACGATGTTCTTCCTCGGATAAAAAAAGTTGACTAAAGTGAGGAATGCACGCCAAAACCGAAAGAAGAATTCAACGATGTTCTTCCGATTATCGCATGGGGTGGAAGCTGCCGCAAAAGGTTGGAAGGCTGGCGGGTTGTGGGAAGGAGGCGGGCTGGCGGGTCTTGCGGTTTGCTTTGCGGAAACGGGAAGGGCCGGCCGGAACGGGCTTGGAGACGGTTTACGGGATGCGCGCAGAACGGCGGTGAGAGTGGAGGCGGATGCGGGAGCAGCGGCGTTGTGCTGATAAGAAGCGGGTTAAGACAGCACGAGGGAGCATGTGAGCCAGCGGATGACGCGCAGTGGAATGAGTGGAACGATGCGGCCAGCGTCAGAGGGGAGATTAACGCAGGATACGCGCATGGGCCAGAGACGAGATAAGAGCGCAGGACATACGCACGGGCTATGGCAGCATGACAGGCTCGTTGCACGGGGCACGCGGGCTAGAGGCGGGGATCGACGATGCGCGACAGTGGGCTGCGTCGGAGCGATGGGTGCGGTTTTGCAGGATTGCGCTGGTAGGATGCTGCAAAAATTGAGAGGGGAGAGGGAAAATTCCGAGAAGGAGAAATTACCTGTGCAGATCACGTTTTTGAACGAGAGAGGGAATGCAGGACAGAGGAAAAACGTGAGAATCAAGGAAGACAGGAGTCTCAAAATGGAACTATTTTTTCTCCTTTTCTTTTTTTTTTTATTTTCAGCCAAACCGAAAATAGGGGGGAACGATTGAGCATGTTCGAGGATAATTTACAGATTTTAAATAAATTTTAAATTGATTAAATGGTTTTAATATGGATTTTGCACTGATAAATACACATAGTCAATATATATATTAATTTAAGGTAATTCCAATGTTCAATGCGACATAGTCGTTTAATCGGAGCCGGTTTCAAGTCGACGCCAAATTGAGTTTCAAATAAAACGTGTTTCGACCGCTCAATTTTTTTGCACAGACTCATCTGAATTGAGTGAGAATAGTTTTACTTAATAGATTTTGATGTTTTGAAGCCAATGACATAATCAATTTTGTAAACAGAGATCTTTTGATCCTCGTCAGTGCCTATTGACCTCGATATGCATGCAGGTGCGTTGACGACTCAAGCGCTTGATCGGTTGATAATCAAGTTATGAAATATTTATATCCTAATCAATTTTGACATTCTGAATGCAATGGGGAAGTCCGTTCATCGATCGGAGATCATTTAAGTTGATTTTGGTGACGTCTTGTGCATTTCAGTCTCGATTTGCACATTATCACTTCAAATCATTCGGCATTTGCACAGACTTGTTTTAATTAAACACGTATAGTCTCATTTGATATATTTTGATATTTTAAAGTTGACGGCGCAATCCATTTCATGAGAGGTTGTTTGGCTGCCTACGACTTTTGACTTTATGCGCAAAAGCATGTTGACGACTCGCTTGATCATTAAGTTAAGTTGAAATATTTATATCCTGACTAATTTTGATGTTCTAAATGCGACGAAAAAGTTTGTTTGTCAATCGGAGGTCGTTTCGACCATTTCGACAGAAATGCATGCCTCGATTTATCGCCGCCATGATTTTATTTGCACAGACTCATCCGAATTGAGCTCGGACAGTTTCATTTGATAGTTTTCGATATTTCGAGTCTAACAACGTGCTCAATTTCATAAATGGAGGTCATTTAGTCATCGCAGATCGCAACTATGCGACATTACTCGATAGCAGACTTAATCAATTGCTCGTTAGATTTTGCAATAATTATATTCTGATCAATTTTGATATTATGAATGCAACAACAAAGTCCGTTTGCTGATCTAAGGTTATTTCGACCATTTTAAGATACGTCTAGTGCATTTAGCCTCGATTTATGTGCTGTCACTGATGATTATTCGATTTACACAGACTTACCCGAATTGAGCATAGATAGTCTCATTTGATAGATTTCAACATTTTGAAGTTTACGGCACAATCTATTTCATGAACGGGTCATTTGGCTTACGTCGTTGTCTCTTAACTTCAATATGCGTGTAAGAATATTGATGACTTGAACGCTTGATCAGTTGATCATTAAGTTGTGCAATATTTATATATCACGATTTCAATATTCAATGTAATGTGATGTCCGTTCATTGACGGATCGTTCGACTATTTTCGAGATGTCCAGGTATTTCGCCTTGATTTACGCCGCCATCGCTGATTATTCGACATTTACATAGACTCATTCGAATTGAGCATGAATAGTCTTATTTGATAGTTTTTGATATTTTGAGTCTAACAGCGCACTCAATTTTATGAACGGAGGTTGTTTGGTTATCATCACAGCTTCCTGACTCTGATATGCATGTCGACACTTTGATAGCTCAAGTGCTTAATCAATTGCTCGTTAGATTTTTAATATTTATATTTGATCAATTTTGATGTTCTGAACATAACAGCCAAGTCCGTTTGCCAATCGGAGTTTGTTTCGACCATTTTCAGAGACATCCAGTGCATTTCAGCCATGATTTACGCACTGCCACTGCTGATTATTTGACATTTGCATAGACTCGTCCGAATTGAGCGTGGATAGTCTCATTTGATAGATTTTGATATTTTGAAGTTGACGGTGTAATCCATTTCATGAACGTCGCTTTGACTTGCGGCCTCCTAACTTTGATGTGCAAGCAAAGCATAAAAGCACTTGGTTAGTTGATCATTAAGTTATGCAATATTTATATCTTGACCAATTTTAATGTTTTGAATGTGACGGTGAAGTTTGTTCGTTGATCGGAGGTCGTTCGCCATTTTCAGAGACGTTCAGTGCATTTCAACCTCAATTTGCGCACTGCCACTTCTGATTATTCGACATTTACATAGACTCATCCAAATTGAGCGCGGATAGTTTCATTTGATAGTTTTCGATGTTTTGAGTCTAACGACATACTCAATTTTATGAGCGAGATCGTTTGATTATCATCGTAGCTTCCTAACTTCGATATACGCGTTGACACTTTGATAGCTTATTAATCAATTGCTCGTTATATTTTGTAATATTTATATTATGATCAATTTTGACGTTCTAAATACAACGACTAAGTTCTTTTGCTGATCAGAGGTAGTTTCGACCATTTTCAATGACGTCCATTTTGACTCTCAATTTGCACTATCACCTCTGAAGTCCGTCGAATTTGATTTGTAGGCTTGAGTTAGACTTATGGCACACATATGGAGGTCAACATCCCCCTTGTTTACTTTCATTTTGGAAAGCTTTTTTAGACTCTTGAAAGATTGTTCTATAAAGTCAAATTTCAATGGCATTACGAATCACAACTCTACCATTTTCCACTTAATTTATGTTGATGATTTATTAGTTTTTAGTAGAGTTGATATTAGTTCTATAAAATATTTTCAATCTACTCTCAAAAATTTAAAACTTTTGTCTTTGTGTAAACTTAAATAACTTGACAATTTGTTATTCTAAGACTATGGGCATAGACACTAAAAATCATATTTTCCAAATTTTGGGCTTTAAAAACAAGGAAGTTCCCTGGAATCATCTCGTTATAACGATTTCATCTTCTAAGCTTAAAGTTGTGGGTTGTTTTAAAATTATAGAAAAGTTGCAAAATAACTTGTTAGAAATAAATGTTTCTTTTGTTTTCTTGTAGGTTCAAGTTGTTAAATGTATAATTTGAAATTATTTTCAATGTTGGCTCTGATCTGTTGCTTTACCTAGAAGTTGAGGGGAAAAAACTCATATTTAATATGCAATTTTCTTCATAATAATAGGGATACCAATAAAATTCATTTGATATATGGGCATACCATTAGTTTATCTTTGGATATAGGTGGACGTGGCATTCCATCTATTGACACTTTATATATTATTGCATAAAGGTAATTTGATTTGGAGTTCAACAATAGAACATGCCTTACATCTTAGTGGGCTCCGAAAATTCACCGTCGACCTCTCGATGAAGAGAGGTTGATTAATGTCGGTCAAATTTTCAAAAGGCAGATGAAACAGTATATAAGACACTACCGAAAGATTTTGTCCTCATTTTATGAAGACTTTCGATCTGGTTCCAAGTTTTCTATAGGCGCAAGCATCTATAGTTAATTACCTGCCTCAATGTTGAGAGAACACTTTTGATTAAACCTAGTCGTTAGATCGTTAATTGCTTTGCGTATAGTAGTAGTATTTGGAGTTTTAAAAATATGAAATTCATCAATTTTTTAACTTAAAGTGGATGATTGGGGGAATGATGATGTGTCTTATCAAAATCCTTTAGTTTCGTCATCCTGACTGTCGTGGTCCCTAGTCTACTTAGTTAGAGGAGGTAGTCAACCCAACCTGATCAAATGATCTTTATCAGCAGCAACTGGTTGTGTCATCCAAGAACCTTGTAGATTTGATGTGGTGTTTATCTAAGGAGACATCTTTAAATCTACCTCAGTTGACAGGAGGATTTTTGTCCTATCAAGTGCATTCTATGATTCACAACTTAGGGGGCAGAGCTATTGGAGAACATATGGGCTATAGTCATGACCGTAATATAATGGTTACATTTGGCAGCGAACCACCCGGTTAGAGGACTATGGTTGTAACCACATCATATGGGGAGGACATGAGCTACGCTCTTACTAGCATGAGAGTTATTAAGAGTGGACATATTAATACACCTGACTTTATATTGGCTCTTTTGTAAGCTAAAGCTTTCTTAATTTGTCATATTTGACAAACAGTTATGGATAGGTGTGTGGATTATTTTACTTGAAGTCATTTAATAATGAATTTCGTATTTAAAAAATTGAGCTTAATAATTTATAAGTATTTTCATTTAAATTAATATTTGGTTTAGGTTAATCTGATTTGAAACTCTAAACACACTTTAATGGTTGTATCCCCTCCGGTTGAGATCATATTTCAACATGACCATCATCGGGATGTGAATGATTTGAATATTCACATTGTAATTTGATTATTTCATTTTAAGATGGAACCCTCCAATTGAAATTTATAATCAGCACAATCATCACTAGGGGGGGCCTACTAGCCAAATCATGCGGATGGAGGATACGAGCTATGCTCTTACTGATATGAGAGTAATTAAGAGTGAATATATTAATGCATTGACTTTATATTGGCTCTTTTGTAAGCCAAAATTTTCTTAATTTATCACATTTGACAAACAGTTATGGATAGGTGTGTGGATTATTTCACTTTAAGTTGTTTAATAATGAATTTCATTTAAAAAATTTGAGCTTAATAATTTATAAGTATTTCCATTTAAATTGATATTTGTTTTATGTTAATCTAATTTGAAACTCTAAACACACTTTGATGGTTGTATCCCCTCCAGTTGAGATCATCTTTCAACATGACCATCATCGGGATGTGAACGATTTGAATATTCACATTGTAATTTGATAATTTCATTTTAAGATGGAACCCCTCCAATTGAAATCTACAATCAGCACAATCATCACTTGGGTATAGATCTTGTCAACTCTGCTTGCCTGTTAACAAATGATCGGGTCTATGGCTAGAACTTGTGATTGCATTTACCATCTTGAAATAGAGTGTTTATAATTTAAAATATGAAAATTTTCAATTAAAACCTTTGATGGTATATGCAAATGTATAAATCAAATCTTTTGCTTAGTGATCAAGCATTTAATTAGCAACCAATCTTGTCAACTCCTGATTTTTGTAAGGAGGATTGGATTAATTATGTGTGACTTACGACTTCACTATAAGAGTGAAGTGACCCATATAGGTTGACTTTTGATTTTGTTGATTTTTATGTAATTTGAGGAATTCATGCGATTTACGAGGCATCAAAGATATGCCTTAATAGCTTCTTGTAAAACATGTAAATTGATAAAGAAACATTTGTACACTCATTTAAATATTAGGTTGATTTTCTTTGAGATTGCATATAATCTATTTTATTATTTGCATGGATCTCAAAATACTAAGTTTAAACATATGTATGCCTCGTAGTATGTGACATTCTTATATATTTACACCATTCACACACAGTGCAATAATTTGAATGTCAAAATACTTCATATTTCTTGTCATATTTAATTTGATTGCACATACTTCAATGCGACATAATTAAACTTTTATTTGAGGTCATCTCAAATATGTGCATGTTGCATTGCCTCATACAAATTATTTGCACATGTTTTAAGGAAATAAATCTAAATATAAATTTATCAACTCCAAGTCCTTCCCGTTACACAAACCGCCAGTAGTACCAGGTGGAGACGGATGCTCTAGGTTCGCGTCGGGGTCTCCTCCTTCCTCCCCCTTCTCCTCCAGCCGCCTCCTCAATCTCTCTTCGGTTGGTCCTTTTAGCTGCTTCTTCTTCTAACCTCCGGCTCTTGCCGGGGGTTAGGTCCTCCCCGACGATATGGAGACGGACCACACCTCTTTTCCTCCCCTCTCTGGTTCCTCTCCGAAGATTCCCCCCACTGGTCTCTCTAATCAGGGACCCAGCCTTTGGAAAGAACTTCTACTAGCCCAGAATGAGAAGAGCCAAGCTCCCACCATCCTTCATACCATCACGATGACCTAGAAGTAGCTTCTCTGAAGAGGAACTCTCAAGTGAGAGAATGGCACTGCCTCTAATTGGGCACGCTATAGGGAAAATGCCTTATGGCTCCCTCCTTGCAGCCATCAGGAAGAGGTGGAATTTCAAGGGTAACCTAGATCTTCTCACTCTTGAAGGGGATTACTTCCTCTTTAAGTTTACCTGCCAAGAAGACTACAATTTGGTTTGGGACAATGGGCCATGCTTCCTAAATGGTCGCTTGTCTTTCTGGTCATGGGATTTTCATCCAACCAAGAAACCATCTCCGATTGCCAGCCGCTGTCAATTCTCGCTTTGTTGCTGGAACGAATCCGGCTTTTCCAAGGTCGCTAGTCATATTGGCATTCCCCTGGCAGTTGATAACCTCACTGCCACTGAGGCCAGAGTCACTTTTGCAAGGATTTGTGTACAGATCTCTACCACATCCCAGCTCCCTGAGTCTATTCCTATCAACCTCAATGGTAAGAAGTTCACTCAAAGTATCATATATGATTGGAAGCCATCGCTTGCTCCAAGTGCAACACCTTCTCCCACGACAACCATTCTTGCCCTCTCAATCCTAAGCCTCCAACCAACTGGGTCGTAGTAGAATAGGGGATTCTCAAAGCGGATACCTACTCACACATCCATGCCTATGGAGACTCCTTCTTCTCAATATCCATCCACCACAAACCTTCCCATGAAAATCCTAGCCAAAGATACTCATGGAAGAATCCACACCCTCCCCCGCTAACAATACCATCAATGACCTAAACCATTCACCTATCCTCTCTCCTTCTCTAGAAGAGCTTGTGGAGGAGGAGGCGATCCCATACCAGGAACAAATTGCTCTGACCAAGGCCGACTCTATAAGGGATCATCAGACTGTTAGGGTCCTTACACGATCAGCAGCGGTATCTCCAAATAAACAAAACCCCTCTGCGGCTAATGATAAGTTCCCTAGAACTCCTGGGAAAAATCAGGATGGGGACTACTCTAAAGCGGCATCAAACATCTCTAATACTACTCATAAGGGTAACAAGAAGAAGGGCAGGAAGCCCTCTCCTTCCTCCTCTCAATGATTTATCCAACCTTGGGTTGTTGGAACGTCCGTGGTCTCTCGGCTCCAAAAAACTGGATTGCTTAAGGATCATCAAAGACTTTCACCTCGATCGCGGTCGAGACCAAAAATACAATCTCACTCTACATCTTCCACAAACCACAACTTCAATTTGTTCCCTTCAAGATAGTGTTTCCAATTTGGTATGCTTCGGTGGGAGAATTTGGATTAAGTGCACGATGGTTGGCTTTTAATCCTATTACTATAAATAAGCAACTAATAATACACGGGTATGTCTCTATCCCGGGATATCACTCTTTCCTTCTTACCTGCATATATGCAGAGAATGATGCCAAGCTTCGGCTTACCTTGTGGAATGATCTCAAACTTCTTGTCGGTTCGCAAAGACCCTTGGATTCTGATGGGGGATTTTAACTGCACTCTCTCTTGTAAGGAAAAATCGGGAGGTAATCTAACTCCTCTTAATAGCTCCCTTGATTTCAAGGACTGTGTCAATGACTGTGAGCTTATTGAACTACCTGATGTCTCTTCTTTACCGGTCTAATCAACATTGATAGACCTATCTTCACTAAATTGGATAGGGTCCTGTGTAACTCAAGCGGATACCTTTCCATCTTCCTACTATAAAGTTCCTCCTCCTCTTTCTTGACCATTCCCCTCTAGTTACCTTTCGCATTCTGTCTCCCCATGCTCATTTCTTTTCAAGAATCATTGATAGCCGAGAATGGTTTTATGGAAACTATCACATTGGCTTGGGGTAACTTCTTTCATGGTGATCCACTTTACATCCTTTCCAAAAAAATTGAGCAGTGTTAAGAAAGCCTTAAAAGCTAGGAGTAGGGAGATTGCTCCTCTTGAGCAACAAATATTGATTGTTCGTCGAGAAGTGAAATTTTGAGCAAGGGATGCGATCCCAACAACCATTCTTACTCTTTGATGCCAAGGAAATCAAAGCTAGATACTAAACTCAATATAAAGGAAAGCATTTGGATAAAGCAAAGGGCTAAGGCACATTGGCTTGTTCATGCGATGATGATCTTAAATATCTATATCAATCGATCAAAGAAAGGAAAAAAAATTTCATTAGGGAATTACACACGATGAAGGTCAGACACCGACCGTAACTCAATTGCGTAAAACTTTCTATAAGTACTTTGTCGATTTATTTAACTATGGTTCTCTAAATCTCCCCATGTAGAACTTCCCCTTGGGACATGCCTCTCTCTTGCTCCGGTGAACTTGAGGAGAACATCACCGATCGAAATAATATTGGCACTTAAAAGCATATGTGAAAACAAGGCACCAGGACCAGATGGTTTCAATCAAAATTCTACATAGCAACTTGGGATCAAACTGGAAAAGCCTTTCTTAAGGCTGCTCACTTCTTCAATTCTTTCAAGCTCCCAAAATGCTTTAAACGCACCCTCATCACCCATATACCTAAAGTCAAGCATTCTTCTAAGATTGTTGATTTCCAGACAATTTCCCTCTGCAACACTTTCTATGAGGTCATAGCCAAGGTTCTAGCTAGCAGATTTAAGAAATTCCTCCCTATGGTGATTGATCATGCTCAATCGGCTTTCATAAAAGGTAGGATATATCCGATAATATCACTATGGCTTATGAAATATGTAATGATTTCTCTTCCAATAATAACCAATCTTTTAGCCAAATTCGTGAAAAAGGATTTTGATAAAGTTAGGGGCTATTATTCATAGACTCGATATAAAGGCTTTCCGAGAAGTTTGTCAAATGGATTGAAGCTCAGATAATGGATATTCCCTTTCTATAGTTCTAAATGGAAGCATAAAAGGTTTCTTTCCCTCTACAAATGGATTAAGACAAGGATGTCCTTTATCACCTTTCCTATTCACTATTGTTATGGACACATTATCCTGTCTTATAAATAGAGATGTTGATCTTGGGCTATATAACCCTTTCTCCTCGTGGTCAGATCTCCCACTTGCGTTTTGTCGATGACTTTGGCCATGGGTGAAGCCTCTTTCTCTACCATTAACTCCCTCAAGGTCAATCTACATGCATTGGAATCTTATCTTGGACTGGAAATTAATATTTCCAAATCGTCTATATACTTCTCTAAAAACTGCAGGAAGGTTACTGAATTAAGCAATATCCTGAACATTATTATGGGTACCTTTCCCATCAAATACCTCGGCTTACCTTTGAGTTGTGGCTATATTAAGATGGCCAATTTTAATCCCTTATTTGACAAACTACATAAGTGGTTAGCTGGATGGAAAAGCGATTTCTATCTTTAGAGCAATTGATTAGGTCCTCTGTTAACAGCTACCTCTCATATTGGTTTCGATCTATGGCTATTCCAAGTGGTATTATCAAACGTATTTGTTCATTTACAGCCAACTTCTTCTACCACTCACGGAAGCAAAGAAGCTACATTTGCTTTCCTGGGCTCGTACTACTCTCCCAAAAAATAAGGGAGGCATTGGACTTATTTCTTCTTAATCGATGAATAAGATTAAGGTATTATGGAAGGTATGTGTTGGTGAATCTTTGTTTGCCAAATGGTGTAAGTCTAAATACATTTCTATTTGGAACTCCAATCAATATAGATGTTCTCCTCTATGGAAAGAGATCAAGGAAATGGCTACCAAATTTAAACATCATTTGACTTATCATATTGGAAATGGTTCAGATTTCTCACTTTATCATGATCTATGGTGCGGTGGCATCTCTCTTTAAAGCATTACGGGCTCAAATTATTTCATAATCCTTAGACATCCCGATAATGCCTCCCTTAGCTCCATTATTACAAATGGATTATGGACCCCTCTCGGGGCTTCTGTTGCTTTTCCACTATGTTTAAACCAGATACTTTCAAATTATCATGGGGGTAGTGATATCATGTGGAACAATCTCAAGAATCCTACCAATTTAAATTTCAAGGATGTAGTGTATGAATCCCATCCTACTATCGGCTGGAGCAATGGAATTTAGTTTAAAGGGTATGCCATTAACTTTGCACTTTACTGTTGGATGGCTTACCTCAATGGGCTTAAAACTTCTGATAACTTAGCTAAGAGGGGCCTTGGGACTACTATTTCCTGTGTTTTGTCACTCACGATTGGAAACACATGCTCATTTATTTTTTGAATGCCCTTATTCTATGAAATTGATAAGAACACTTCTCCCAAAAGGCCAATTTTTCTAATGCAATCCACACTCCAGCAAACTCTGAGCTCAGTGGATGATGCAGAACATAAATGGAAGAAAAACTTAAACTTTTTGATTATTGCAGCTTCTGTATACTCCCTGTGGAGAGAAAGAAACAATCGGCTCTTCTCTCAAATCTCCATCCCCTTCTCCTCTCTCTGTGAGCTGATTCGGGAGAGAGTGGCAGCTAAACTCAAAAGGTGGAAGTGTAAAGATTCATGGCCTGAAGATGTTAAAAACCTGATTAGACAGTGGAGCTGTTATGAACCACCTTAGATCCTCCCTCCCCTCCTCCCCTCCGTGCCTCGTGAATTCTGTGGGTTTCTTTGAGGTGAAAGGGACGATGATGATCAGATTGCTTTCCTTTTGGAGGGTTCCTGTTAGGACGGCCTTCACAGCAACCGGGTTTGCTGCTTTTTTTTTATCAAGCTCCTTTTTCCTGTTATTAAGCACCGGTGGAAGGCTGCGAAGGAAACCGCAGGACCCTCATTTTTTCTGGCTCTAATTATCAGATAAGCAATCTTTCATGATTCTAATCTTTTGGTTGATCTAAGTCCAATCTCTTTTTTGCATTTTGAATTCTTGTGGTCTATATGTTTTGGGCTTTGGTGGTATAGCTTTTCTTTCGCTTTTCTTCCTCGTAAGTCTGTTATTAGGATTTGAGGTCTCTTAGTCTTATGGTCCAATTGTCTTTATTGTAACCGTAATTCTCTTTTACATTTGGAATTAAATTGGGCAAATGCCCTCAAATTCTTCCAAAAAAATAAATATAAATTTATCTCGAGATGTGTGCAACATCCACCATATTTGAAATTTTTACTTACATGCATATATTTTAGTGCAATAGTTTGCACAATAATTTGCTTTCAGATTTAGGTATGTCTCTATCATTAATTTATTGGGAAATTTTTTAAAATAGTACTATGTTAATCTTAATTATATGTTTAGGCATGAAAAAAAAATTTTAGAAAATAGGCGATAGTCGTCAGTTTTGAAGACGTGACGTGTTACGTCTGATCATCAAAATGGTTTTTCGTGATTTTAGCAACACATGGAGAGAGAGAGAGAGAGAGAGAGAGAGAGAGAGAGAGAGAGAGAGAGAGAGAGAGAGAGGAGAGAGAGAGAGATAGAGGTTTTATTATTTTTTTTAATATAATAATTTAAAATATTTAAAATATATAATTTAAAAATATTTTTATAAAATATTTAATAACCAAATATTTATATATTTAGTTATTTATTTATTTATATATATATAATTAAATATATAATTTAAAAAAATTTTAATTATATATATATATATATATATATATATTTAGAAATTTATTTAATAATTTTTATTAATTAATATAATTATTTAAAATATATAATTTTTATTAATTTTTTGTTAATATATAATTAAAAATATTAAAATATATAAATAAATAATTTTTAATAAATAAATAAATAAATTATATAAATATTTTTATAAATTATATAAATAAAGTAATTATATATATATATATATTTAATTAGTTATTTATTTATTTTAAATATATAATTAGTTAAATAAATAAATAAAAAAATTTCAAATTATATAAATATTTAGTTATTTAATATATTTATAAAATATTTAGTTATTTATATATATATTTATTATTATATATATATATATATATATATATATATATATATATATATATATATATATATATATATATATATATATATATATATATATATATATATATATATATATATATTTATTCTTTATTTATTTATTTATTAAAATTATTTATTTTTTTATTTTTTTTATATTTTTTTATTTTTTTATATTTTTGTTATTATTATTATTATAGACTTTATATATATATAATTAAAATATTTTATAAAAAATTATTTTTAAATTATATATGTAAATATTTTAAATTATTTATATAAAAAATATTTATATAATTTAAAATAAATAAATAACTAAATAAATTTATAAATATATAATTACTTTATTTATAAAATTTATAAAATATTTTATATAATTTATTGGCTTTATATAATAAATAATAAATATATAATAACTAAATATTTTATAAATATATAAAAATAACTAAGTATTTATATAATTTAAATTTTTTTATTTATTTATTTAACTAATTATATATTTTAAATAAATAAATATTTTAAATCAATAAATAACTAATTAAATAAATAAATAACTACTTATTTATTTATATATTTTAAATATTTTAAAATTATTTATATAACTTAAAAATATTTATAAAATTTAAATATATAAATAACTAAATAAATTTATAAGTATATATGTATATAATTACTTTATTTATATAATTTATAAAATATTTATATAATTTATTTCTATCTTTATTTATTTATTAAAATTATTTATTTATATATTTTAAATATTTTTAAATTATATATTAACAAAAAATAATAATAATTATATATTTTAAATAATTATATTAATTAATAAAAAATTATTAAATAAATTTCTAAATTTATATATATAATTAAAAATATTTTTAATTTATATATTTAATTATATATATATAAATAAATAAATAACTAAATATATAAATATTTAGTTATTAAATATTTTATAAAAAATATTTTTAAATTATAGATTTTAAATATTTTAAATATTTTAAATTATTATATTAATTAAAATAATAATAAAACCTCTATCTCTCTCTCTCCCTCTCAGCGTGCTCTCTCTCTCTCTCTCTCTCTCTCTCTCTCTCTCCGCGTGTTGCTAAAATCACGTAAAAAAATACTATTCAGTCGTGACGACGCGATGTGACAGCATACCGTCCGTCAAAACTGACGACTACGCCTATTTTCTAAAAAAAAAATTTTTCATGCCTAAACACATAATTAAAATTAACATAGTGCCTATTTTAAAAATTTTTCTAATATTTTCATGCATTTCAACACTGTGGTTTAAAGGAATGATTATTTTCTAGTGTATGTAAATGTGCTATTTCAAATTATTTTATACACGCTTCAAATGTTAACATTGCTTTGATTCTTTAGTTTGATTGTGCAAAGTTTAGAGCGGTGATTATAAATCCTTGTCTATGCAAATCATGCTCAATTAAATTGCTAATAGAATAATCTATATTTTCATGTGTGCAATGTCCTAGTGAGGTGAGTCCCACGCCTGGCTCTCTATTCCTCTAAAAATAAGAGTGGTGGGATAGTTTCAATTCCACCATTCTTCAATTCACATTCAACTCCCACATTAGGTTTTCTTCTGAGATTTGAGATGAATTCTTTTTGTTTGTGTTCATTATCTCAAGAAAGATTTTCAAGTATTTTGATATTTGAGTTTAAATGCAAGGTTATCTTTGGATGAGTGCAAAATACATCTTTTTAAAAATTCCACAAAACAGTTTTGTCTCTTTTCTCTTTTTGTGTGTTCTTTATTGAGGTGAACTCCATACATATAATATTTTTCTTCTATAAATAGAGAGGATAGTGAGCTCATGTCGACCACCCCTCTTCTCACATTCCTTTGTAGTTGAAATGAGTGTGTAAGCTTCTCTTTCGAAAGTTTGGAGATTTAATAGTCTTTATTTTTGCTCTTTCTTGCACTGATTCTCTCCAAATAATCTGTAAGTTCATTGCAATTATTTTTGTATTTTGCTTTACTTTGAGATTTATATTTTCATGTTATATATATATATATATGCATTCTCATCATTTCATCACAACGCAAATTAAGAAAGCTTTAGCATACAAAAATGCTAATGTCAAGTGAAGTGTACTATTATGTTCACTCTCAATCAATTTTAAACTAATAAGGGTGTGGCCCGTATTCTCTATCCGCTTGGTTTGGCTAATAGTGATGCGGTTATGATCAGAGTCTTTTGTATGGGTGATTCTAAATGATATTATATTTACATAATAATCATATATTTTCCAATGGCTCGCTGAGATGTGACCATGGTGCACTTGATAGGCAAAAATATCTCATCGTTGAGTAGACTTAAAGATGTCTTCTTAGATTAACACACCTCTATATGGTTCCCCTTGGAAACACAACTCATTCATCTGGCGATAAGGATCATTTGGTCGTTGGGTCTACCTCTCTTGATTAAGTAGGTATCGATGTAGGGATGATGGAGCCCTATGATTTTGATGAGACGTTATCATTCTACATCTTCTATTGCTACTTAGCAATTAACGATCTAACGGTTAGCCTTAATCTAAAGTGCTCTCTTAGTATTAGAATGGGATAATTAATTATAGATGCTTGCGCCTATAGAAAACTTGGAACCATATCTAAATTCTTCACAAATGAGGTGAAATCTCTTGGTAGTGTCTTATCTACTATTAATGATGAGAACCAATTTATTTATGAGGTTTAACTAAGTAGAATGTCCATTTCTTGTTGCCTTCAAAATATAAATCTTTTGAAAGATATTTTTTATTTTTGGATGAAATCATATATATATATATATATATATATATATATATATATATATATATATATATATATATATATATATATATATATATATATTTGTGTGTGTACTCTATCTTTTGCCTTTTGATATTTTGTTCACCAAAACTTTTAACTTTGGCTTTTTTTATTTAAAATTTTATTTTTATTGTAAGTTTCTTATAGCTTTAGAGATTCTAGATTTCTAATTTTTATTTTTGAGTTTGTTGCGTGCTAGAAAACCAATTGCGGTAGAGTGAAAGTTTACGTTTTTCATGTGAAATCCACACACATAGGTATTTAAAGAGTGACAGAAAAACCGAATTTTTGAAAAACCTCGAAAGAGGGAAAAATCACGAGGTCTGGCAAGAAAATCTTCCACTATATATTTATTTTGAGTATAAGTTTTCCGTCAGGATTTGAGTATATGATAGGGCGGCAATGAATCCCAAAATCGAACAATATAGTAATGGTGAACAAGGGCAATGGCATGAAGGTCGGGATGGTACCGGGTGCCGTCGAGATCAGCGGCATGGCACCGATGATGGTAGTCGGCCGGCTAACCGGCGTGAGATGATACGGCACGATGTTGGCAACATGACTAGACGAGTGGCGTCTCGATGGTGGCACCGGCGGCGAAGACGACAGCAAGATCAACGATGGAGGCGGCCGACGGCGGTGGTTACCTAACCAGGGGTGGTCGAATCAGTGGTGTCGATTATGCGAGGATTTTCAAGCTTTACTCTCTCTCTCTTGCTTGGGCCTCCTCCCTTCATGAGGAATGATTTATTTATAGGTGGAGGGAGCGTCTCAGAATATACAAAATCGAATCATCACTTCTGACGGCTTAGAATGATTATTGTTCATTTGATGTATTTTAAGTATTTGAATGCTCAAACGAAGCGAATTATGAGATCTTGGGCTTAGATTATTTCAGATGTTGATTTGACTATAAATACTATATTTAAGAGATTTATGGATTTAACGATATTAAGTTTCCAAATGATATTTTAAGTGTTTGATCTCATTGGTTTATGAGGATCAACTTGCTTTTGATATCAAGATTCGTACTAGTAGAATTTTCAGAGTCATATCAGAGTTAAATATAAACCCTTCTCTAATCATTTTGACTGATGAAATTGGTTGGATGTGACTCTCACCTTTTCCAAAAAAAGTTAAATGTGACATGATGGAATTATAATTTTTAAGGATTGATGTTCAATTTAACACAATTAAGAACTATAATTTCATGAGATGATTACTTCTAATTTTGAATAAAGCCCATTAGATAATTTTAATTTTATAATAAATTTTTTAATTATGTTTTAACTGGAATATCATACATATTATTCTTTTATGTTAAAATTTGATATGAAGCAAGACCAAACATCTCGTGTGTTCCGAGTATGTAATTTAAAGCCTGTTTGGCGTAGCTTTTTACCTGCTTTCGTTTCGAAAAGCAATCATGAATTGTTTGGGAGTCGTTTTTTCTTCTCGTTTCGTTTTGAATTTGTGTTTGAAGGCTGCTTTTTTGCGACTTAAGGTACCAAGGTTCGATTTGGCATTACAACAGCGTTCCACCACGCCAATTGGATGCTTCCAAAATTGCCCCGCTACTTTCCCGTTATCACGGATGAAAGCCAACGATATTGGGTTTGGCCTCGTGTGTTCAAGGCATTCGCACCTCCAGCTTTCCAATCAGATAAATTGCTTTATCAAGCACTTTTCCCTGCAACAACTTCATCCAAACAGGCCCTTAATCAACTACTCGAATGTCACATAACAACTTTGTTTGTTCTAAGAATGAATTTACAACTCCATTGGAGTTAATGTTTTTTGCATGCATTAAAGGCTAGCGAATAGTTTTTTACCATTAATTATTGAAGTAGTCACTCCCATGCTTTTTTGCACTCTTGTGCCCCTCCCTTTTGCTTGTGCTAGCATGATTTCATGCCATTTGCTCACCTTATCACTCATGTTTTATCCCTTTGTGTTATCATGTGTTTGTGTTATTGACCCTCCTATGTCATTCATGCATATGCTTGTTTTGCTTTGCACTTTGCTTGCACATGCATCTACTTTCCCCCTTGTCTGCGCTTGCTGACGTATCCATACTTTCTCATTCATAACCTCATCCAAGCACCAATTCTTCATTTATAATTAATTAAGGCATCCGCATCCTCTACTTACCTCTGTGGTGTTTGTTGATGACTTTTTCCACTCTTTGAAAAATGAATCTATTTTCCACTCTGTACCATTATTAAATTCAGTTTTTCATTTCAGTTTTTCGAAAAGCTATCATGAATTGTTTGGTAGCTATCAACTATCTCTTGTGATCTTCAGTTTTCATTTTCTTTTTGGAAATCATCAAAAATTCGTCCAAACACACATAAAAAAAACTCCAACTGTCTCTAAGCAATGAGCATTAACAAATATACCAATTGACAAGCCTCAGGTTGTACAATTCTCACATGATGCTCAGTAGTCTTGAATCTACAATTACTTCCTCGATCATGTTTTAAGAGAGAACCATAGGATGTGGGACTCTATATTTCAAGTACTTTTAGAACAATAGCATCTCTCAAGTATGCACTCTTCATTTCGATAACTTTTCTTTACAAAAGGCTGCTAATCTGTTCAAGTTTAAAGGTTAAATATGATGAGCTTATACAATATATCCCTTTTATCACTAATCCTATTACTTAAAAAAATAAATGAATTATGCTTTTCTTTAGCTTCAACTCATCTCCCTAGTATATACAAGCTTAATTGATGGTCAAGTTTGTAGTTCCAAACATCTCCACGAAGTACCCATGAATTCTTTGGATCACTGAGCTTACTACTCTCTATTCTTCTGATCATGAATAGTCTGATCTTGCTGCTAGCATAAGAAGCAATGAGGGTAATTGTAGTCATGGTGGTCACTTGTCATTTGTCATTCATCTTGTCAATATTATCAAAGGACTAATACTCACTTGGCTGTTGTTTGTAAAAAATTAGTTATCCTCCAGTGTCTTAGCAAACATGTTGCTACCATTAGCCTTGATTCTATTGTACTCACATTGGGTTTATTTCTCTCTTCTAAGAAGAATTTAAGCATATCCTGCAGCCTTCTTGCTAACTACCTTTGCCTCATGTCATTTCCTCTCTTTCGACTGCAATGGTTTATTCTAGTACGTCTTGGTCTTTGGTTATAGTGCTTCTTCTTACATTGCAAGTAACCTATAATTATCTTTTTATCATATCACGTAATCTCTCATTTTTATCATCATTGCTTTTACTATGGAAAATCAAAAAAGAAAGAAAAGAGCTTCTTTAAACTATAAGCTTCACCATATCACTCAAAGTTGAAGACCGGAAACAAATTGCATCCTAGAATAGAGTAGACTCCGACACACACCTACAAAATATCAAGGCAATTTTTTTAAAATAGGTACGGTTAAAACCGAAATTAGCTAATTGAGTATTGATAAAAAAAAATTTAAGAATAGGCGACGCCCATCTTCGCCATGCGTCGTCCCTGTGGCGTCTCGCGTGAAATTAGCCGGTCGCTGATTGGCTCATCAGTCATGATCTTGGGCGGCTGATATCTTGACCACATTGGGGTCTCGACACTTTTAGGGATCCGTCGGCCCTGCCTTTTTCTCGTTCTTCCTCGAACTCCGCTCTCCTCGTAGGGCAGCCGGCCGACCACCGTCCTCCCGCTCTCGAACTTCTCGACGGCCGTAGGTCTCACACCTGCATTGCGTTTTTTCCACCGTTTCCACGACTTCTTCTAGGTATTTTCTTATTGCTATCGATCTGATTCTGCTTAAGTCGAGAGAACATGTTAAAGATTTCAACATATAGCATAAGTTTAAGTTCCACATTCATGCCATTGTTTGGGAGTTGATATTATTCTTATTTTATAATGCTTACGAACACAAATATCAAATATGCTTCTTTGTCTCTACCATTTTGAAATGTCATTTTCTACATTTGGATTTATTATTTCTTTTTGCATTTCAGTTTTGTTAGGTGATGTTGCATAGGTATAACCTTGAAACTTTTATGATACAAGAAACTTATTCTACTAAAATTATCCTACTAAAATTATCCTACTAAAGTTTCTAGTATAATATAAAACTATGATAAAAGAAAAAGCTTTAAAAGAAAATAGTAATGGTGTTATGAATGATATTATTGGTGTTTTAATGTTGTTCCTAATTTTTCGAATGGTGTCCTCAATGTAAGTTGTAGTGATAAGCTTGTAGTGAAATTATTGTTGAAGTATTTTGGAGAGTAATCAAGTTTCAGCTACTATTATTTGTATTATTCCTGAAAATTTGCAAGTGGATGATTTTTTTGTTTTAGTTTCAGATTATAAGGAGATTCGTGTTGCTGAAAATCTAGAAAATGGTTCTGTTATTTTTCCTAATAAAATATTTAAAAGAAAATCTTGTTATATCTTCTTTGAATTTGGGCAAGCATGATTGTATGGAGCTTCTTGATAATGTGCAGCAAAGTGTTTTTTTGCTTAATAAATTAGTTTCTACCCTTCTTTAACTATTATTTTGGATGGTACTTCGCTTAGTGATAATTCGCGTTTAATAGACAAAGAGGATTTGTCTTCTTATCAAATGGGATCTTCTCCTAAATCTACTGTTAATAATGATGAGAAAACTTTTTTGATGATGAATCAATGGATAATGAGACCAGTTTTCAAACTATTTTTTGTGAAAATGAAAATTATAGTTTTAAAATTATCCTACCAAATCTACGTAGTAATCCTTTTTTTAACTAAGTAGTTCATTTTATTAATAATTTATTTGTAATTTATAAGATTGTTGATACTTCTCATGTAGTCAATTATTCTTCAAAAAAAGCACTTGTCTATGTGGATTTCCCACTCATTATCTTAAGATTAATTTCGCTTTTATTTAGGCTTGATCCATTATTTATCATAATTTGCGGTGTAGCTAATTGTAAACAATAATCTTCTACTTTTTTGGATCGATCGAGGAGCACCGCCAGTAGGCGTCGGCGGCGTAGGCGTTAGGGAGGCCACCATTGGAGCGGGCACCTTCGGGTTCATCCTAGTATTGCCTCCCATGGGCATCGGCGCCACCGATCGAAGTGAATTTGTTATTTCGAGAATGTGTTACGCCACCTTTATTTGGGACACTAACTTACATTTTCTTTTCACCCGTGCCAGGCATCACATTTGCTTATCTTTGAAGGAGTGGCCCATTACATGCAGATTCATCCGGCTAGATCGGGCTGCCTTTGCGTGAGTCGCCACTTCATCCATTTGGATCATGTTGCTTACCGCTTGGTTGAGAGATGGTCTCCACCAATACCTTCCACCTCGGTAGGTGAGATGATGGCCCTCGGGCGTGATGATTCTAGGTCTGGATTGATGACCACCCTATCATGCCCGATTGTGATTGGCGAGGGAAGAGATGGGACACTTGGCACGATTGCGATGATTTGTTAGGGCGACACCCATTACGGCGTGATGTATCATGACCCGTCAATCCAATATCGTCGTGACATTCGGGATGGGCGCGCATACATGTACATGCCAGAGGTAAAGGTGGACTTTCTGAGAGTCATATAATAAGGCGAGCCGCGAAGACTTCTTCCGCGTCAGGCTTATATTTTATTTATTGGTTTCTTATTGCACGTACGTCGGTTCAGATGAGTCGATGGGTTAGATGAGTGGATAAATCGCCATCGGTCAATACGCGTTAGTTCATGGGCTTCTTTGTACTTATTGGCGCGACAGATCCCACCACATACTATGCTAGAGCACCAGTGGAGCGTCTTTATGTAAGTTATGATATATAGGAAATATTCAATATTTTTTAAAGTGATAATTTAACATTCCTTTTTTTTTTGCATAGGACCATATCAGCGAACGCGGACATATTTCAACCATATTTGGTCGCGATGATCACCACTTACGGCTAGATCTGAGGTGATATGCAGAGACCTTGATCAGCGTGTACATATAGGCGACACATATTACGGATCGGTGCACACAGAGGGTGTCGCACAGCATGACTGGAGCGCCGGTCCATCTACTGATCCAGGTCCTTCTTCGTACGCCGAGCTAGTTCCTTCATTCGATCCAGTCCTTCTTCGTCCATCTCTGCGGCACACACAGGAGTGGTGCAATCACGCCTGGAGGAAGGCAGTTGTCTCACGGGGTAGGGCTTAGGAAAGTGTCTGTACTACATTTGCCTTTCTGATTCATTACAAACAACATAGTCATGTACATGTTAACCTTGATTATGACATAATGAATGTTTATAAGTTTTGTTTCTAAATTTTTTTTAATGTACATAGCAGTTAATGTATTTACTTAAAATACTCATCGTTGGTGCTGATTATGATATGCACTTATTGATTTATTAGCCTATTTAAGTCAACAATCCAAATAAGTCAAATATAAATATTTCTTTAATATCTTACATGCATATAGGAATAGCCCAAAGATTAAAGTATTGCGACCTATTAAAGTCCTTTGTTGATATTCTTCCAAAAGATTGTTTCACTAGCACTGATACTCATCTCCAACCGGCACTCGGCGCTCAGAGCATCGGTTCATCGGTAAACGGATCATCAACTTAACTTAAAAGTTCATAATTATCATATTAATTACAAGTTTAATCGGATAAATTATGACAATAAACATGGGAATAAACTCATCAGAGCTGCGTTGTATCCCGGATGTTCTTGTGCGATGAAATCCTGCTGCGTTGTATTTTATATCTACTTACTCTGGGATGTGGATGCAATATTAACATCTTCCACTTGACATACAACACCAACGGAAGCTTCAAGTGTAACTTCAAACGCCATCGCCGATATCCGGATAACGACCGTTAGAGTGGATGTGGCACTCCGGATCGATGTGCAAGCTTCTCATATTGCTTCAATGCCGGTAAGGTGTTGTGATGATTGGGCGATTTCGACCCACATAACTCTTTGAATTGCATCGATCGGTTAACTCCATAGAAAAGTATCGGAAACAAATTCTCTATTCATCTTGCACTAAAGTTGACTTACGGTTAAATGAGAGAGGAAAGTTAAGCGTCGTCAGCGAATCTGGAAAAAATAAAGTTTCTATTGAAACGGTGGAAAAAAACATCTGGCGGTGAGACCTACGCCGGCGTCGAAGTTCAGAGGGCGGGCTGGCGGTGCTTTCGGTGAGGCGCGACTGGCGGATTCTAAAAATTAGAGCGATCGGTGTGAAAGATCACCGATCTAGCTCGCCGGTATTAGCTTATCAGCGATCGCCCGGCTGAAATTACTCTTCAGCGTGGCGCCATCGTCTTACGGCGTGGCGTAAAGTCGCCCCACGTATTCTTAAATTTTTTTTTATCAATACTCAATTAGCTAATTTCGATTTTAACCGTACCTATTTTAAAAAAATTGCCAAATATCAAATAGGAGTGCCGTGTTGGATTTGGCCAGACATCAGAGCAGCTATGGAGATGAAGAAAAGTGATGCCACGATGAGGCAAAACCAAAACCACCTAAGTTTAAGGAAATCCTTAGCAAAGCTTTGACCAGGCATGAGTTAAATTCTTTCATTTTATGATTGGAATATTATGTAACCAACTTTTTCCATCCTACGCCTAAGTTTGTCAGCTAACTTGCGAAGGCTGTCGAAGTGGCTTAACTTAGGAATCCTCTTCTAAAGGCATCACTTCTTTCAGACTGGGAAGCTGATTGCATAAACAACTCGATCAATAGAAAGCAATGCAGACTGGAAAGCTGACGCGACAGGATATTTGAGATGACACCTTCTTCAACATTTATTCCTATAGGCAAACAAACTATTTGCTGACATCTTCTACACTGATGAGAGAGACTGTTTTAGATAATGTTTCATATCCTATTTTCTGATTAAAACATCATGCAAATAATTTGACCTTGACCTCTACTTAATGCACAATTAAGTGAATGTCAGCAAAGTGCTTCCCGCATCAGAAATTGGTCAACCATATCAGTATGAGGGGAGCTTTAGAGTGTAGGAGAGACTATTCGATATCAAAACAGGTTCAGGAAAAGCAAAAAGTAGGTGCATGGAAGGCTTTTGCAAGGCAGAGGATTGATCCAGCAGAAGACAGCATGGTAGGTTTCTGTTGAAAGATATCCCAGCATCATTGATGCAGTAATTTCAGCCATCTTAAAGAGCTTTTGTACTCGTGAGGTGCATGAACATATACATGCCTACTGCTCATATCTGTTGGGAAATTAAGATTTAGTCGCTCTCTAACTCTGTTTCTACAGAAAATGTTGCGAGAGTTCTTGTTGAACACTCCGAGAAATGGGTGAACTTGTCTCATTCCATAAGCTAAATGAGGACGAGTGAGGGGACGGCTGACTGAAGTTTTAAATGGAGTTAGTTCTTCTTTCTTGATTTTCTGTTTGTTTTGTGTTCTAAGTTGCAGAAGATTTTTCCAGCTTATGGGAAAATTCGTGTTTAAATTATGTTCGTTTTGGAAGGCTGCTAATAGGCCATGCCCGAAAGTTAATTTAGGAATACTTCGTCAGTAGAAATGTGAAATCTCTATAAATAAATGAGAATTTATGATGCATAGACAAGATAAACATATATTTCTATTATTAAAAATGTGTGATATAGGCATGCATTGAATTTAATATTATAAATTTAAAATAACTTATATAAATAAAATATTAAAAATAATAAAAAAATTTATTAATAAGAAAAAATAAATTAATTATTTAAGTAAAATATATATGTTTAATAGATTGTATTGTAATATTTTTAATGAATAAAATTTGTTATTAATTTTAAATTTATAATTTTAATTATTTATAATAAATATATCTCAATATCTCTTCTTAGTTTAAATTTTATTCTCCAATTTTTTAAAACTCTTAATGTCAAAATATAATAAATTATATTTAAAAATATTTTTATATAATATTATTAATTATTTAGGACATAAGCACTCCTTTAAAGTTTTAATATATTTTTAATTTGATATGTTTCTATTATGTCTGACACAGGATGTTTATTTGTGTCTAATATGTAAAGCCAAGAACCCGTTCAATGACCGCAAGCCAAACTAGCTTTTGTCTTTTCTTATTTACATTCATATAACATAATTTTTATTTATATATTTAACACCTAAAATTTTATATTACATAATATATTATATCTAAATCTCATTAATATATAGATATATTTTAATATAAATAAGTTAATATTACTAATATTTTAATTATGATATAAAAATTAGAAATATATATATATATATATATATATATATATATATATATATATATATATATATATATATATATATATATATATATATATATATCATTTATTGATAATTGATAATGTCACATGCATTTAAAGTCATATGTTGCGTTTGATATGTTTTGAACTATTTTAAGAGATGCAAAGTCAAATTAATAATTTTTATATTTAGAGCTGTATTTTATAAATTAATGACAACAGTAAATTGGAGATATGTAAATACATAAGAATTGTGTGGTATGTATGAATATTATTAAATATTAATATGATTATGATTTGTTTCCAAATAAAAATATACCTAATTACCTGATTTATGTCAGCAAGCTTCAAACCAAGAGATTGCCTATCAAGAAACCAGCGATCAGCCATTTGGAAAAATTCATCAAATTATATTAATATAAGCAATTAGTGCTTTAAAACGAAGCAAATGAAAAAGAGATTCAGAGTTAAAGAAGGATGTTATGCCCACTATTCCTGCTTTCATCGAGAATTTTCACTCAATATTCTCAAATAATAATAATAATAATAATAATAATGCTTTAAATATTCATTCGCTAAGTATTTTTTTTTTGTAATGGGTATCCACCCAACACCCCACCCATCTTGTGGGTGGGAATAATGTTGACTAATCCCTGGAGCTCATCACATTATCACCCACGTGTGTCGTCCTATTTTTTTTATCTTAGGTATAGGCCTCGCCAGAGATGATTCGAACTCGGTCCGGGTTCCGATTCGGGCTCAGTATTTGATAAATTTTGAATTTCTTTTAAATAACTGACGATTCTTAAGTTTTAAAGTGTTTTGACTCACTGCTAAAGCGTGAATGCTTTTCTGTAGCAGTTTGAAACATCTTTGAAAATCTTTATTAGTTTCTTAAGAGTTGCTTCAACAGCAGCAGTTAAAACACAGTCATGGTAGCCAGCATGAAACGCTAAGTTGTGAGAGGGAGGATAAAATTATTTTTGATTTATTTTTCAGCTGTTTTAATCAATATCCAAAGATCTTATACATATCTCCCAATATAAATCAATATCAAGATATCCCTTAGAATAAATTTCATTTTAGAATGGGGGATTATATATATATATATATACGCCGCCTAGCTAGTGCCTAGCTGGAGGACTTGGGAAAAAAAGTTAAAAAAGAAGCTCAAATGCATCATAAGAGCAAGATGGTAGAGAGATTTTTTAAGAATATAAGTGCTATTGCAGGTGCCAATACAAAATAAAAGAAAAATGAAATACAGTAGAAAGTAAGAAATAGCCTGAGCATTAGTTAATGAACCTCAAATGGACGTAAAACAGTAATCCTTAACAATTTTCTTGTGAATTATCCTTAAGAAAATGGAAACCCTAATATTTCTCCAAAGAAGGAATATCTGTAAACTTGATATCAGATTATTACAAGGTACTTAAAATGAAACCTTTAATGATGAAGAGGACAATTGTAATAAACCCAGAAGAAGAAGAGATGGAGTATTAAAAGATAATCCTTACAGCTATTAACGTACGAAGCAAGAGTTAATAAAAGGCACTAATTGCTTAATTAATTATTTGGGGATGCTCAGCTCTGACCTGCAAACAGAAAGGTAGCAGACAACATCCCAAACATAGCAGATTCTTAATTTAGATGCCACAGTCCAGCTCTCTCTCTCTCTCTCTCTCTCTCTCTCTCTCTCTCTCTCTTTCCCTCTCCCTCCCTCCCTATCCCTTCCTCACTCCCTCTACCTCTCTATTGATCCTTTCATTGATTCATATACTGACAACCCTGCAGCTCAATAACTTCTCAAACACCACCGGTTTCCCTTGACGACCAAATCATGCTTTCCAGCAACTAATAATATGTAAGGCTACACCAGAAAGATTCAAAAAATAGGCCTTGCAAAAACATTAATAGAGAAAACTTAGAACGGATGAGTTTAAATGTTTAATAACTATTTAACTTATTTCAAATTAAGTTTAATATAAATTTTAACTGAATAATCAAATTATATATATCTCATAGATATAAAATTTATTTTAATCATAATATTCTGATTCAAATTTTTTCCAGACTTATATCTGCTATTAATCATAATAGACATAATTAAGCTGGGGACTAAGCAAATGAGTAATCTACAAGAATATTTTGTTATTGATTTCTATATGGGTATTTTAATTTTAAATAATTAATAGTTACATAAATTTATTGTGGAACTTCAAATTTTGTTAATAATTTTGAATATTAAACGACTTTAATATTATTTTTTAAAAAAAAACTTTTATTTTTAATTAGAAAATATCTCAAAATAACTAGATCAAATGTTCATTAAATGATATCTCACTATCTTATTTAAAAATGATTTCTTATATTATTTTGTTAAGTTTCTTTATTCTATTTAAATTAACAAGAAATTAAATAAGATAAAAATTTGATTAATAAATGGTTAGTTGATTTGATTAATAATACTACCTTTGCCGGTCCCAAGTCCCAAGTCTGGATGTGAAAAGTGGAGAGTTGTAATAGGTAGTTGACACGAAAAAAGATCTAGTTAAAGTAAAGTGTATTAAAGATGAAATCATAAATTGCTTTTCTTATAAAAAAATATTGAAAAAAGTGGATGAGATATTTTCATAAATTTTTCAATGAAATATTTGAAAATATGATTGATTTAGCAACCTTAATATCTTAAACAAAAATAGAGATTTTTTTTATCATCGTATTAGTAAATTTGAAGTGAGAGAAGTTTTAAAGAAAATAAAATGTGAAAAAAATAGTAGAACCTGATGATATTCCAATAGAAGTGTGAAAATGTTTAGGTGATCAAGGAATTTATTGACTTATAAATTTTTTTAATATTATTTTAAAGACTAAAAAGATGTCAAATGAGTGAAAAAAGAGTTTGTTAGTTCTTATTTTTAAAAATAAAGGTGATGGACAAGAGTGTGCAAATTATAGAGGAATTAATTAATGTGTCATACATTAAAATTATGGGAGAGAATAATTGAGCATAGGATATGATGTGATACAAAAGTTTCTCACAATCAATTTGGTTCCATGCCAAGTAGATCTACTTTGGATGGTATACATTTGTTAAGAGGTTTGATGGAGAAGTATAGAGAAAGTAAGGAAGATCTATATATGATATTTATTGATTTAGAGAAAGCTTATGAAAAAGTTTCAAGAGATGTTCTTTGGAGAGTTCTAGAAAAGGAGTTAATATTAGTTATATTCAAGTCATTAAGGATATGTATACTAGTGTTGTTACTTGTGTCCAAACACAAGGAGGATTGACAAAATATTTTCCTATTTCAGTTGGATTAAATCAAGGATAAGTTTTAAGCCCTTTATCTTTTTTTGCTTTAGTTATAGATGTTCTTATCAGGCATTTACAACCTTGGTGTATGCTTTTTGCTGATGACATTCTTTTTATTCATAAGACTAGAGAGAGAGTCCAAGAGAAACTTGAATTATGGAGGTCAACTTTAGAGTCTAAAGGTTTTCGTTGAAGTAGAGCTAAAACTAAATAAATGAAGTGTAATTTTAGTTGTAGAAGTTATAGTGGTAGTATTGTGACATTGTGTGAACAAGTCATTAAAAGAGTGTGTGATTCAGATATCTAGGCTCTATTGATCAAAATGATGGTGAAATAGATGGAGATGTTATTAGTAGAAGTCAAGTTGGATGGTTGAAGTAGAGGAATGCATCTGGGCTGTTGTGTGATAGAAAAGTACTGCTTAAACTTAAGTGAAAATTTTATAAGATGGTGGTAAGACTTATAATGATTTATAGTAGAATGTTGGCTAATAAGTTAAGTGTTGTAGAGATGAGGATGCTCAGGTGGATGAGTGACTCTACTCTTAGAGATAAAATGTGAAATGAGTATGTTCGAGAAAAAGTTAGAGTAGCTCCAGTGGCAGATAAGATTAGAGAGAGTCTCTTTAGATGGTTTGGCCACATAAAGTGTTGGTCGTCCGATGACCCAGTTAGGATAGTAGATGCATTAGATTTGCCTTATGTTAAGAAAGGTAGAGGTAGATCTAAAAAGATTTGTTAAGATGTATACAAAATGACCTTAGTATACTTGAATTAAATGAGAATTTGATATATAATATGACACAATGGAGATGAATGACTTATGTAGCGGACTCTACTTAATGAGATAAAGGCTTCTTGTTATTATTGTTGTAGTTGATTTGATTAAGTTTTAATGTATTTTTTAATATATATGTATGACTATCACAAAATAAAATAAAACGAGTGCATCATTTTAATGTTTATGGTAAATATATTTATATTAAATAATAATACTATATAGAAGGTTATTAATATCCCATATGTATTCTTTTAGTTATAACACTCAATTAAAATTTCATGACTTTTTTACTCTATTTAAATAAATATGCTAATATGCTAGATTCGACTCGAACCCAAATGGAAAAAAAAAAAAAGAAGAAAAAAGGAATGCACTAATGAGGCATTCAGCTCGCCTATAGATAAAATAAAAATAAGAAAAATTTATATACATCTGCCTATCTAAAACCTAAAATTTCATATTTATATCATAAGAAATTGTATTCCAATTTAAAAAAATTAATGATAATGATATTTTTTAATGTGACATTGAGTGAAACAGTTATTTATAGATATTGCAGTTATTTTTTATTCAGAATGAAAGGCAATTTTATTTTTAATTATAAGATGTATGCAAGACATTTTCCTGGGAGTTCTTTATTTATCTTGTAAGATGGTCATGCAAATAAATATCTTTATTAAATATAAATAAAAATCTTAAACTTAAAAAGTATTATTAAGAGTATAGTTATACACATGCAGCTGATTTCTTAAAGTTAAGATGAGCTTCCTCTACAGCCTATTCGGTGCTATTGTTTTCAAGGCCCTCAGCGCTTTCTTTTCAAAAAGAGAAAGAGAACCCTAACTCCAAAGCAGAAAAAGAAAAAGAAACGAATAAAAAGAACATAGAAGGCAGAGAAGATAGAATAATAATGAGAGATATAAAGCAAAACAAGAAAGAAAACAGCAACTATCGACCAGTCACTCTCTCTAAAGAAAAAGAAAAAAAAACATTCAATCTTCCAATCCATAAACAAATTAAACCACGAAAAACGACATATATATATATGTATGAACTCACATGAAAGAAAGTCTTGATTAAGAACTTAAAATAAATTAATCAACTAAGGGAGAGCAGTGAAGTTCTGCACATCACTCCAACCCGAAATCCCATTCCAATCACTTACAGAATTGGCGTTATTCATGTCGACGTCAGTGTTGATAGCAGAAGGCGCTGGCATGGCAAAAGAACCATCAAGAAACCAAGCTGTCCCTGTTTCAGAACTCTTCCGGGCCCCATTAGCACCAGAACTGTCAACAAAAATCTCACCTTTGTTGTTCTCTGCCATTCCAAAACAGCTGGGCTCCACTACTTGGTTGTTCATGAAAGAGACAACGTTCTCCTTCTGAGCCAATTCACCTCCGAACAACAACTGCATCCTCTGCTGCTGAAGCCTCCAATGTAGGTCTTGGTTTATGGAACTCAGGGATTCAATCGAAGAAGCGATGCTGCTATAATTACCATTTCTTCCACAGTAACTGAAGCCCGCTGAGGCTGCAGGTGTGTTGGCGCCAAAGGAGAAGGGGAGGAAGAGATCCATCGCGGTTTGAGTGAGTGCTTTGCCGGGTTCGGGGACGTTTAAAGGGAGTAGAGAGGAGGAAGATGAAGTAGCAGAAGAAGAAGAGGACGTCTTTGACTTCCTATTTTTCCGGCATCCTCCGCCGACAGGAACGTTGCGCAAAGCCCCGCCTTTAGTCCAGTAACGGCGACAACTCTTGCAGAAATGGCGAGGCTGAGTGAGGCTGTAGTTGTTATAGTAGCAGAATTTGGTGTTCGGGGAGTCACAGCGAGGACATTTCAGCCCCTGTTCCGGTGGCCGAAGTCCGGCGGTGGCGCCTGTTCCACCACCACCGCAACCAGAGCTCTTCGTCGCTGCTTTGGAGTCGGAAGCCATCATATGATATGCTCGATATATCTCTCGCTCTCTCTCTCCCCCTCCTTGGTTGGTTAATAATGCGTGGAATTTGAAGGAGTGGAGGTGTTTAGAGGTGGATGGCCGAGTTAGATTTCGTGGAGGAAAGGGAAGAGGCCGTAGGCTAATGAATTAATGTTTTCATGCATGGGTTTGAGAGGAAAAAGGGACGTTTTTCAATTGAAGCCTGTGATTGACATCAAGTGGTGTTGGGAAGAAGAAGAGAAATAAATAATAAATATGGTTCAGCTGATGGCCTGGATTTGTTGGAATAAATAAGGACTTCATTGAAACGCTAAGATGTGAGAGAAGGAGAGATGGAGGGGGGGCCGGGATGGAGGTCGAGCAGAAGGGAAGAGATTCCTTAGCATCAAAAAGTGGAGGCAGCCGCTACAATGACGAGAGGTAGGAGTGGGACTAAGGAGAGAAAGAGTTGAGACAGAAAACAAATGCACCTGAGCACTCTGACACACCTCAATCTAAATTAGTAGAGAAGGGGTATCGAGGTGTGGTTATGTTTCTTTTAATCTATCCTCACATCATCATCATCATCATCAAGTACTGCCATAAGCTATTATTCATGTGCATATAATCACATGTGCATAAATCTTTCTATAATTGATTATTTACACTGTTGTTATTAATTTTAACTTTAGATAACCAACTAGAGTTATATTTATTTCTTATCATACTTGTTAATCATTGTACTAATTAGTTAGCATCAATGCTTAATTATAAATTTTTATTTATTCCATGTAAAGTAAAATGATTTAAAACATTTTAAGGAAAAGTTTAACTACACTGATCCTAATCACATTATAAAAAAAGAATTTTAAATGGACTCATTTCGGAGTTAATAAGTAAAAATTTGCTTTAAGAAATATCGATGAATTTATCTTCATTTTTTTTCTGAAATAAAAATACATATTTAAGTTTTATCATACACTTGAAAATTAAAAAAAAAATAATAAATACTTGGCAAGAAGTCATCTAGACAAGGACAAAAAACACTATGCCTAAAGGTTTAATTAATACTTCTAAAACGAAGACAAGTCTGCCAGAAGTACAATACTAGAAAGGTTGATAGACATTTTACTTAAAATTAGTTAATAAACAATCATAAAACTACCATACAATTCACAATCATATAAGACAGTTGATTAAAAGTATGAGCGATGTACAAGTTTTTTTATACATTAACTTTAAATAATTCAGTTTCCTATATATCTATATAAATAGATAAATATAATTTTGTAAATATTTATATTATATTAAGTTTGGCCGGAACGTTGGGTAAGGGTTTGATGGTGAGGACTGAGGAAGTGAGAAACAGGCAATTAATGAGATATAGGATCTCGCACATGCATGAGCAGTACAAGGCTCTAAGGCCGATAATCAGACGAGAGTGCAAAGCTCACCTGGCCCAATTAAAAGTAGATTATAAGAAGGTAAGAAAAGGCTGAGCTTGGGCTTATAATGCTCGGCCGAGAAGGCATTTCCATGCATGCATGGTTGCATGCCCATAAATAAAGCTGCTGTCAGAGTTGATAAAGATAGTTTTGGACTTTAACAGAAGAGAGGAGGGGCATGCCACTCTGCCCCTCAGACAATTAAGCTCTCAGACACAATTGCAGAGAGCAAGAGAGAGAAGACGAGATGTGTTGAGGGCTCTTTGAATTGAAAGAAAACAAAGAAGGGAGTATAGGTTCCATCTACGTGAGAAGCAGAGGAGGTACGGTGGTTAGTGCTGTGAAGACTAGTAAAAGGCTATGACGCCTATGCTTTGTTTTAGTGCCTGAAAGACTCGAAGCGCGAGAAGGGAGAGATTGGCTTTCCAATTTTCGAGTTTTGTCATTTGGGTGATATTTTGGGGAATGGGGGAAGGCGGGGCTTTGAATTCTGAAACTAGGGCTCATGAATGCGATGAGACTGGGGTGAAAGAGCTGGATTTGGGTTGAACTGAGCTTGATGATGATGGGTGATGGATGTTGGGTGTCTGGTGAGGCTCGTGAGAGGTCTGAGAATCCCGTGAGGTGAGAGAGAGAGAGAGAGAGAGAGAGAGAAGGCCATATTAGGATGAGCATCTTCCTCTTCTACTTCCAGCACAACCAATGGTTATTGCAGCGGATGATGGCAATTAAATATTGGAGTATGGGTCGGGCCGGGTTGTGATAATTAATGGTGATGATTAGGTTGTTCAACGTACGGATTGGGCTCCTTATTATTAAGTTTTCGCCATGACGGATTAATTGCCCATTATATATTTTTTAAAGAGTTTTTACATAAATAATCATTCCATTCTTTTATATTTATAAATTAATTATTTTAATATTAATTTTTCAAATTAATTTTAAAATATTAAAATTCATAACAAAAACTCAGCCCACATTTTTTATTTTTATAAAATTTTTAAAAATTTGATCATAACATATACAAATACATAGATCTAGTAATTCAAAAAAAAAAAAATAATTAAATTATAAATATATATATTAGATGATTAATTTATAAATTTTTCATTTTTTTAAATTGATCATGTCCTCAATATTAATTGCACACTAATTAGTATGTGCTTTCATTTATTAATTTATTCATAAATTATTTATTATTAAAAATATATTAGATTTTAAATATAAGTTAAAAAAGCACATTTTTAAATGTACATGACTTGTAGAAAATATATGCAAATTTAAAAGAATAATTTAATTTTTTTTATTAATCGCATGATTATGTATAAAATTTTTGTTAGTAGGTTTATTGAGATTTCAACTTATAAGTGCACGGTAAATAATTAAATATTTAATAAATGAAGTAAAAATAATGAGAATTCTAACAAATAACTTGTAATAAATAATTACATGATCACCTGATATTGAGTGTGAAAGTGGGGAAAATATCCGAGTCCGACGTATTTTATGCGGCGGACTCCAATTACCGACGCTGTGGCACTAATCCGCTAAAAAATGCGTAAACGGCGCTTATCGCCGACCAATCCGATTCGATTTACCTGCCTAAACCTCGGGAACCAAATATCAAGGCTGCTCTAGATTCTTTCGTAATACTCAGATAGGCTTTCGAGAAGAGAATTTCCGAGTTCCCCGTCATTCACCTCACGTTCTGGCCACCGCTTGGCTTCTAAGATTTCAAATTGAGGTATTCGTTGGTTATATGAGGTATTTCCGCATCACGAACTTGAGAGATTTTAGGGTTTTCTTTGTCTTTGTCCATTACAATCCATCGAAGTGTTTCTAGGTTTCTTTATGGCATTTTTTCAAGATATGGCTACCCACTGCTTCTCACAGACCTTCAGACGCCCAGACCTCCGATATTAGAGATTTTGCCGTTTTTGTTGATTGTCTTCTACTCAGCATCTCCAAACCCAACAGCACTTCTTTACTTTTGAGATTTTGCATTTTTTTCACCCATTTTTCCCCTTGAGGGCACACATGGATAAAACCGCTCAATAACCTGGGAGGTTGTGTTTTGCTGGGTGTATTTTGTGGAGAAAATGAATTGCATCTCAGATTCTCACTGCACTCTATACCTCTGCACTCTCCATACCTATATACCTCCTTATACTCTGTACCCTCAGCATCTCCCACGATGATATTGATCATTTTGGGCTATTTTTCTTGATTGTTCGGTCATTGTTGAGACAATGTTTACTGCTTAACTATGGAAGTAGTTTAGAGGTTGTTTGGAAGCTAATTTAGATGCTTGTTTGCAAAATGTACTCACCAAACCGCCTGCACTCTTCTATATACTTTCTTGAGATTTTGCATTTGGATGTGTTCTGGAGAAAATGAATTGCATTCTATACCCATGTACCTCTCGTACCTCCAGAATTGCACTGCACTCCATACCTCTATACCTCAGATCTCTATACCTCCTGTACCTCTGTAACTGCACTCTATACTTTCTTGAGATTTTGCTGGGTGTGTGTTCGTGGAGAAAATGAATTGCACTCTCTACTCTGCACTGCACTCTCGGCACTGCACCTCCCGATATTGTAGACGCGCTTTTCTTGATTGCTCCGATTGTTGAGACAATGTTTACCGCTTAACCGTAAAGTAAGTAGGTTGTTTGGAAGCTAATTTAGATGCTTGTTTGCAAAATGTACCACCAACCGCCTGCACCTCTGCATTCTATACTTTCTTGAGATTTTGCCGGCTTGGATGTGTTCTGGGAGAAATGAATCTATACCTATACCCCTGCACTGCATTCCTCAGAATCTCTCCCAGCACTGCATCTCCATACCTCTATACCTCTCAGACTTCTATACTGCACTGCACTGCACTCTATACCTTTCTCGAGATTTTACCTGCTTGGGTGTCTCGTGGAGAAAATGAATCTGACTCTGTACTCTGCACTCTATACCTCTGCCCTCTGTATCTCTCGCACTCCTGCATCTCCCTATATTAGAGAGACATTTTGGGTCGCTTTTCGATCGCTTGATTGTTGAGACGTTTACCGCTTAATTGTGGAAGTAGTTTAGGGTTGTTTGGAAGCTAATTTAGATGCTTGTTTGCAAAATGTACTCACCGAACCGCTTTGTACCTCTCGCATTCTTATACTTTCTTGAGATTTTGCTGGTGTGTTCTGGAGAAAATGAATTGCATCCCCTGCATCTTCCTCAGACTGCACTCTCAGTACTACCCTCCTGCACTCCTGCATCTCCCCGATATTAGAGACATTTTGGATGTTTTCTTGATTGCTCTACTGATTGTTGAGACAATGTTTACCGCTTAACGTAAGTAGTTTGTTGTTTGAAGCTAATTTAGATGCTTGTTTGCAAATGTACTCACCGAACCGCCTGCATTGCATTCTATACTTTCTGAGATTTTGCCTGCTTGGATGTGTTCGTTGGAGAAATGAATTGCACTGCACTCCCGCATCTGCATCTTCCTCGCATCTCGAGTATTAAGGTGTTTGCAATCCAAAGATGTCGCTAATATTCGGATTACCTTATTTTGAAGTTCAAAGACGCTCCCGCAAAGTGATAACGCCTGGGATGCAAAGTCGAGTAAGGCATCGAGCATTATTTGAGCAATATTATAGCCGCTTCACCAGTGAAGTGATTGAAATATTGAAGTCGCTTCACCAACTAACCACATTCTCACATACTGGATCGCAAAGCAAGACTCCTTGCCGCCATACACCTCTATCCTATTCACGGGACATCGACAAGAAGCCTTTTTCTGGGCAAGTGCATTTCTTTCACCCTGGATGAAGAATGGATGGGATGCCAAACAAAGGGGGGGAGAAAGTTTTATGGCGAAATCCCATTGTCACAAAGATAGTTCACCGATTATAAGAATAAGCTCGAGCAATCTGATACTGCTGTCGCACGCCAGTACATTTGTATACGTTTTTCTTATTTCAAATTTGTTCTTGCATACCACAACTATAGAGTAGCTTCTAGTTTAATTGCCTACTGATAATATCTAAAAAATTTGTCGAAAGTAATTGGAGGCCATTTGGGCCTTCTTAGTGTCACAATTCAATGGCATTACAAGAAAGATACAGACACAAAGAAGCGCTGCTACATGAGTGGCTTTGTCTCTTATGGTATGCTCAATCTGCTAGTTTAGTTTTACTTGATGTGAGCAATTTAACCTCAGATACATTTTTTGTTGTAGATCCGGGCAACTGAAAGCACATTATCAAGATAGTCATTATTTCCATCTGCAGACCACGTGATAGCGCTGGCCTAAAATAAAGTCATAGATGTTGCCTTCGACGATTTGGGAGGAGACCGTGCACTGACATTAGTTATGTTCGCTCATTTCGCAAAGGATGCATTTACATATGTTTAGGTCGTCATATCTATCTTTGCTTTAACACAGTCCCTCACACTCGAGGACTTATCAAGAGGAGACGCTCATTGAATCATCCTCTCATCCCCATGAAACTTCCATAGAACTCGACATCATCGTCTGCTGGCCCAAATTTATTGCCGCTATCGATTCCCCTCAGATATTCTCCCGATATTCCCCAAGCAAGTGTTCTAGCTTGCCCGCTACTACCCCCAATCGTATGATCTGCAAAGAGATAAAGTTATTTTGAGGGAGTTGAGGGAAGTTGTGGCATCTACCATGCGGTGTGGATGACATTCATGCAGTTCTGCTATGGAAGTTACCACTGCTGGAGTGCTCCCATCCCAGTGAGTGGAAGCTTCTGAGGAGACCAGGGTATCTTCTCGAGACCTTTATAGTGGAAGCCCTCGGTGGAGTCTTGTGCAGAGATCCGTCGAAGCTGGCAGGGGAGACTCCGAGCATACAATCGTCCCCTTCATTTGGCGGCGCAGGGTGAAGGCAGTGAGGAAGAGGAAATCGTGTTCTCTCACTTCTCGTCTATGAGTGGCATTTCGATGCCATCCACCCCACTGGCGGGTGGCGCAGTGTATTAATTTAATGAATAATATGATTAAATAGATGACCGGTTGTTGGGTTCACGAATTCGTGGTTTCGTCGGTTTCCTGATGAGCCATCGAGGCTATCGTAGTTGTGGAGAGCATCGGTCAGAGGTAGCGAAGTTGATTCAATCTTTTGATGACAATGGATATAGATTTTACCAATTAATTTCTAAATAATTATATTACGCAGTAGGCAGACGGGTTGTGGACTTCCCATCAGGGATGGCATGCCTCGTAGATGCTCCAACTCATGGGCGATTGTGCTCGATTCAGGACAAGTAAGTCTTCCTCATATCATTCAAAGCCACATTTTCTTTTTTGCGATAATGCGGAGATACGGTGCTCGGTAGCAATATTATTATTATTAAGGATTGTGATTCTTGATGGACGATCATCGGATCGCGTCGATCGTTATATCGTTATGAGAAGTACTCCACGTGCGATTGTATGTCCCATTCCTTTACATTTCATGCTTACATTGGGTGAGTTACTCCTCCAAAATTACTAGTTCTGCAATTCATTCTTGATATTCCTGTATGTCTGCTGTGTCTTATAGATGTTATCATGCATCCTTGTAGAATTATCGCGGTGCTACTTAAAGAAAGCAAGATGTATATCCGGCATGTCATTGAGATAGTGCATCCAGTGGTACTCCCCAGTTATCCATAATCGAGGACACTTTTTTGTCGGTAATATCGTGTGGTCATTTTACTCATTGCCAAAACCGACACAAAAGGCATTACGCGAAATGGTATGCACTCTTCTTGTTCTCCCAGGGATCACACTAATACCTTATCCATCTTCACTGATTAAATTCGGCTCGGGATATCGGCCATTATTTTGACGACAATAAAATGGCGGTTAAAGCGGTGGGGTTGCCAGTCGGTCTACGGCATGTTCATTTGCAAATACATGGAAGCCATTGCCAATTTGGAGCTCGAACAAGGGGGACAAAAAATGAATAGATTTAGATTTGTTTATCGATTTTTTTGCTTGGCCTCAAAAACAATTAAATAAAATTTTGATGCTTTAGTTCAGTTAGGTAGGGATAAAAGCTTTGTTATTATGGGTTTATGTAGTGATAATTTCGTTGTTCCATGTTCGACATTACTGTTTAGGCATGTTGCATTTGGTTAGTATTTTTTCAATTTTTTTTCACTTCATGGTTGTTGATCATGGCAACTAAATCTAAAACAATATAATTTTAGGAGATTCACGGTATTTGTACTCCCTGTGGTTTTGTTTCACTTTCATTTGCTTTGTTAAATTGTAACCAATCCTAATGAGGCAATGGGGTGGTGAAAGTAGATTTCGGTCTCTTACATCTGTATCTGGATGTGTCTTCTCACGTACCTCTGCTCACGGCCTGTGCCTCAACCTCACTTTCTCTCTGGCCTCTGTGCCTCATACTCCTATACCTTTGTACCTGCATTTTCTGTACCTCTGCACCACTTATACATCTTACCTGCATTTTGCCTCTCACATCTCTCTGTGCTATTTTTGGCAAATTTAATGAACAATTTTATGCAAATTAAAGATTTATTTTTAAAAGTCGTATTGATGATAGTAAATATTATATATGTAAAATTTAAAATTAGTTGACATATCAATTGAATATTGTCTAATCATTGAATATTATATATATTGGTATTACAACATTTGAGATCCATAGACTTCAATACATATCGAATTGAATATTGTGTAATCATTGAATATATGTTCCATATGAGAGAAATGGTAAATAGTATTTTATATAAATAAATTTAATGAGGCAAAAAATAACCTTAAATACATGAAATGCATCTAGTTGGATGCTTACGCTTTTATCTTGAGCATAGAAATAAATTGGTTTAGAGAAAATATGTTTAAAAAAAAAAACATACAATACAATTCTTTTAGAGATAATCAATTCTATCTAAATATTCATACATCTACAATTCTTTTCTAATATAGCATTCTTTTCTAATAAATTCATCGTGTCATGTATTTTATTTTAAAAAATATAATGATGATTATATTTGATGATGTAATAATAAAGATTTGATGTTATTTATATAAATATTAATATTTTGAGTTGGACATGTAAATGGATGTGTGACATGCAATGTAATTGCATGTAAAATTTAGTCTCACATAAAAAAGGCGAAAAGATTAGATTTGAATGATAGCATTTAGCAGAACAATGGAAGAGCAGAAGACACCAAACATATGCCAAACATTACAATCTTGTATATAAGAACGGATTAAAAAATTTAGACCTACTAAAACAAAGCAACCATAATAATCATTCTGAGAAGAAAAAGGAGGCATGAGCAGTTAGACCTACAATTAAATATTAAAATGTCATACAGGTAAACAATTCTTCATCAAATAAGTTCTAGACTTAAAACAATAAAAAAAATTGAGGACATTCTTGCGGAAATAATTATGATTCACATACCAAAAATACAAGCATTATGACTAAAACATACAAAATGAAACTAAAAAATGCCTTCTTGGATAATATCATGCATCAAAATCTTGAGCATAATATCCATCATGAGATGTGATGGTTGATTGAATTCAGGAACAATATGTAGTAATAGTCTTAGTAATGGATGAATATTTGACATCGTGCAATATTCTAGGCTGCGAAAAACTGGCATAGCGGTGGCAGCGGTGATGCATCCGTTCTCACTCTGGACTTCACTTTTTTGTTTCTAAGACAAGAAAATATAATGAATTAAAATTTACGGTATAAGTAATAGCAACACAGGCAAGTAGCATAAGTACTTGTGGATTTTTTGGATTTCTCCCAATAAGCCTTGAGCCTTGCGTTGAAACACCCTTTGGGCGTCTCTTGATTGGATCCTTCAAATTGTCCTTATCCATGATGATGTGGTGCCTTCTTCTTCTTAAGCGATCATCAATCGGTGGAGAATTCCCACTTGCAGTCCACTTCATCGGATAATTAAAAGAGATGCAAGCATGTAATCCTCGCAATCTTATTACCACATTATGGAGCTAATTTGATATGCATATCGACTTATATGATTCACGAAAACAATGCGGTCCATCTGCTCTCCCATGTACTAACCCATATGAACCATCGATGTAGATGTCCCTCTTTGCTCGGTAGACCACCGCATGGGAGGTACTTATCAGAATCGCACATCATTCTAAGAACTCTAATGCGGTGTGCACAAAGTATGCCCATCATTTCAAATTTCGGCAACTACAAGAAATATCCATAGTACACATAGTGGACAATCCGGGTTTTGGATGCATTCTTCTTCTCACCAAGTACTCCATGGGCCTATCATCGAGATAATCCCCAACTCCATGCAATTCTTCTTGAACATAGAGTAAAGCTTCCACGTATAAAACAAAGCTTGTTTAAGAATTGGACTACTCTTAACAACAGAACAATTCTTGTGGATACACTTGAAGTCTTCATCATGTTCATTTCCATGTTTCCATCACCTTCTCCAATCCCAAGAAATAATCGTCAGAACTTGTTGGCTTGAAATACCATGACACACCTTATTTGTGGCCTCACTTCTGAGTGGACAACATGCCAATACAAAATCTATCTTTGTTGAATCGGTGGACCATTTACTAATTTTGTAAAGTTCGGATAGCCAAGCATGATCATACATTGCCCTCCTCTAGCATGGCGAGCATCCTCAAACTCATCCTCATGTCACATTTGCTCGCATGCATAGAATAGCCCTTGAACTCTCTTGTTACTACTAAAGCAATGGACCTTGGAGGGCTTTCTTTGAGATATGCCATTGGCACAACCTATGGCAGCGTATCGTAGTACATTCTCGATAGCTCTCGCCATAGTGATCTTGATCGGTAAATATCGTTAGGATGCCTTCACCCATCAACCAGAAGAAATGAATAACCATGTGAATGACTCGATGGTCTCTTAGACAAAAAAAGCTACTCGAATAAGGCGTTTTGCCAATGATGATTCACTCCAACGAGTGGGGCCAGACAAGATTATATTTATTGAGCCGATAGCTAGTATCAAAATTATCACATCCCAAAACAATCAAATTCTAGACATACCATTGCTCCAAAAAAAACTCACCAAGCAATCGACGCATGAACATCCCATGCAAACATCTCATCCATTTGCTTGTCTTTCCTTGATTTGTATTAATTCGTTGCTATCCGCGATCCGTGATCTTCGCTCTTTCGGATGAAATTGAAAGCATCTCTTTTGGTGAATCCAATATTCTCTACCCACCAACTTCCTCGGTAGATAGGCAGCAGCGTCGATTACCTAATGTGCCTCCGTCGTCTTCAAAAGCGATGCCTTCTCATGCATCATTGCGTCACGAGAAGATCTGATCACCGGTCTTTGCCGGTGAATGATTATGGCTCTCTATATATTTTTAACAACCAATTCCCCTCCAAATCCACACGAATCGAATCATCCGACAACCACTCTCGTATCGTTTTTTGAATTTTGTTATATGGTTTAGATTGATGGTTTTTTTACCACTTTCTGAGAAAATCTCGATTTCAATTTCTTAGAGTTTGGCCAATAACTTGTATGGTCTTTTCTAACAAAAGCGGTTTGATGTGCATAATCACAATAGTGCATAAGCGGTTTCATTATACCTGCTAGACCCCAAATTTGGGTCATTAGATAAAACAACTTCATCATCGCATTGCTCATTCACCACATTCATCACGAAAACATAGAGTCCAAGTTCCACGAGATAATAGAGTACAGATGTAACGAGTCTGAGAGAGCATAGGTACAGTTTGTCCAGTATAGACAAAAAAATATCCAAAAAATGTTGAGCGAAATTACAGCAATCTGAGATCAGAGATACATGTATAGCGGAAGATATAGGTATAGAAGGTATAGCGGTCGGTCTGAAATCTGAAGCGAGATAGAGAATGCAATGAGGAGAGGCAATTCAGAGAATATAATGGCAGTAGAGGTATAGAGCATTATAGGGGTATGCAGAGGAGTGCTGAGCATCTGAAATAGAGTGCAATTACGAGTACTGAGATAGGTACAGAAGGTATAGAGTATAGAAGGTAGGTGATGCAGATTACATTCTGAGAGTACAGAGCATAGAGTCTGAGGTGCTAGAAATCTCTAAAATCCTAAACGACCACATCATTGCTTGATTGGGATTTAGTTACCATGATCGAACAACCTGAAAGTGAAACAAAGCGGAAAAAATCATCTATACTCGAAGACACTACTGAGTACATATGTAAATAAGCACTAAAAAATTAATCAACACTCTGAAGATTACATTGAATATGTTTTCTCGAACTTTACAAAAAAATCATGAAAAATAAATATGAATCTGACGAAGGATTACAACTCCTTAAAAAGATTAGATCCATTTTTTTACGACATCATTTATTTCCTCAAGCGCCTCATTTCCGATTCATTCTCCTTCTTCATAGCTCTTTAAGTAATGCTCTCTCGGTCGCAAATAAAAAATACGACGCGCCCCTAAATGAAGATATATTTTAATTTCTCCCGAGCATATACTCATTCCATTGTTTGGTTGGGGCGATAAACCGCGAAAAAAAAATGCGTTTTCTTACGGCGTCATTTTTTGCGTGTTAATTAATACGTCGTGATTGGAGTCGCGTAAAACGTAGGACTCGGACTTATATTTTCCCGTGAAAGTGACCAAGATACAAAAAGTAGAGCCAAGTAGATCACAACATATTTCAAGTTCAATATATATTGACAAACTATCTCAGTTGGTCATCATTTTAGTTATGGAGAGAAAAAATATATAAATAATTCATAAATAAATGATGACAACAATTGGTTAATGTAAGCAACCCCTGATGCAATATATGTGGTGGATAATTTCAATTTGATCGATTAAAATATTAAAATGCAAATCAACCATGTGTGAAATTTATCACTAATCTGAATCTTATTTGATGTCCCACCTAAATATATTGGACATGAATTAAGGTCTTCGATGTATATATCTCTTTGTACGAATCCCACTCTATAAAGTCGATCCTTCTAGCTCTATGTCATTTTGGTTGGATGATGTTCACTCATTCTTACCAATATATGATGTTATTTTTCCATTACCTTCTTAGCCTGTTATTGCTTGTCATAAAATTATCTCTTATACATAAATAACTATCACACCTGAGTGCATATGATAATATCCTAAGAATTATATTTCAAGTCATCTAAAGATCAAATTTTTTATATTTGTTAGATTATTATTAATCAACACCAAAGCTATTATGTAACTCTTACAACTAACATAATCAATCTCCTTTTCTTGTGGTCAATTGATTCACCTCAATGCTTATGTGGTTAAACAAAGTTGCTATTAGAACACCACTCTTCACCCCTTAAAGAAAAATTATTCCTTTTAGTTTTTGATCTCATGAGTAATAGTTAAGATAATGACATGAAAATAACAAAAAAAAAGAGTTAAGATAATTTTATAAGATTAAATTCTATAATAGAGTGAGAGAGGGAGGGGGAGAGAGCAAGAGGGCTTATTAGCTCTTTTTATTTCTCTTTTGAGCAAATACTTCAACTACTTATGACAAACATAAGTCATATAGATCGATTCATTTAAATCCAATTTTACTTTCCTCCTCTGGGTTCTAAGTACTTTATCTCTTCTCTAACCCATTTTTTGCAAGATTAGGATCTCTCTAATACTATAGTAAGTTGACTAAAAAGCTCAATCTTCGAACTCACTTGAATCCATGTAAATTGCCACCACATTTTTATTTATTCATAATTTATAGCACAATGAAATTAATAGTATTGATAAAAAAGAAATATAAGCAATCTCTCCCAAAGCAATGCTTCACGAACATTTGAGTTAAACCTTAGTGTCAATGATTGAGCATAAATAAAATAAGATGAGTACTATAACAATAATTATGATTAAACTAAAAAATAGAAACGCATATTAGTGATGCCCTGTCATATTCCAAGAAACTACATAGTCCAATCTTTCATTAAAGGTCAAACTTTGGTAATTGAACTACATGAGTATATTTAACAAGCTAATAAGGAAACCTACATAGATAATTTAGATCATCTTGAATATAATCCACTACTGTTATCGAGTTAATTTTGTGGATAATATAATAAACAAAATCATACTCCCTGCATTTCAATATGAAATTTAACTAGAAAAACAAACTAGGAGGATGCAAGATTAAGAATGTGAATCATGATGTTTTGTACTTTTAATGGAAAATATAATGAGATTGGGTATCAATTATCACAAAAGGAAAAAAAATGAGAAAAATAAAAAGGCTTTTTTCTTATGGGTGGTAAGCAAGTCAACATAGTTTTTAAAAGAAAAAGAAGCCCTTGAGCTCTTGTGCTACATGGGAGAGAAACTCAACCATGCTTCCACTATTCACTAATGGAGAGGTTTTGAAAAATAAAAAACATTCTTGATCTAGACAGTGAATCAATGAGATTGTCAAGATCATGGGCTATTTTGGATGATAGATAAATAGTAATAATTTGATGAAGATATTCTAACTAAAATTTAATTATGTCCAATTTTAAAATTTATATTTATATTTTGAGATTAGTGCTACATACAAATTGATTACTTATTTGCATATTATACACATCTAAAAATAAGTGCAATGAATTTATGGCTTATTGTGGGCTCTGAAAATTCGCCACCAACCTCTTGACAATTTTTAAGAATTTGAAGAGAGTGATTTGAATGTGTCGGTGTGATTTTCTGAAGGCAGATGTAATAGTAGATAAGACACTACCTAGAGATTTCATCCTCATTTGGTAAGGACTTTAGATCTGGTTCCAGATTTCCTATAGGCATGAGCCCCATAGTTAATTAACCTCTCAAAGTGAGAGAGAAATTTCAATTAAGGCTAATCATTAGATCATTGAATGTGGCGTTTAATTTTTTTAATCATTTTAAAGCGATGGTTGGGAGTGAACATGAGAACATGATTTACATTATCTTTAGATTCGTCAATGCACAGAAACATTCAGGTGGATGGGTAGTTTTGATTTAAGTTTTAAGATAAATTTTATTTAAATATTAGTGATATTTAAAAATTGATTTGAAAAATTGATTAATTTGAGAATATATTTTAAGAAATTTAGATTAGCACTTCTGTTTAGCTATTGGTGAGGATTTGCCATTATAGTTTAATCAATTTTTAATATTTCTTGATTTGAAATTCTTTTTTATAGGTTTTTAGGTTTTGTTACAGTTGAATTAATTAAGGGAATTTTTTGATCCGAAAATTAATTTAGCTTAAATAGTATTTGAATTTGGTGTATAGTAATTTTAGGTAATTTTTTTGAATTATGAGATTGATTTTGATTTTATTTTTATATTCTTTATCCACTTTTTTTAGGCATTAAAATTTTTCACTTGAAATCTCATGTCAAATGATATATTTATAGCTTGATTTAAATTGAGAATTATTGATCTTGAAAATCATATAAGAAATTTAATTTTGATTTAAATGAGCATGATTTTATAGATTTGATTTAGTATCATATATTGTACAAATTGGTCTTGAAAAGATGATTTAATTGTAGTTTAAAATATATTAATTGTTATGATTTTTTAATAAATCATTGATTTCTCATTTTCATATTTGATAACTTTTAATTTATTTTTTTTCCTTCATTATGATGGTGATAGTTAAATTTTAATTTTATTAAATTTTATTTTTAGATTTTTGATTTATTTGATTTTTTAATTTAATGATTAATTTATTAAAACTTGTTTAATTTTTGATGGAGATTCTTAATTTTAAGCATAATAAATTATTTTAAGGTTAATTTAGTTTAAATTTATTGATTTTATAATATTTAAAATTTTTTAATTTTTTTTTGTTTAAAATTTTAGTTTTAAATTCATTTTTTTTTTATATTTTTTACTTCTTTTTTTAGTAATTTAAAATTTTGATATTCATATCAAATTTTTAAATGATGAATTGAGATAATTTCTTGACACATTCTTAGATTTAAATATTATCTTGAAAAAGAAAGAAATTAATATATATTCAATTAATAAATTTTAAATTTGACAAATATGATTTGATAGTTTTATTAATCCCCATAATCTTATTTTAATGAGTCATTTATCTTATGCATATTTTGAATTTTGAAAGATATATAAATATTCTTAATTTGATAAATTTATTATGATTTGCGATTTTATTTTATGCTCTAAGCATTATTATTTTTAATAAAAAAATTTTTTATAAGAATGAGAATGATGGAAAATTCAAAATATATATTTTCACATTTCTAAAATAATTTTTTTCTTGTTGAAAAATGAAAATTAGTTCATATTTCATAAATGTGGAAAAATTATTTTCTTTATTTTTTAATAAATATAATTAGAATTGAGATGAGTGAGATCTTTTATTCTTACAATGGAAGAAGCAGAATAGATTTATTTACCATATTTGCGATGAAATCTATAGAGAGAAAAGAATCAAAGAAAAATAATTGAAATTGAATATGAAGAGATTAGCAAAGTGTATGGTTGTAATGCGAGATGATTAATCTAAGAAAGCATATGATATGAGGAGGCAAAATCTTGATGAAAGATAAATAGCGTAAATAATTTTTCTAGCGATGGGGATTAAGAAAAATTGGTTATGAATGAGAGAAATCCTGCACAGATGCAAATCTGATTTTGCTTTTTGGGCATGAAATGGGCATGATTTTGGCTGATCCAGGATACAATAAATTGCTGTAATAGAGATTGTTTATAATGATTTAATGAACAACATCTATTCATGAATTATTAAAAATCAGAGAAAATCATTTCAAGAATTCATTCTTTGTGTGAAGACTAATTGATCCGAATAAAGTAGCATGCTTTATAAAGTTGAGATCTTAGGAGAAAGAAAACAGCGATTTTTCATATGTGAAGGGAAAATCTAATGGGCAAATAAAGCGATAGACAAATTCATGAAAGATGCTCCCTCATAATAGAGAAAAAGGCTGTCTTTCATGGATTTGCTCTTCAGGTTCTCAATGGAAGCAAATATGGCATATAATTTACAATCGATGAGAAAATCTGAGAGACAATAAGAAAATGAGATAAAAAAGTAAGAAAGTTTTGAATAGAAAAGTTCATTTTTTTTTTTTCTTAATTTTTATTTATGAAATGGAGATGAAAAAAAAGGGATTAGCTTCATAAAATTTCTTTTAGGAGAACTTTGTCAATCAAGGTGATTTAATAGAATTTATCATTTTAATTATTTTTAAAAAATCAATTTTAAAGATTTTATGCCATCTTTTATATGGAATATATATCATTGGCGATATTCGAATCTGCAATTTTGATTATTTTGATGCTTTTGGTTGAGATTTTGAAAGAGTGTCATCAAAAAGCGTCGCATTTTCGTTGATTTTCTTGCTTAATAGTGAGATAATACTTTTGATAGATTTTTGATGTTTAAACCAATGAGATCAATTTGTGAGCAAGATCATTTGCGTTGTTTTTGCCTTGTCGTGAAAGGCGATTGGTTGGCATTAATTACATTTATATTCGATGAGAAATATGATGGAGAGTGAATGATGGAGTCATTTACGTTAATTTTGGTGATATCATGTTTTATTTCATTTTTGTCACTAAATTTTGGGAAATTATCAAGGAATAGTCTTTGATAGTTTGATATTTTGAAATACATGATCAATTTGAATGGAGGTCATTTGGTATCTTGATTCATTGATATGTTTTTTGATATTCAATTCATTCTTTGTTAGATTTGGATATTTATAGATCAATTTCATTACACATGATCATTCATTGAGGTTTTAACCATTTTGATGGCGTGCTTTGAGCTCGATTTCATTTCCGCATCGTAATTGATTTGTACTTGACTTTGATTTGGGTCAAAATGCAACAAATGTGATTATGAGCGAGTCATTTTTGAAATTGTTGACTTTTGGGTTTCTTTCTATCCCTCCTGTCATCTTGTTATTGCATCTTGAGGTGGACATACTTGATTACTTTATTATTTAAATTTTATGTAACGTTCTCTCTTGGCGAATATTTATGAGTGGAGGAGACATGATTGTCACTACAGGAGGCTATTTATGGTTTGAGATTGAGGACATGATCCTTGTGGAGATGTTGATATCGAGATGATTAAAGCTTCTTGATATCTTCGAGGACGTGATTTTAGTTCTTTGCGCTCTTCCTACTCTGATTGTACTTTGATTCTTTTTTGCTTTTGAGGATCTGGGGGTACTACAAAGTGTGTGACTATCCATAATTTTAGCCAGAGTTGATATGTCTTTCTTATCTTCTACTTGACATTGAGCAATAGACTCTTGAGATGTTCATCCAGCTAGATCTTATTCCTTTGGTATTCCTACTCTTCCCATGGATATGTCCCATGGGCTGGGTATATTACAGCTCACAGATACTTTATGGACAAACATTTATGAGGTATGCATCTTTATTTGACTTTGGGGGTATGCCCTTCTTGGGCTCATGGAGTAGTTAGGATCATAGTAACACTATGTTGGATTGGCGAGGAGTTGGATCACTCTTTTGGACTTACATTTTGTGAGTCTTCCATATTTGGTTATCACTATGAGAGTGTGTTCCACGATGGGGAGTTATTTTGGAGACCTTATTGATGATTGTGATGATGAGGTAGGCTATGCTTTGTTTATATTGATCTCTAACCCTTCACCAGCTCAAGGCATTATATGTATGATCATGAGCGCATTTTGTGGTACATGGATTGAGCTTCTTGATTATGCTCAGAGGCTAGCATATTGATTGGGTGTGTAATAGTTACTTATCGAAGAATTTAGCTATTTTAGGGCGACTTTTCCAACACTATGGATTGGAGGATATTCTTAGCTTATAGTGACATTTGCATTTTTGCTCCCCATTATAGAGGCTTATCTGAGCTTTATTAGCGAAGATCTCTTGAGGTGAGTGAGTTTCTCTTGCAATTTATCCTTTATAGGGTATTGGGGTGATTTTGTAGTTCCTAGCTGAGATGTGATCTTGGCGTACTTATATGCTTGGGTTCATCTCCATGTACATGGTGCATTTGCTTATTTTGAGTATCCAACATTCTTTTTAGAGTGAGGATATCCTACACAATCTTACTTATATCGAGCATCTCTACTTTGGAGATGGAGAGGATTCATGCTCTTCTTTGCTCCCATTTGGTGAGATCGATTTTTTGGTTCTTAGGATATACTGCTTACCCTGATAGGGATTGATCTTAGATGAGAATGAAGATATTCTTCCTTGTTTGGGTCGAAACATTAGTACCATGATGGTTATGTTGTCTTTAGGCGATTAATTGTTATAGGGCTATCACTAAGTTGTAATTTGGTTTCTTCATTCTTTGATGGAGCCTCTCATCTTGGTTGATTTTGAGGATCGATGATTCTGAGGCATTACTTTTACTTGGCTTCTTAGGGCTTAGTGCGGTGCTCATTTTGATAGCTCTCTTTGCTTGGGTTAGTTATACTTACCTCATGCACTATTTTTTTGCCCTTTTGGAGTGGTTCTAGGAGATGAATGTGGGATGAGGTCTTTAGGCTCCGGATGGGACCCATGTGGTTACCATTGAGATTATAGCACTAGAGGTATAATCACTATTTTCCTCTCTTTCAACATTTTTGTCCTCTTCCAAAATATGCTTAGTGCATCTCATACTCTAGTTTGATTCTTAATAGATGCAGGTTGGGTGAGGATACCACTTCTTGGCGAGTTAGATAGATTACTCCTAGCATATGTTTCTTCAGCTCATGTAGGTGTAGCAACCCAGCTTGCTTTGGTTTATTGATCTCAGTGCTACACATTTATGACTTATGAGTGCCACGGGTGTCGGGCAATATGTTTTGAGGACTCTTGAGTATGCGTGTGTCTTTGATACTATCACTTTGATGTTATTATCCCTTAAGTGGAGCCACTTTTCTCTACTAGCGACTCCCCCTTGTCTGGGAGACTTGAGGTGAGAGACTTACTTTAGAGCTATGAGATGAGTTTATGGATAGTTGAGTTAGGGATACTACCAGTTGATTCAATTCATCATGTTTTACTTTCTCCTCTCTTTATTTATTTATTTTTATTGCACTTCTTTACATTCGCTCTTGCGTTATTTTCATTTTCCTGGTGCATGTGAGTCGACATCATCATGACATCCCACATGGTAGAATCCACATGATAGAGCATCGGATTGCTTGGTGTTTTGAGGATGTGGTTTCTGGTTTGCCTAGAGACTTCACGTCTTATCGAACACCACTTTGGACCTTTTAGCTGTCTTGCTTGGAGGAGCCTCGTATCTGGGACTCTTTGTAGAGACATAGAGTTCTTAATCCATGGATAGATTGCTTTATGTTCATTCTAGCACTCTTGACAGAGCTTAGGAGAGGCAGTGACTGACTAGTTTGAAAGAGTCGAGACTCTATGGCCGTCGAGTTCGGTAGATGCTTCGAGTTAAAGCAGATTATTTGCCGACTTAGAGTTGGGTTGAGACAAAAGAGCTCAACTATAGAGCGGGACATGCTATCAGCTATAGATTTGAATCTGCTTTGATTAGCTTATGATTGGTGAGAGTGGCATCTTTAAACTTATTTAACACGACTTGAGTTCTGATCTAGGCTCCCATGATGTACTTTACTTTTCTCTTTTTTTTTATCATGTATCTATCCTCTTATTGTATTAGTGAATGTCATTCCTTTCTTATGCTTTTGTGGATTTGATGAGAAGATCGACTTTGATGTATAGGCTTGATTTGTATGCTTTGTGCTTTGGGTTTAATTTGTGTGCTTCTAAAACTTGGATCATTTCGACTTGAAACCATCTACTTTTCTCAGATGCTTTGAAGATCTCTTTCTTTTTATTCTGATTTGAGTTTCTTAACCTAGCTTATGCTTGGTTGGGTTTGATGGAGGAATTGTATTTATTTTGATGAAGGATTCACTAGGAATGTTTATTGCTTGGTGATTTGAAATTCCTTCTCACAGCTTTGAGCTTGACGAACTTGATGAATGACGATTTGTCCCTATTGACTTGTCAGGAAGTGTATGCACTCCATGAATCTGCTTTACTTTGTGGTTGTTGAAGGATATACATATGACCGACATATAGAGTCAATGTTGAGTTATTAGTCTACAGCGTGTGCTTTAACAAGAATAACCAAAAATTCTTTAGTTATTCACTTTGTATGAACTATGGAATTGCTTCCTCGGTGTTGTGCTTTCTGGTTTGACGGACTTGATGAGAAGATAGGATTTGATATGTGCTTTGAGCTTGATGAGATCATTTGAGAATAGATTGAAATATCATAGTAAAATGAGATTGATTTGGTAGCCCCTTGAGTGCTTCCTGATTACGATCGATCAAGTAGATCTCTTGGATCATAGTTGCTTGTAATCACTAAATTTGGATCTAGTTTGAGATTGAATAGCTATCATTTGACGGCGAGGCTCTTTCCTTGTCTTTTCTTGTGGCTTGTTGAGTGAGGAGAATCGACAACTTCGGCATATTTGGGCTTGTTGAGTTCAACCTTTAGAACCTCGAGTCTTGACTTAAGCATGGTGGGTTGTGGTTTGTCATCGTGACGAGCAGGGGCTCTTTCACTGACCTTTTCTTGCTTGTTGAGTGAGAGCGTCAACTTGACCATTTAGCTTGTTGAGTCAAACCTTTAGAACCCATCCGTGTCTAGACTTGGGATGTAGAGGTTGATGTTTCACCAATTTAGTTGATTGAAGCTTCTGAGTTCTTGACTTGATCTCAATTTGGAAAATTTGGAGATAAATTTCTTGACATTTAGTTATCTTTTCATGCATAGAAATAGATTCTTTTATTTAAGAGAACAACTTAACAATGATAATTATAGATATATTAGATTTTACATAGCTCGATGTCGACTGAATCGAGAATATTTGAGGATCTCGTCTAATGGCATGATGTCAACTCAAATAAATTTAATATAAATTAAAAAATGCCCCTATTTTGCGGGGGAAATTCTAAAGTACATTTAGAGAATTTTCAAGATGAAAATATACAAATACATCCATATTTGAATTGATGTACTCTAAAGGGGATTTTAACATGCAATATTAATTTCATCTGTATATAAAAATCTAAAAAAGCCCCTTGTGTAACAGGAAAATTTTCATGAAAAAGTTCTTCATATGGAGTATGTTTATTTAGGGATCTCGGTATGAAGCACGATGTCGACCTAAATAGATATACTAAAAAATGCCCCTCTTACGGATTTTATTGTACCGATAATGTAGTTGTCAGTATAGTACTTTTCAAGTATCGACCATTAATTGGTGGCATTGGTCTTTCACCCTTTAGGTTGATGAGTTGGTATGCCCCTCCTTGATACACTTTTTTGACAAAGAGCCTTCCAGTTAGCTCAAATTTGCCACCAAATTTTGATTGATAATTGGTCTTCTCACACCAATTCCCTTTTTTTGGAATGTTGAGGCAGTATGGTCAAAATCCGGACATCTTTTCGATAGACTTCCATTTTGATGAGCTTGTAATCTAACTTCATCAAACGTCGAGTTCCTCCATTCTCGATTTTGATCTTCAGTTAGATTGTATTGGATGGCTACTCGAAGTGAAGGCAACTTAACTTCAAGCGAAAGAATTGATTCAGTTCTAAATACCAATGAATATGTAGTGGCTTTAGTCGGCATCTTGTAGGTAGTACATATGCCCATAGAGCCTCTACTAACTTGGTATGTCATTCTCTCTTATTTTTAGTGAGAATCTTCTTAAGCAGTTTGACTAATGTCTTGTTGAAGGCCTCCACATACCATTTGCTCTTTGGATTGTATATAGAAGTATGTGATCAATTTTGTGTCGATCGATGAATCTATAAATCTTTATACTTTTGAAAGGCGTACCATTATCATTAGGTGTGGTACTCCAAATCTATAGATTACATTATGCGTGAAGAAGATCACTTTCGGTTAACTTCTTTAAATGGGGTAAGACCCACTTAGAGAAATAATCAATTTCTTAGGATGAAGTGATGTTGATTAGATGGATCAATTAATTACATATACATTAGAATGAGATGCTATTGTTGGGTAATGGATTTGGAGGTTGATGGATGAGATTCTGTACTTGACACTCATGACACTTCTTAGCATGATTAAGTCTCTCACCATAGATGGCCAATAATATTCATCCTTTTGATCTTTCTCATCTTGGGACTGGTGATGTGCACCACAAAGTCTTTCATGAACTTCAACCATCACTTTGCTAGCTTCATCAACAACAGGCAGCCACATGTTCAAAGGATCTACGATATAAAGTGTTGTTGATGAAATCATAGGTAGCATTCTCTTTTGATTTGGCTTGTGATTTATTACTTGGTAATTTACCTTCTTTAAAATAGTCGATGAAGGCTTGCCTCAATCGTGACTCTCTTCTATAAAACTTCACTACTTTTCTGAGGCAATGTCATTCTTAGCTCTTCTTAGTACAACTTCTTGTTGATTTTGGGGAGTATGAGGAATAACCTGAGTCGTATCCTGCTGGGTCAGATTTGGTAACCCCTTTACCTGCGGGGATTGATACTTTGCTAGCTTTAGAACTCGTCGAGTAAATATGCGGATCATGACATAATCACCATTCATACATTTCTTTTGCTAATTTTTTAGCAATCACTTTCTTATTCTCGGATCGAGACTAGTTAGTGTGATATTTGGTATCTTCATAAGCTCGAGAACTTCGCTTGATAGAAAGCTAACTCAAGCTTGTTGATTCTATAGATCAAGTACTTGATTTATAATAAAGCTTAGAATCACCAAAATATGCAAGTTTTGAATGCTATGAAAATAGCTTCTTCAAGACCACCTAATGCTTCATATTCAGCTTCATTATTAGTTCTTGGCTCAGTCAATCCATGTGATCATCTCATTATCCCTCGTTCTAGTGTTAAGAAGATGATACCAATTCCTGGTCTTGCTCTTGAAAAATTTTGATGTTGGACTTGTTTGATCGATGAGGCTCCATCAAAGTATTTTTCAAATTTGTGATTTTTCTCTTTCATGAATGAGCATAATTTGCTCATCGCAAATCATCATTAAGAAGAGTCACGGGATGGGATGTGCGGCAGAAAATGCTAAGACTTGTCCCTTCACTTTGCTCTGAGCATTATGTGATATCAAATTACAAAGCAATATGCCCATCTTGCCTGACACAGTCAATCTTTGGTCTTATCATCAAGTACTTGATTGGATCGATCCTTGAGATGAGTAATCTTGTGAGATAACATATAATGATGAAGCTTTTGAACAAAGATCAATGCTAAAGTGCTTCTCTATCGAGAGTATCTCATTTGCTCAATTAATCGACTGATATAAGAGCATTCTCTTTGCTTTCTTCATTGTGTTGTGCAATAATGCTCCAAGGGACTCTCTAATGTAGGTGTATAGAATGAGGGCTTCCAGGAATAGAGTTGGTGGATTTAACAGGTAATTTTTAATACTATTAAAGGCTTCCTGACACTCCTTATCCCATTTGAACGGAGCATCCTTCTTCATCAATTTTGCAAATGGTTGATAGTGTCCTGATAGATTTGATATGAATCGATGAATGAATGCGAGCTGTCCTTGTAAAGAATGAAGCTGATCTAAACTCTTTGGTGGAGGCATCTCCACAATTGCCTTGATTTTAGCAGGCTCGATTTCAATACCTCTGTGACGTATAATGTACCCCAGAAATTTTTTGAAGGATACCCCGAATGCATATTTTAGAGGATTCATCTTGAGATCATATTTTCTAATTCTCTCTAATACAGTTCTCAAGTCTTCGAAGTGATTTTCACAATTTAAGATTTTTACCACCAGATCATCGACATAACATTCCACCTTTTGATGAATCAACTCATCAGAAATATGCATCATGGCTCTTTGGTATGTAGCTCCAGCATTTTTCAGGCCAAAGGGCATGACTGTGTAGTAATAGATGCCAATAGGTATTCTGAATGATGTATGTTTTTCATCCTCAGGTGCCATTTTGATTTGGTTGTATCCCGATGATCCATCCATAAATGAGAACATGTCATAGTTGGAAGTGTTGTCCACCAATAGTTCTGATATTGGAAACAGAAAGTTATTTTTTGGGCATGCCTTATTTAGGTCCGAAAGTCAATGCGAGATTTGGATTCTTCTTCTAGACAATGTTATATCAATCGCATACTTCTCCTCCGGATGAAGCTTGCTTGATCCTTCTTAGTTTCTATAATTACGTTCTTCAATCTCAATCTCATTCATCAGGAGCTTGCTTAAGCGTTGCATCTGGTTTTAATTTGATACTACATCGGGGATAAGCCGACATTTTTAGAATATGTCCGCAAGTAATCCGAATTCACAAAGTAGCATTTTTAGCTCTTCAACTTTCTCATCAGCGGTGAGGCGAAAGTTGGGGGATCATCCTCGACTCTAGGTTGATTTCTTTAAGTTCATCCATAGTAGTTATTTGTCCACCATTTTCAAGTTCTTTAGGTGCGGCTTGGTTTACTTCTTCATCATTTTAAGAAGAATTTCATAGAATCATCTTCTTCATCTATTAGTCTCAATCTCCTATTATATTATAAGGCTATTTTGATGAGATTTATGATGAACCCAAGACCTTTAGTGATAAACTTATCACTTCTTCGTGATGAGGACTTCTTTGGCTCCACATCTTGTTAAAGATTTGAGTCCTATGTTTAGTAGTTCAATATGAATTCCAAGCTTATGCATCATTCTTCACAATTTTGTGGATAGTATATTGGTATTCTTGTTGACTCTCATCATAATTTTCATGTTGAGTAATCAAAATCTTGAGTTGAGACTCTTGATTTGTAAAATAGAGTTCTTTTGCCACTCTCACTCAGACGGTAACATATAGAATGTTATCAATTCTTTAATATTATGAACCTCCAGTGGACTTATTTCTTTGAAGCACTACTGAGGGATGGGTATAATTTTGAGTGAGTCATCTGACTCTGCCAAGTGAGCTATCCTTCTTGATGTGACCATTTAAACTCTATTTCCATAAGCAGATTCAAAATCATAGTCTGAATCAGAATCACTTATTTCATACTTTACCTTTTTCTTATAAGTTCCCTTAGGTTTGACAGAATATCTTCTTCTTCTTCGTGTCACTTCCCAAATGAGGCTGATTTTCTTGACTTAGGTAATCAAGTGCTTTAGGAGAGTCGGTGACTTCTTCTCCTTGCTTTATACGCTCTTTCACTTTGTGAAATTACTTTTAGTTCACGAAGTGGATCTTTAAGAGGCTCTGTTGGCTTAGGCTCTTTGAGGATGAAATATTTTGCATCTTCATAGATCTTTCATTCATTGATGGAGAATGGTTGTAGGTTACCGAAATTCGAATTCTTCTCCATCTTTAGATACTTCATACATTGATGCATAGTTGATGGGACCATGCCATACTCAAATGCGACCACTTGACCGACCAATAGGCTCTAAATGATGTATTAGCATCGATTACATGAAACTTACGTATATAAATCCTTGAAACTTGGCGAGAATAAGAACCTAGAGTTTTCTTTTTATTGAATCCATGAACCATCAATTTATCTCTCCCAAGATGTTGGATATCGGTGATAATCTCTAATACCTTTAGACTCATAAGATTGATAGATCACTCTTCTGGTTTTGATGATTTTGATCATGCATTTTCAACAAGTAAGCTTCATAATGTGATTTTGGAGATCTTTGAGTTACTGTATCAAAGTTTCTTGGAGATCTTCGATATGAGAATTTTGACATCATGCACACTTAATTGAGGATCTTTCTCGATGATAGAATATTAATCTATCTTCTCACTTATTTAGGCTTTATCACAGGATTTAGAATGATATCTTCGTTGACTTTTATTTGCCTTTTGTCTTTATTTGTATTTCCTTCTTTGATGAAGGTGGTAAGACTTTACCACTTCTTCGAACTTGAATCACCTTATCTTGCTTTCAGATTCTTGAAGGTAGTTTCTTTAAATTTATTTCTTATTACGGAAGATTTGGCCAAAAGGGCTAGACTCATTTTTCAACGTCATACATTTCATACGTGATGATTATGAGTCGACTCTTCTCGTCGGAAAACATAGATCTTCATCGACTATTATCTTGTTGAGTCATTAAACAAAATTGACATTAGCTCCTAGGCTCTTCTTGCTTTTGATAAAATTTTGAAGAGTTGGTCAGTTTGTTGACTACCCTTATTGTGTAATGATGTTGAAGAATATCTGACATCACGCAGATGATTCAACATGTCTCTACTAGACAAGATTCACCATTATCTTCTTTATCTGATTTAGCAATGCAAAGTTTAAGCATGAAGTCTGTAAGCCTAAATGACTTTCTTGTGGGCTAGTGATACTCCTCTAGATTATTAATGATCTTTTGAGTTGTTCTTCTCTTCTTGATCTTACTTTTCTTAGCCAGCTTCTTTGATTTATGAGGCCTGCATTTAGTAGATTGCTTCTCATCTTTGTGTGAAGTAGCCTTATCGAATGCTCTTGAAGCCCAAATACTTGGTTTAAGCATCTCTCTTAAGTCAATATAGGTTCAAGTGGTGATTTCCACTTAACACTAGGGCGTCTTTTGCTGCATCTTCACACGATCTTTTGGAACTACATTTTGCCATTCTTGATTGATTTCTTCTTCTGTTTGTCTTTACTGGATGATATGGAAGAAGATGCAATCATCATTGTAGACTCTCTTTTTGGGTTGACTAGAACACTATCGGATAATGTAAATTTACCTCGTCGATACTTCCTTTCTAGCCAATCTTTGAAGACATAATAATCTTTAATAGGATGACTGATCATCCGATGATAGGGACAGTAGTTTGGATTATTGACTTGATGAGCTTCTTCAGGCCTTTTAATTTCGTAATTGTAGACCGACTTTGACTGCTTGTCGATACAATTTAGCTACACTCTCCCTTCTAAAAGAATATTCTTTGTTCATCTTTTCCTTAAGAGATGGTCACATTCGCTCATCATCTCTTGTTGCTTGTTTTGGATGCTCCCCACCACTTGGAAAAGTTCGGAGTTTGTCATTACCTCTAATACTAATTTTGGTTGTGGATTAGAATAGACGGACTTCTTTCTCTTATCATCATTGTACATTGGCTGCTTTCCTTTATCCACATTATATATCATCCGCTTTTTACCATTTGAGCTATAGGAAGAGAAATGAATTTCATTTCTTCTTGAGTCTAAAGGTTTGTTTCTCTTTGCTTTATCTGCATAGACTTCAGACTTAAGGCGATTCAACTTTTTGAATTTAGCCACCCTATCAAGCAACTCCTGGAATGTTGTAATCGATGCCATGCATAGAAATGGTGCAATTTTATCATCCATATTGCCCATTAGAAATTGGATCGCATGTTCTTCCAATCGTTGCTCGAACTTCATACTTAGGTTGCGCCAACGACTTATGAATTTTATCACTGGCTCATCTTTCCTCCTTTTCAGCAAGGTAAGGTCAACGATTGTGATTTTCTCGATTGCACTAGCTAACCTCCTCACAAATATAGTCTCTAATTTAGCAAAGATTTTAACCAAATCATTTATAAATTCTGCATACCATTCGAAAGTGATTGAGGTCAGGCTATTGATGAATTGACAGGAAAGCAGTGCATCGTTCCCTCCTATGTTATCATAAGTAGCCTTAAATTGGGCTAGATGTTACTTTGGATTACCAAGCCCACTGAAAGTATAAAATTTTGGTATTGAGTGACCTTTCGGGTATGACACTTGATCATATTCAGTTGGGTAAAGGAGACCCTTACTCACCAGCTTTTTAGCTTGCTTTGAGGCTATGACTGCTTTTATCTTTTCATTGATTATCATTTTTAACTAAGCAGTTGTTATCGTTCCAGGTGTGCTAGCCAAATTTTGAATTGTTGGCTAGAGAGGTAGTGGGTTAACTTCGTTCCTCGCTTCTTGCGTAGCATGTACCGCTGGAGCTTGAGGTATCATAATGGTTGGTGATATATAAGTTGTATTATTAGCTGCCTGTTGATTAGTAGACAAAACATGTGATGCACTTGATGTGATATTCTTCTGCAACATCTCCATCATAATGTTCATTTGTACCATCATATCATTCATTTTGGTACCAAGTTGTGCAATCTTCTTGTCTTTGACCTCCATTTGACGCTACATTTTTCTTTACTCTCTAGCTAGCGTCAGGGCATCAATCAATACAGACACTTCTTCTTTTTCTATTTCTTGTTGATGTTCTGTTCTTTGCTCATTTTCAGGGGGAGAACTTGACTGTCCTTTTTCTTGTGCATTTGCAGAGACAGCTGCTGTTGGGGCTGTACGACGACATTGATTATAAAAGCGTGTACCATGCTGATCATTTCCTGGTTTAACCATATAGACAGCTTCGACACCCATGATCTCTTTCTCATTCTAGTCTTCTTCTTCTTCATCTTCAAAGATCGAAGATCCATCTTCTATTTGCTTATGTGAAGACTCTTCTTCATAAGCGTCAAATCAGTTCAGGATTCGTATTGGCCGATGGTGCGGCGGGAGTTTATCTATATCTCTGACAATATAGACGACTTCTACTTCCATGGAATCCTCTTCATTATTTTCTTGGACACATGATCGATGTTTCCGTGGATCTCCGGTTCAATAAGTACTTCTATTAAAGGACACGATCAAAGTCAACCTTCTGTGGGTGAACTTTATCGATGATGGGATCCCTAGAGGATTCTAGGTGACCATCATATCTTTCATCGATATCCTTTCTTTTGGGTATCCACTTCTGATGACTTGATTTTGAGGCAAATTTTTGAGTATATGTGTCAGATGTCACACCTCCTCCATTCTTCAAGACTTCATTACAGGTCTTGGCCTCCATATTTGCTTATCCTTTTGTTGGGATTTTTCGGCAGTAAATTCTTGGACATGCGGTCCAATCATGTCCGGCTGCTCACCATGCCGCCACTGCGAAGAGATGACAACTTTCTTGGTGGAGCTTCAGATTTTTTCCATCACCATGCCTCCTCAAATCTTCTTTTCATTAGCCTCCGTCCTTGGCTACTTTGAGAACTTTATGTATCATGGGAGTGTTTGTGATTCTCCGTGGTGGTGGAGCTTAACGTTGGTTGGGGATTTATTTTGCCAGTAGAGCTATTCCTCTTTACCCACTTTAGATTATCAAAGTTGTTGTGGGTAAGAATACTCACTTCCGGCAGCAGTATTGCTTGTTCACTAGGTTGTTGGGATCCGAGCCTCACCGCTTTCTCCTCTTCTCTCTATCTTGTGCTTCGATGATGAAGCTTCATGATCATGCTTTCCGTCAAAAAAGATTCAATCGCACCACAGAAATTAAAGACACGCTTGTCCCTTGATGATTCTTTTATCACGGAGCTTTAGATTGACCTATTTTTGAAAATTGAAGTTCTCTTTGGGAGAACTCCTATAAGTTGGCTATTGAGCGCATAGTAGTAGGAGCTTCAAGAACTTGAGGCCTTCCGATGGCCTCGAATGTATTACTGGGGTACTTCAAGAGTTGCACGATAAAATATTCAAGCTACCAAATTGAATGGTAGCCCGACATCACCTTGATGATGTGTTGTGCTGTAGCACCACACTAGAACGATGAAAGAAGTGCTTTGTAGATCCATTTCTTTAAAAGTGAAAGATGGGGATTAGTAATTAGCAATTATTATTTCACCCCATACTTTCAAGATGTAAAGGTGCTACAGAATAAAACAATAGTGTAATAAAGATATACTCTACGGAATGATTCATTCTACATAGAGCTTCATATTGAATTTATTACACACTTAAATCACCATTTTTTGTTTTGAATTTTCAAAAATTTTATTGCTACCATAGCACATATACGATTAACTAAAGATGGAAAGAGAATCATCAATGGAGTCGCCAGAATCAGGGATCCAAAATTTGCCACCTCTAATTTTAAGAATTTGAAGAGAGTGATTTGAATTTGTGTAATTTTGGGTGAATAATAGATAAGAATAGAGATTTCATCCTCATTTTGGAGGACTTTATATCTGTTCTGTTTCTAAGTGCAAGCCCCTATAGTTACCTCTCCAATAAGAGAGAGAACTTTCGATTAAGGCTAGTCATCGCTAATGTATATAGAAGATGTAGAGTTTTAGAATTTAAGATATGAAATTCATCATTTTAACTTAAACCGGATGGTTAGGGAATGATGACGTGCCCGATCTAGATCCCATGGTTCTGTCATCCTGGGTAGTCAGGTCCCTAGTCTTTAGAGTGGAGGTCAACCCAACTTGAAGGATCCTCATAAACACATGGGTTACATCGCCCAAGAAATCCTTATACACGGGGTGGTGTTTGTCTAAGGAGATCTTAAGTCTACCTTAGACGAGGGTTGTTTGTCTGTATACCCTATGATTCACAACTCAAAGGCGAGCCATTGGGAACATACTGCGATCGATAATATAATGGAGCCTAGGCCAAACCATCAAAGGACTCGTGCTTCCTCAGCTTATGGGCCACAGCGAGAGACACATGCCACATCCTTATGTGTGAGATTGATTGAGAGTGAACATAGAGAACACTTGATTTGACATTGACTCCTTTATGAGAGCTAGAGTTTTCTTAACCCAGAAAAAATAAGGTGGATAGATTGAGTTTGATTTAAGTTTTTAATGATTAATTAGCAGCTTTATTGCTACTTAATTTGATTTTAAAAATTGATTAATTTGAATATGTTTAAGAGCTTTAGATCTTATCAACTTTGCTTAACTGCTAATAGAGGATTAGATCCATTATCATGTGACAGAATCAATTTCTCAGATATTTCACTAATTTGAAACTCTTATTATAGGTTTTTAGGTTTTGTTAACCCGGACCCAGTCTTAAGAATAAACGAGGAAATAACCCGAGCAGCATCCTCAGACACTCCAATTTAAGTATTCAACATAGTGTCGGGGCCCATGCAGGTGTATTTAATAATTTAGATAATTTTATATTTGAATTATGAGATTGATTTCAGATTTTTCATTTAATTCCAACTTAGCCTGCATAGCCTTTTCAGACATTAAAATTTGCACTTGAAATCTCTATGTCCGAGCACATGATTTCGTTAATTTTTAAAAAATCATAATTAAAATGAAATTTCTTAATTTTTGATTAAAGGATGCCCTATGATTTTTTATAGATTTTGATTTAGCATCGTCTTCTGTCTGCTTGTACAAAGAGTTGCAAATCCAATGGCGAAGAAGATATTTTGAAGCTATAAGTTCAAAGGATAATTTAATTGGTTATTTTAAGAAGAAGATTTACTCCTCAAAGTAATTCTCATTTTTCCCCTCTTTTATTCAAACATTCCTACATTCATTTTCCCCCTCTTTTTATTCAAACTTTCTCACATTCATTTTCCACCCTCTTTTATTCAAACTTTTCCACATTGGTTCTCCGCCCTCTTTTTTCTTTTGAAAACAACCCACTCACTACCTCTTCTAATTTTTTTATAAATAAGTCCAAGAGGAGTCTCCTATTCTATTCCATTTGTTTGAAGGGTTGAGTTGATATTTGTGTGAGCGTTAAGAACTTTAGGGCTTTCAACGCAGATAAATTTAAGTGTTTTTCACACCTTTCTTTTATTTTGTTTTACTTTATGTTTGTTGTATATCATTTTACTTACTTTAAGTGTAAAATTAGACAAAATCTAAATTTGTAAGAGCAACATCTACTGTGGCTTACTCGACGCTTGTTGAAGCAACATGACAACTGTTTATTCATCTCGTGTCGATGAGCTTGAGATCTTCAAATGAAAGAAACACAAGTATATATATATATATATATATATATATATATATATATATATATATATATATATATATATATATATATATATATATATATATATATATATATATATATATATATATCCACATCAGATCATAATGTTGACACATTTTGGCTTTAATGCTTCAAGGAACGTTATGTATGAATGAATGAGAGGTGAAAATCGAAAAGAAGATTTATTGACGATGTGATAAGCAAAAAGAACAGATGGTCCCAATAGCTGTGCGCTCGATGGGGATATGACGCATCTGATGCATTTGCGATAGCAGCTGTTGGAGGCGCGGGAAGACAGTGAGTTAGAGGGCCGTTTAATGCTTCTATCAGCGGAGTGAGAGGATCAAAGATGCCGGATGTGCCATTTGTGGGTTGGGGAACAGCTGAAGGTTTCTTGACTGCTGAGCGGCTGGAGATGGATCAAGGCTGCCTGCGGGCCTGAGAGATCAGGATCCGGATGGCAATGAGCCATGGGGAAAAAGATGGTGCATCGGAAAGGGAGAAAGATTGCACATTTGGGTGAGGAAAACCATCGCGATCTGAGAGGAAACGCTGAAAGGCTTGATGGAGCAGAGCGTGATGATGGAGCGATTTTGGGGAATAAGAGGGTTCAGATGGATGCCGAGCACTTAATTTGAGCGGACAACAGAATCAAGGATCAGATCGAGAGAGAAAATTACTCTAGAGGATTTCAACGGGAGAGAATGAGGAGAGTTTCAATTTTTTCTTTTTGGAGAAGTTGGCGGAAAAAAAAAATAAATTTGGGGGGTGAACTAAGCATAGGTTAAAGGATTTAGGATTTTAAGTTAATTTTAAATTAAGTAATCATCTTTAAATTGAGTTTTATGCCGATGAGATTAGATAATCAATATATATATCAACTTAAGGTAATTCCGATATTTTGAACATAACGGCTCTATCCGTTTTGCGATCGGAGGCCATTTGGTTTGAGTCGGCGTCAAATTGAGTCAATTTCATCTCAAAATACACGTAGCAGCTTTCGACCGCTCGATTTTAGCACATACTTGTCTGAATTGAGTAAAAATAGTCTTATTTGATAGATTTTGACATTTCGAAGCTAACGGCACAATCAATTTCACGAACAGAGGTCGTTTGGTTGGCACCTCGACTGGTATACGATGTGACGACTCGGCGCTTGATGTTGATCATCAAGTCATAATATTTATATTGACCGCCAATGAATGCAATGGAGAAGTCCGCTCATCAATCGGGTCATTTGAGTTAATTTTGGTGAAAAGCTCCATATATGTGCACTGTCACTTCAAATCATTTGACATTTGCACAGACTTGTCTGAATTGAGCGTGGATGGTCTCATTTGATAGTTTTTGATATTTTGAAGCTAACGAAGTAATCAATTTTATGAACGGAGGTTGTTTGGTAATCATCACGCCTTCCGAATCATATACGCCAACATTGATCGAGCATTAATCAATTTGTTAGATTTTACAATATTTATATTTTGATCAATTTCGATGTTCTGAACGCGATGGTGAAGTCCGATCATCGATCGGAGGTCATTTCGACCATTTTCAGTGACGTTTAGTGCATTTTGAGCCTTAGTTTGCATGCTGCCACTTCTGAAGTCTGTCGAATTCGATTTGTAGGCTTGACTTTGACTTATGACACAAATATGAGGTCAAAACTTATATATATTGCAATTATCAAGTTAATACATATTATTCAATGTAGCTTTAAATCATCATGATAATTATAATCAAACTATGTGGGAGAAAATTGAAATGTTAGTAGGCCTTAGGGATGTAAGTAAGTCAAACTAATTTGTGACTCAAGTTTGATGAGTTAAAAAGCCAAATTTAAGCTATCGTGACTCAACTTGTTAGCTTTGATAGGATAATTAATATTAATATAAATATATATTTAAATTATATTAGATTTAATAATTTAAATATAAAATTATAAAAATATTTAAAATTTACATTTTATTATCTTATATAAATTAATTTCTTATCATTTTTTTTTCTGATTTTTAATTATTTTATCATAATAATTATTCAAATTAAAATTATTTTATCTTTTTTATATAAAATAAGTAAATTCATATTCAAAATTAGCAAAATAAAATTTGAAAATGAGCTGAAATTCTCACGCTTAGTAACATTCTCTATTAGAGCATTCGGTCGATTTGGTTTATTCGATTGGTGCTTGGTCAAACCAAATAAACTAAACCTTAATTTTAAAAAAATCGAACCGACCAAATTAGCACAAAAAAATCATATAAACCGATCCAAATAAATTGAATTAGATTTCGGTTTATTCGGTTCGGTTTTTCATTCAAGGCCAGTCGGCCACAGCCCATTTGATAGCATAATTATAAATTTAGCTGTCTTAGAGCGCAAAGATAAACCTGTAGATAGAGAACATACCACGAAAGGCTCTTAGACCAACAAGATAGATAGATAAACCCTAAACCCTAAATGAGATAGCATAAGCATAACATAATATCTCTGAAATCTAATTATCTGAAATAAATTCACGGACACCCCTACAATCAAAACCAACAAATCACAAATGAATAAGGAAGCGGTCCAGGCGGAAGACAATCAACAACGTCTCAACGATAACAAAGATAAAACCAATGGCATAACAGAGAACATACCAGTGATACCACAACAAATAATAAAGATAAAGCCAATTCTTCAGTCTACTTTAAGCCATACAGTCCACGACACTAGCTCACAATATCAAATCATCAACAACCACAACAAAGAACAATAATGGTGTGATAGAGAGAGAGAGAGAGAGAGAGAGGAGTTGAGATAATGGAGATTTAGCTCTTACCTCTCAAAGAGACTTAAATTCGAAATCAAAGGTGAAGAGTGAAGACAGAACCTGTAGGCTATCCGCTAGGGCAAAAAATAAAAAGGAATGAGTAGTCACGAATAGGAAAGTAACGAAAATCTGAAAGTGGAATGCGAAATCGAGATTCGAATCAACACTCCGGATTCGGAATGTCGCCAATGCCTTATGGTGCGGTTTTACCCTAACTCCTCCAAATTCTCTTAATGAAGTCAGTGAGAGTCGAATCGAGTCAGACTCGATTCTCAAGAGTATGCATCGCCATCGAGAGTCGAGACTCAAAGGCCGAACTGCCGCCTTAATCGACTCCAAGACTGAAGTTATGTCAAATAATCGTTTGTAAACCGAAATTTCTTAAATTAAAACCGAACAAAAAATCAAAAAATCACACAAATATATAATTTCAATCAAAAATCAAATAATAAACATAAAAATCGAACCAAATTAACTAAATAAATTTGATTCAATTTAATTTTATTGTCCGGATCAACTAATGCACACCCTAATTGTAGCAGATCTACGGCATCACGCCTCGTGGATGGGTTGGAGGGCAGTGAGAGATTTCGGGCGGGTAGTACCAATCGGGCCTCGCCTCGTCGCGTGAATCTCGCTGTTGTTGCCTGTCGCATGGAACGTGGGTTAAGGGAAAGCGAGGTTGACAGCTCTACGGCATGGTCGATAACGTGATCAGCGGCAAACTTGAACGACTTGCTTAACGGACCACAGGGAAGCCGAGACCTATGCATCACGCCCGCCACCTTCCTTCTCTCTCTACCTCTTCTATCTCTAGGTCTCTCTCTCTCTCTCTCTCACCCTGTTGATGTACGTTTATCCCCATTTGTCCATGATACCTGCGCTCACAAGCCATCTCCCTACGTCACCTCTCTACAGTGACCTTCGATTTACAACTTGTACCTTTCTTCCTCTTCGTCTGCCTCTTTCTAAAAAAATAATCAGATAACGATATACACAACGATTTATTCACTGCATACTTATTTTTGATTGACTATTATATTTTTCATTATATAAAAAAAAATGAAGTATATATGGAGTGAATAACATGATACACTCATCACTGTATCCAAACGTTATGAATAGGACAGAAAAATTAATTTTAGGATATGAAGGCTATAGATAGGAGATAGATAATCGGTTGAATGCGGTAAATTGTGGAAGAGATTTATATCATAATATTTTGTATTATTATATATTTAATTCATGATGTTAGTAATATACTAATATATATATATATATATATATATATATATATATATATATATATATATATATATATATATATATATATATATATATGAGCTAATTTAATGATAAACTTACATATAATATACTAAAAAAAACTAAAGTTTTTAAACTAATAATAACAATGGAGGCATTAAAGTTAGCGCATGCGCATGAATCACCCTCTATTGAAGATCGAATTACTCTTTGATTTTTTTTAATATTTTTTCTAATGAAACTTAATCAATTTTAGCAGTTTGGTCTCTTGCCGGATCAGTTGAAGGGAGGTCTGGACCAAGCAAATGAACAAAAATCAAAATTAGAAAATTAACCATTATAAATACATCAAATATCCCCTCCACATTATACTTTTCTCATCCTAAACATAGTGCAGGCATTTGTGCAGAACGAACTGGACTTTCTGAGGCCTTCTTTGGTGGTCAGACAGCCCAAAGTTTGTCTGGACATTTTATATATTGGAAGCCCATCACTATAAATAAAGCCCATTTCTCAGGGACTTTTAAAACAGCTGTTCCGTTAATTCACAGCAGCTTAACTAGATCAAAATCTATGATTGAGTTTTGTTTGGAAACACTGTTTTGCATCATCAGCATGAACTGTTTTCCTTTTTAAAACATTTTTTCACATAAAAATTATATCCTTTGGTGCTTTAATTTCTTATGTGTATGAGATATTTGTATAAGCTAAGATATAATCTTCAATGTCTATTATTACAAAGTTTCTATTTAATAATAATAATAATAATTTGGAAAACTAGGTGCTATGATTGTACTACAGAACATATCAGCAGGCCGAACCATGTGATACAAAGATATTTAACAACTTGTGTGCTTGCCCCTATCTAGATTTCTTGACTACAACAAAAAAATTCCACGTGAAGTCCAAATAATTGTATGCCTTTTTCATTATTGGACAAAGAACTCTGCACATGCACAAACTAAAATTAGCTTGTTCCATATATTATAAGCTATTCATTACTCTTTTTTTTTTAAGGAAATGTGACTGCAAGTCAGTGGACTCAGTCATATTTGAAAGGGGACAATTGCCTTCCTTGAATTTGATAATTTCTCTTATAGAAAATATAAAATTAGTCATTTGCCCCTTCTAAAAATTTTTCTATCATCTATATTTTTGTCTTAACATATAAATTTGCTCGTCCTGAAAATTGATGCTGATTCCGCCCCTACAGTAGTGCAAGCTAAGTTATGATTCAATGGAAAAAAATTAATTTAAGTAATTATGAATTAGTTTAGAATAAGTGTGTGATATGAATCTAAATCATCCAATGGCCAAATTAACAATAAGAACAGACTCAAACAGTAAGAAACACAAATTACAGTAAAATAATACGTAATCATTACAGAAATTTTCAGATGATTAGAGAAAGAAGCAAGGAAGTTACATGGAGATAACAAAATAAAAGCTATTACAACCCCTATAGAATAACAACAACCAGATAAATTCTCCCAAACCACCGGTAAAGACATAAAAGAACAAGGGCAATTACAGAGATCAGCTAGAATGGCAACAAGCTAACAACAGCATTTAAATACTGCCAAAGCATCACCACAAAAGGACAACACCACTGACTATAGATCCGTCCAAAAAATCCTGCAGCAATTATCAAAAACTAAGAAGCAAGAGTGGAAATAACCAGATAACAGAGTTCTGACAGAAGAAGTAAAACAACATAATCCATCCAGACTCAAGAATGATCCAGCAGTTGTCACTTAAGGAAATCAGAGCAGAACTCAAGAACTAAGAAACCAAATAACAACAATAACCGCTTTTATCGAAATGTAATGGAAGCACAACAGGATATAAAGAAATCAAGAAGCTCAACATCTCAACCAACTTATATTCCATAAAGACAGAAGTAAGCAACCGTAAACGATCCGCCTAACGAAATCGCTAGATCAGAATGTAAAGTAGTAGTGCATGATAAAGCTTAGATCCAAGCATAAGAAAAAGGAAAACAAAGTATAAATAGATCAAAAGCCAAACGAGGGATGATCAAGAGTTTAAGAAATAACTTATCTCCCTCCCCTCTCGACCTTCCTCCGCTATCTTCTTCTAGTTTTCCTCACGGAAACCACCGCCTTCCATCGAGAAACTCTTGCATTCTCTTCCTCTCAGAGTCCTCGACCCAAATCCACCGAATCTAAACAAAATAAAAAACAAGCAAAGATAAGGTTAGGTTATCTCAAAGCTTCATCCAACTCAAGAATAGCCGCAATTCTTAATCAAAGGCTTCAATCCAGAGATCAAACCGCCAAAGGCAACGCCTGAATCCACTAATTCTAAGCATCAAGAACCGCTGATCAAATACCAAATCGGCGATCGAATTAATCCGACGTTCGATCAAACCAAGAAGCACTCAATCCAAGTGATTAGATCCAACGAGTAAAAGGCGCTAAATCCAACGATCGAAAGCACAAACCCTCCCAACTCTCAACTCGGTTCGATTCACTGAGTCAACTCAATTGAACCACTCAAGCCAAGCCGATCGACAATACAGTGGAAATCAAACCAAGCCCAATTAACATGTAACAAAACTATTATCACCACAAACTCACTGAAAAAAATATATCATTGGTGCTCTCGCTGACTACAACACTAAAATGGAACAAGAAACACATCAAAACACTTGAAGAATGTGTTACCGATTAAACAAAACAAGAGCAAATGACCTACCACTATGGTATTGACTAAAATATCAAAAAAGATTGACCGCCATAGAAAATGATTGGAAAACAACCTCAAATCCGTGTATGTGATGCATCCATTTCGTAATCCTATTCTCCAAACGTACACACACACACATGTCCATACCTCTAGATATGCCCATTTAATGGAAGAAGACCCTAGGATGGCTCTTTAAAGCGAGCAATTTTTTCAAGATATAACTCCTGAGGATCGAAATTTTAATATCCTCAATATGGATGGACCTTTGCCGGTATCAATGGATGCAAGTAAATAAACAATTGCATTCTTGGCCAGCTCAAAGAACAAATTATGCAAAGATTTGGCCCTTCCTCTAGAGAGATTTAAGAGGAGAACTAGCTAAGCTTCAACAACAAACCACAGCAAACATTTTTATAATGAATTTAAGACTTAGCTAACCAAATTTCGTGACATTCCACATGAATTTCTACAAAGTCGCTTTGAATCGTGGCTTAGACCGAAATTAAAAGGGTAAGAGCTTCTGCCTCTTCCGCAGAATTTTCAATTAACCAAGTTAATGGAAGACATTGTCCGATGTAATAAATGCATAAATAGAATCAAGACACCCAAGAAAGTAAATAACAAGAACATCAAAGTGCTCCAACTACACCTCCCACAAATGTCACTCAACACAACCAACATCAACAAAGAAATATCAATTCGTAATTTAACAAAGAACTCAAATAGAGAAAAAAGAAGAGTTTATGCTTCAATCAGGATGAGAAGTTCCATAAAGGGCATATTCAAGTCCAAGTTATTTACATTAATGGCAAAATGATGACCAAAGAACATCAACCGCAACATGATAATCAACCGACAACCAATGGGTACAAGAAGAAGAAATATTAACAACAAGCTTCATGTATCAACCATTCAATCCAAGAGTTAGACATATAATTGTCTAATTATAGAATTAAATAGTCTAATAATTCTCAATTAGAAAATTAAGTATGTCGACATAGAATTACATAGAATAAGATAATCCATAGTAATAAGTCGGGCACAACAATCTTTTCCACCGTAGATGGACAAACAGAAGTTCGTGGAAAGGGGGATTGCTATAAAGTGATCTTAAGATATGAACGTGAATCGAGAGTGTGTCTTAATGGTGACCTTGAAGAGGGAGTGTGATATGAATCCAAATCATCCAATGGCCAAATTAACAATAAGAAGAACTCAAACAAGAAGAAACACAAAGAAAATAATACGTAATCATTACAGCCTTTCGTGATGAGAGAGAAAGAAGCGTATGAAGTTACTGGAGATAAATAAAATAAAAGCTATTACGTACAAGAATGAACAGATAATTCTCCCAAACCACCAAAAGACAGAAAGAACAAGGGCAATTACAGAGATCGCCTAATGGCAACAAGCTAACAACAAGATTTAAATACGGCCAAAGCATCACCACAAAAGGACAAATCGAATTATAGATCCGTAAAATCCTCGCAAGAATTATCAAAAACTAAGAAGCAAGAGTGGAAATAACCAGATAATGAAGTTCCGTGTAAGAAGTAAAACAACATAATCCATCCAGACTCAAGAATGATCCAAAGTCACTTAAGGAAATGAGCGTAACTCAAGAACTAAGAAACCAAATAACAACAATAACCGGTTTTATTGTTGTATGAAAATAACGAGGATATAAAGAAATCGAAGCTCGACATCTCAAAAACTTATATTCCATAAAGAGAAAGCAACAAGTAACGATCCAGTCTAACAATCAGTTATCAGAAATAGTTAGGTGCATAGATAGCTTAGATCCAAGCATAAGAAAGGAAAAACAGAAAGTATAAATAGAGATCAAAAGCCAAACAGAGGGATGATCAAGAGTTTAAGAAATAACTTATCTCGCCTCTTCCTCTTCTTCTAGGTTTTCCTCATGGCTCCATTCCATCGGAGAAACCGCGGTTTCTCCTCCGATCCGCAGACCCTCTTCCTCTCGAGCTCGAGCAGTTGAGCGAAACAAAACAAAACAAGAAAAATAAGGTTAGGTTATCTCAAAGCTTCATCCAATGACCAACGAACATGATTCTCAATCAAAGGCTCGATTCAATCCAGATCAAACCGCCAAGGCAACATCCGAATCCACTAATTCTGTAAGCATCAAGAAGCGATCAAATACCAAATCGAAGGCGGTCGAAACCCCGTTTAATCCGGCGGTTCAAGGATCAAACCAAGAAACTCAATCCAAGTGATTAGATCCGGTAGTAAAATGCGTTAAATCCAGTCGAGTACCCAAACCCTCCCAACTCTCTCAACTCGGGGTTGATTCACTCAGTGAGTCAACTCAATTGAACCACCGGATCGACCAATACAGGAAATCAAACCAAGCGACCTTAACCGCGAGCACTATTATCAGCCAAACTCAATTACAGAAAATAGTTCATATCAGTGTGTTTATAACTTGTTTAGTCATATGGTTCTCCTTCATAATTTTAAAATTTTTTAATCGGAAAGGAATCATGTGATAGAAGTAGTTGACATCATATGATGGACTCTGAATATACAATTGTTGTTGCTTTTTCTAATTAACAAGAATTATATTATAGATTCATATTTGATATTTTTTAACAATTTTTAAAGTTTGCGTGATATGATTTGTTCATCTTGAATATACAAAATTAAATTTATCAACTAATTTTTAAATTCTAATAAAAATATTTTATGAAAATGATTATTTATTCACAATCTTATTGCGGAAGCAGACGAAGATTTGATTGTTCCTTAGTGGTTATAAGATATAAGAATTTTGGTGTGATTTATAAATGATTTGAAAACAATGATGGTTTGATATATAATTCTATAGTTTCTAATAACAAAATTGAGATCAATTTAATTGTGATATTTTTAAAAGCTTACTTACAAATAATTAGATGCCAGAAATATAATGTTTGGTCAGATATATATGGTTCTTTAACATATGAAGTTGAATGGAGCCCGCATACTTAAATGGGGATCTGTTTTATGAGAATACTATTACGTGCCGCGAATGATAAACTGCCTGTCAGGATAGACATTTTGCCTTTTGAATTTGAATGATCAAAATTTCAGGGAAAAAAAAAAGAATTATGATATTTTAATGAATATTAAATGAAGTTGAGGATTAAATTTGTAAATTTTATTTTAAAATAAATATAATGTAAAAGTTGATTAATTTTGTGTATATTATATAAAAAAATAGTTTAAAATTTTAAAACTTGCTTCAATTAAAATTCGATCAAATACGTTGGCTCATTTTTTCTTCAAAATTGACATTTTTTTTTCCAGTGGGGGCAAAATAATTAGTAGACTAAAATACCTCGCTGAACTTATTAGTTGGGGGAACGCGTTTATTGGTAATCAAGTGGAAGAGAAAGGACGATTAGTCTAATTGTGACGGTGGAGGAGGAAAGGAAAGTTAGGAAAGCGGAAGGGGTCCAAATGAGTACCTTTTGTCCTTCTTTTGTCCTTCTTTTGTCCTTGTGGCCTGCTGCCTTCAATATGTGGTATTCTTACATATGAGATGGAATTTTTGTTCCCGGTCTCTCTTCTTCTTCCTCAGGATCTGCCTTTCAACTCTCTCTCTCTTTCTGTCTCTGTCTCTCTCTTCCTCTTCTTACTCTTTTGAGCTGTCTTCCATGAAATCTGCATAAAAAATAATTCTTGGTTATCATTAAGGAAGATACAGTAGATACAGTTTTAGGGGAATGATGCATTCAAATAACAAGGATTCAGAATACCAAGAGTTCGTGGAAGTTGATCCAACTGGTAGATATGGAAGGGTAAATCTCATTCATCTCTTGCTTGCTCGCTGATTCGTTTGATTTGTTGTTGTTGTTTTTTTTTTTTTTTTTTTCAGTTTTATTAGTAGTTTTTCATGGTTTGCTATGATGGGCTAATTCGATTTACTCTGATCCCTCTTGTTTTCTTTGCAGTATAATGAGATCCTTGGCAAGGGTTCATCAAAAACAGTGTATGAATCCACCGCCTTCTTGTTAACTTCTCTCATTTAGAAAATCTGGAATAAAGTTGCTTAAGTTGTTAGTTGGCCAAATTTTTTTCTCAATCTCATGGGTTTCTGAAATGACTGCGTTTTATTTTTCTGCAATTTGATGGCAGATATAGGGCCTTTGATGAGTATGAGGGGATTGAGGTCGCATGGAACCAGGTGAAGCTAAATGACTTTCTTCAGAGCCCTGAGGATTTGGAGAGGCTATATTGTGAGATTCACCTTCTCAAAACTCTAAAGCACAAGAACATAATGAAATTTTGTTCTTCTTGGGTCGATGTCTCGAAGAGGAAGATCAATTTTGTCACTGAGATGTTTACTTCTGGTACTCTGAGACAGTAAGTTGATCTATTTTTAGCATATAGGTTGTGTCTTTGGTTGGTTGGGATTTGTCCCCCTTTTTTCATAGTCTATTCCGTTCCTTATTTAGGTATCGACAAAAACATAGGAGGGTTAACATTAGGGCAGTGAAGCATTGGTGCAGGCAAATCTTAAGCGGCCTGCTCTATCTCCACAGCCATGAGCCTCCCATCATTCATAGAGACCTCAAGTGTGACAATATTTTTGTTAATGGAAACCAAGGAGAGGTCAAGATTGGTGATCTTGGTCTTGCAGCGATCCTCCGGAAACCACAAGCCGACTGTTGTGTTGGTAATCTTCTAAATCACTTTGTTCAATTGAGCCTATTCTTTTTATTTGATGACAATGGTTTCCTTGTCAAAGTAAGAATTAAGATTAGCTTTTAGATTTAAATAGTTTTGTTCGAATCTACTACAGGCACGCCAGAATTCATGGCCCCAGAGGTTTATGAAGAGGCATACAATGAATTGGTTGACATTTACTCTTTTGGGATGTGTGTTTTGGAAATGGTCACCTTTGAATATCCTTATAGTGAATGTATTCACCCTGCACAAATCTACAAAAGGGTTATCTCTGTAAGATTTAAAATCCTATTCCTCTTCTGTGCTTATTTTGATTCTTTTAGTACTTTTTTTATCTGATGATGATGTATTATCTACCATAGGGTAAAAAGCCTAAAGCTTTATATAAAGTGAAGGATCCTGAAGTGAGAAAATTTGTAGAAAAATGTCTGGCCAAGGTGACAGAGAGACTCTCTGCAAGAGAGCTTTTGAACGATCCTTTTCTCCAAACTGATGAGCGCGGTCTTTCATATACCGAAGTAGACTTCGCTGCTATGGGTTTGATTCTCAAGCAACCTTATTATAATCCTTTTAGCAGTGACTGCTCCTTCATAACTAGTAGTTTCTCGTCCGATGATCTGCACTATGACATAATGGTGGAGAATGGTTGGGATTTGGATGCGACGGAGTTTGAAAAACACAGGCCCAATCTTTTCAGTCCAGGGAAAGAGCCTCATGTTAATTCAGATATCGTAATCACGGGGAAAAAGAGAGATGATGGCAGCATATTTCTGAGGCTTAGAATTTCTGATAGAGATGGTACTTCACATTGCAATTCATTTATTTTATAGGATGGGGAGCCAAGAAATGGAATGTGCTCCAAAAATATGATGTCGCGACTTTATTTTATTTTCACATGTAATATTTGTTTTGTTGACACCGTTATTATGCTCTGCAGGCAATGTGCGGAATATCTACTTTTCATTTGATATTGAAAATGATACTGCATTAGGTGTTGCTGCTGAGATGGTTGCAGAGCTAAATATTACTGATCATGATGTTTCAGAAATTGCAGAGATGATAGATGGTGAAGTGTCTTCCTTGGTGCCAAAGTGGAAGACTGGTGGTGTTGATATAGCTGAGATACCTAAGAGTGTGATTTCATCTTTTTCTGGTAATCTTGAGTCAGATGTTTCAGCAGGTTGCTCCATGTTAAACTACCTTTCGATATACAATCGAAGCTGTGGAAACCTTAATGCAGCTTCATGCACCCATGTTGACTGTGCCATTCATGGCCGATTTGAAGAGGTAACATACCATATCATTGAATCCCAGTGTGAGGAAATGGAAGCTCCATCTATCTTCTCTAGCCAGTCAGATGCTCCCCATTCTTGTAACTTAGATGAAGGGCATACAAAAATTGATCAGTCTTCCAAACATGAAGGGCGTAATCCTGAAAATTGCCCACTTAAAATTCCGGAGCATCTTGAGGAAATGCATAAAAAAGCAGCATGCCTTGACAAGCATCAAATGGAGATTGGTGAAATTAAATCTTCATCCTCTGAGTCTTCAGACTTCAGAGAGTCAAAAGAACAAAATAAGATTGCAAGTTCTTCAATTCATCGGCCATTGAAAGAATCAGCTGATAACCCAATCAAGTCTTTTCATTTGGGAAGAAACTTCTCGTATCACATCCCTTCTAATGACAGTTCTGCTACTGACGCGAACAAAGCCAACCCCCATGAGAAGAAATCTGCAAAAAATGGCAATGGTTTTCAGTGGACTGGCCACCCTTGTCAGGTGAAACCTAATAATGCAATACAGAGCATTTTCGAGAAAGGAGTTTATGTTGCCCAAGCAATGTTTTCAGTGCCAAGCCATTTCAAATGGATGACGTAGATTTAAGAAATTCTTGAAGAGCTCATGGTATGTTTCATTCTGATGAATTTTTTTTTGTAAATGGCATTCTTGTTCATTCTGTATATATACCACAGCAGGTTATTCCCTGATTATGAGGTGATCCTAAGAGAACATTTTCTTGTTTATGATGTTTCAGTCCAGAAAAACTGGCTCACGGTACTTTTCTTTATTATTGTCTTCCTACTGCATGTATAAAATGAAGCACGAATAGAGTATGTTTGAGCAAATTTATAAGTGTTCTGCTAGTTTCATGAGCTACTTCATCTCCTGTTGCCAATTTTCTGAACTGTGGAAACCATAACTCCCAGTAGAATTACTATGGAAGATTAGCATAAGCATTGCTTGATTTGTTTAGAGTTTTGTGCGCTTAATTCTGCCATTTTATTGTAAGATTAAAGTTTTACGTATAAATTTTATTCTTCCTGAATATTGAAAAGTCATTTCATGTTAGTTGAATAATAACAGGGAAATTATCCCTAAAGAGTAATTATATATGAACTTGGAAACTGAAAATGAAATGAAGGCATGAGTTGCAAAATATTGTAAGAAAAGCTCTAAATTCTTTGTTTATGGTTTGTGAAGTCTGATCCTGACTGTTGACTGACTTAGATTTTTAATTTATGAGTGTCATGTCTTATAATTATAATATGATAATTTTTTTAAATTAAGTATGGTTAGAAGCTTAATTAGGTAATTAAGTATTAATAAAAAAAATTTAAGAATAGGTATAGTCGCCCTTAGGCGGCACCTGCTCACGTCGTTCCGGTGGCATGGAGCTCTGCGTGAATGTCCTCGATTGGTGGGCGGCGACTTCAGATGGAGCGGTCGCCCACTAATCAGCGGCAAGTATCTGAAGCCAGTCACCCACTAATTGGGCGACTTCGCGATTAAAAGGTGTGAAGCCGCCGGGAGATTGACTTGGGTTATTTGTGTGAGATAAGTAACAGCGTCACGGTTTAGAGCTTGAAATGGTTCGTGACCGCATAAAGTTGATAATAATTTAATGGATGACAATCATATGAAGTTAACCAATTCATTTCAGAAATGGACAAATAATAAGAAGTTCATTATGACATAATCAAAGTTAGCGTGTACATGACTCTCAAGTTTGTAAACAGATAAATAAAATATGCAGACACAAAAGTATACTATCTCTAAACCCTCTGTGTGACAATCTTCCTGTCTGCGTGGAATAGCACCACTCAGGGTGTGTCGCGTGAGTGCAGATGGGCGATCGTGATGGTGACCTCTCCAAGATCCTCGGCGGTGCGTCATATCATCTCCTGATTGGAATATAGGGGCTGAGTCATATGTAGGAGGTAGAAGGACACGGATCAACATCATTAGAAGGACGGATCGTGAGTAGATGGCCCGGTCATGGTGATGCGACACTCTAGCATAGATCCGTAATATGTGTCACCAATATGCGCTCATCCGGGTCTCTCATATCACTCATACCTATCAACACATCCGTAAGTGGTGATCATCTGCAACAAAGTATGGTGAAAGATGTCCCAGTTGCCGCTATATAAAAAAAGAATGTAAAATTAGCACTTACATAAATATTGAATACTTATGCTTCATAAATCCATGCTCTGGCGTAGAAGTGGTCGAGGATCTGTCGGGTGACGATATCTGAGAGAAGCCCACGATCACGAACCGATATGTCGCGATCTTTCTCACACTCATCAGGCCTCGACGAGGCAATCCCTCCCTCCCAAGAAACGTGTGATTGGTGGTAATCAACCTGGACGCTTTACCCACCATCGACCATTTTGAAACTAGGGTCAACGGGGCTACATCTATGAGAATAAGGCCAGGCGACTCTATCGGTAAATGCCACTCAATCCTCTTCCACTGATAAGAGGGACTCGTCTTGCTATATGTCGAAAGCATTGAGCATTTATTTGATAGATGTCTTGCAAACGACTCCCGGATCACCACATATAGTAAAATTATGTTAAAACATAATCTACATTCTGATATTTAAACTAAAGTGTTAGCTGCAGATCCCCTGTGTTTGCATAAACATCAGCTCATTTTCTGCAAATTTATTTTATTGAACATACTTCATTCCACGTTTACAATTTAAGCATAAATATAAGTTTGCATAATTTGAAAGTGTAATTACAAACCAATGAGGCAAACCAGATATGACATATGAAAATTCGGCTTTATGAATATGCTCCCAAGCCCAAATCAAGGAGATGTAGGCAAAACCAGTTATTGGCCTGTTGCTGGTCGACTCGTCATCCCCATATAGATTTAAACGCTCCACATATGGACATCATGTTAAAGGAATTCAGGCCCTCCAGGAGTGGTAAATACTGTAGGTGGACCTCTGAACCAGAAGTATCGAGGCGGTAAGCGTCAGAAATAAAATATAAGCACGCAAGTGACGGAAGAACTCCTCTGCTCGTATGACTATGACTAGAAAGTTCTCTCGAGCCACCTCGTGGCATGTCTCGCATGTGCGACGATCGAATGTCGATGATCTGTGGGATGGATCATGATACATCACGTCGCGTCACGGTAAGGGTGTCGTCCACAAATCATCGCAGAATCGCCAGTGTCCCATCTCTTCTCCTCGCCAATCACAATCAGGCCTATGATAGGTGGCCCATCAACCCGTTGTCCGGATCATCGCGTCGGAGCGTCATCATCTCACCCGAGGTGGAAGGTATTGCGGACATCTCTCGCGGCGGTCGAGAATGATGATCTTGTGATGAAGCGTGACTCACCGATCTAGCCCACTCAGCTTCGGATGAATCTGCGTATAATGGGCCACTCCCTTCATAAGCAAGTGTGATGCGGCCAGTATGGTGCTCAAAAAAATCTAAGTACCGTCCAAATAAAAGGTAGCGTAACCAATTCTAAAAATAAAATTCACTTACGATGCTCGGTGGGTGCTCGATGTCGCCCGTGAGGGAGGCAATACTAGGATGAACCTCAGTGTAGCCTCCAATGGTGGTGGCCTCCTTAGCATATTACGTCCCAGTGAGGCGGTGCTCCTCGCCATCTGCCTAGGAAAAGAATCGCAAATATAATAGTGTTAAGATACAAGTCATTTTGTTGAAAAAATATTGATTATAATTATGAGTAAAAAAAGTTTACAATTTAATCAAAATAATGGGATCATAGTACAAAGCAAGATACCATATAAAGTTGAAAAATTTTGTAGGTTGAAGAATTTAAGGAGTGGAGAAAAATGGCTTAAAATATAAGTATAAACTTAATATTCATGCTTCACAGCACTTAGATAAAGAATACTATTTTGAGGGATGAAATGTTTGAAGGTTGAGAGCTCCTAAATTGAGCTAGATTCACATCTTTTAAAGCTCTCAAAAAATGATTGATTTAATGAGAGAAAATTAACAAAAACATCCATTAACATATTGATCGAAGAACAAAGAGCTAAAGTCAAATTGACACAAATCTTCATCAAAACACTAAGTTGAACTAATTAAATTTGAATTGAGAATAAAAGAATTGGGGCAAAAATTCAAGTTGCATGGTAGTATGAAATAAAATAAAATTAATTACTCCAACATAACAACATTCTATTTAGAAAATACAATTATATCATGGATGAAGAAAACAATCTACGAGGCATAATAAATCAAAGAGGCATGTCATATTCTAGAAATCTATTATCAAATTTTCATATGCCTTTTCATTTTGAATTCTAAAACTTTGCTTCACTAGAATAGGCATATATTTTAATTGAGTATAAGTCCAGCATAAGTGATATTTCTTAACTTAGAATTCTTTATATTGTTCTTACTATATAACAAACCTTAAAAATAATGTTCTTTTGGAAAGCCTTGATCCATAGAAACACTAAATCAAATATGATAATATATATGTGATCCAAATATTTGGATAACTTATACCATTAGTATTAGAAGTCCATAGAGTATATAGGTATATGATTTATCCTTAAGACTAATTCATCAATATCATCCTAATATTGTAATCCACCATATTCTTATTATATGTCATGCTTTAAAATACAACTAAAACTTAATTTTCTAGATCGCACAATAGATAGAATGCCGCCTAAATAGAAGACTAAACAAACCCACATCCAAAAAGAGGACAACCACCAGCCAACTGCATAAAACAACAAATCAAATCACGTGAGAATTGATCGGGGAAAGAATCCAAATGACGAGAAAAAAAGAAGTTTCTATCGAATACACGACAAGACGCGCAATCTGGTCAGACCTACGCCGCGGCCGGTAAGTTAGAGGGGAGGGCGTGCTGGGGTGGGCTCGGAGTTTGGTGAACTCTGGCGGAGGAAGCGATTTCGGGGCCGAATCGAGCAAAACAGAGGAGATAGAATGGGGTCGATCGACCCTAATATGTCGGGCAATCGCCCATTAGTGAAGCGGCGACTTCAGATAGCCGTCGCCCGATTAATAGCGGCCCGACTCGTAATATGAAACGGCTTCATAATACGGCGACCTCTTCACGTGATTCACGCCACGCCGGAACCGACGTGGCATGACCAGTCGCCCACTAATTGGGCGACTATACCTATTCTTAAATTTTTTATTAATATTTAATTACCTAATTAAGCTTCTAATCATACTTAATTTTAAAAAATTGCTTTATAATATTTAGGATCTGTTTGGGATAACTGCAGTTGCACGAAAAAATAGTAATGGAATTACTACAAAAAAAAAAAAAATTGTATAAATAAGCTGTGGTGAGTACAAATTTTTATACATTTAAAATAGTTAAACCACAGCTTTTGAGCGTCATTTGTAAGTAACTAGATCAAGTTAAAAAATACAGCTTTCTCACCGTTGCTCCCTAAATGTTTGAGCAATACAGTTCAAACTGCACTGCAAGCAGAACTCTCGCCAAAACGCACTCTTAATAATACTAGAATTTGTGAGACAATGAATGTTGGAAAATTAATCTCAAACTATATAAAATCTCTTTTCTTTTCATATTTTATCCTTAAGAGCATGATGATTATCATCATACATATCATTTTATTTTTTAATGATATGTATGATAGTTGTTTATATCATAAATATTAAATTTATATGTTATTTAGTCAATATTTATTTCACTTATTCTAATCATCTTCTAAGTTAAATCTTTATTAATCTAATTGATTTTATTTTAATAAATATTTTCCTGATTATATGAATCTTTTACAAAAATCATACGTGAATTTGTGTCATCATAGTGAACCATATATCTTAATAAAAAATGACTCTTATCATGAATTTTTATTATTTTGAATTATATGCTTAATCATTTGCATCATAATATACAATTATCTTTGATCTCATTTATATTAAGAACTCTTAATCATATGCATCATAATTTTTTCTAAATATAAAAAATAATATCAAGTCAATTAAGAGCCAATGATGATATTCTATCTTTTTTTTTTATAAAATTTATTACGACTCTAACATTAAAATTATTATTTTTATTCACTTAGAAGTTATTCTCTATTAATCCTTCCTTCCTCAAATAAATTTACACAAACTATTAATTTTTCATTTTTTTTATCCTCAAAACTACTATATTATGTTGGATTCAAATGATTCATAAAGTCATGTTGAATTAGGATCTATTTAAGGTAACGGTAGTTTTTAAAAAGTTAATTATAAAATTATTATAGAGAAAATAATTTTTTGAAAAAAATTGTTGTATTATAATTTTTTTTTTTTTTTTGAAAAACTCAAAAAATAACTTCTGTACAATCATCATATTTTAATCATTCTAATTTTTAAAATAATTTTTTTTCTTCAAATTTTTTTTAAAAATAGTTAAAAAAATTAATAGTGAAATAATACTGTTTTAATTTTTAGCTTTTTTTTTCAAAAATAAAATAAACATAAAATTATTTTAAACTCATCCTTAATTTCAGGAATAACCTGAAACAGGATGAGATCACATGGATCCAAGTTGTCTCCTCTTGACTTTTGACTCTTTTTTTACGTTAATATTGATGTTCTTAATATAACATCATTTATTATATGTTACACACCTCATTATTTACATCATTTATTAACTATTATATTTGTAATTAAAGATAATAAATGGGAAGTGCCTTGTGGCGTTCCCTATAGCTGGGTCTAATCGTTTGCTCAATAAAATAATTACTGATCGTCCTACGTGGATTGCTGTCTGCTGACTAGATACTTCGTGCCCACAAATATGATTCCGTCTTGTGTGTTGCTCTAAGTGCATCCGCCCATCCCAATTCAATTAGATGAAATTAAAAGGGATTATTTTAAAATAGAACTTAATGATAATTAGTGTTGTTTAAACGAAAAAATATAATTAACAAAATAAGATAGTCGTCAAAAACGACGACTGGCCGACGATGTGTGCGTCTGCCAGTCGTCGTTGACGAACTCTTCTTTTTTTTTTTTTTTTCTGGTTTGTAACGGCGGGGAGAGAGAGAGAGAAACGGCGGAGAGAGAGAGAGAGAGAGAGAGAGAGAGAGAGGAGATTTTATTTTTATTAATTTTTTTAAATAATATAATTATTTAAAGTATATAATTAAAATATTTTTTATAAAATATTTAATAACTAAATATTTATATATTTAGTAATTAATTAATTTATTTATATATATATTAAATATATAATTTAAAATATTTTTAATTATATATATAAATTTATAAATTTATTTAATATTTTTTTTTATTAATTAATTATGATATATATTATTTTTATTAATTTTTTGTTATATATATATAAAATTTTAAAATATATAAATAAATAAATAAAAAAAGAATAAATATATAAATATTTTATAAACTATAAATAAAGATTATATATATATTTATATTTATAAAATTTATTTAGTTATTTATATGTTTAAAATTATATAAATATTTTTAAGTTATAAAATAATTTAAAATAATTTTTTATAGAATATTTTTAATTATATATAAATATATATATGTATATATATATGTATATATATATATATATTATATAATATATATATATATATGTATATATATAATAATATATATTAATATAATCTAAATAATATAATAACAAAAAATAAATAAATAAATAAATAATTTTTAATAAATAAATAAGAATATAAATATTGTATATATATGTATATATGTATATATATATATATTATATAATATTTTATAAATATATAAATAACTAAATATTTATATGATTTTAATTGTTGTTTATTTTGTTTAACTAATTATATATTTTAAAGAGAATAAATATTTTTAAATAAATAAATAACTAGTTTTATATATATATATATATATATATATATATATATATATATATATATATATATATATATATATATTTGGTTATTTATATATTTTAATTATTTTAAATTATTTATATAACTTAAAATATTTATATAATTTAAATATATAAATAACTAAATAAATTTATAAATATAAATATATATAATTACTTTATTTTATATGGTTTATAAAATATTTATATAATTTATTCTTTTTTTTATTTATTTATTTATATATTTTAAAAATTTTATATTATATATTAACAAAATTAATAAAAAATATATATTATACATAATTATATTAATTAATAAAAATATTAAATAAATTTATAATTTATATATATAATTAAAATATTTTAAATTATATATTTAATTATATATAAAATAAATAATTAATAACTAAATATATAAATATTTGGTTATTAAATATTTTATAAAAAATATTTTTTAAATTATATAAAAATAATTATATTATTTTTTAAAATAAAATCTCTCTCTCTTTTCTCTCTTCTTTCTCTCTCTCTCTTCTCTCTTTCTCTTCTCTCTCGCCGTTTCTCTCTCTCTCCCCCATTCCAGAAACAAAAGAGTTAGTCGTCCGTCAAACGGACTGGCGCGACGTCTTGTCGTCAGTCGTCCGTTTGACGGACGACTATCTTTTATTTTCTAATTATATTTTTTCCTATAATTATCATTATCTTGCTATAATCGATTAAAACGTTAAAATTTAAATTTTTACTCAAAAAGAGTATAGCTTTATTCTCCATTAAGATCAGTATCAACTCAATTTTGTCACAATAGAATTATAATCTAGTGATTATGAGTTTTTTAATTATTAGTTTGTATTAGAGCATATTAATTTTTATTAACTGTTGACCTCATATATATGTAGTCAAAAGTACAATTATTGATTACGCTTGGGTGCGTCGGATTGAGACTCAAAATGCTGGGCGTCATCTAAAATAGTCAACGACCCTCAGTCGAGCGGACATGTTTTAAACGTCAAAATTGATCGAATATAATATTGTAAAATCTAACGATTAATCGATTAAGTTCGATCGATGTGGACGCTCACGGGTCGATAAGTTGCGGCGATATCCGACGATCTCGTTAGCGAAATTGATCACGCCGTTAGAAACTTATCATATGAGCAATTGGACGTGACGCGTCTTCGAATAATCTGGCGGTAGCCGATCGAGGTTGAAATGCGGGCGTCTCGAAAATGGTGAAACAACCTCGATTGGACGAACTTTGTCGACCGTTTAGAACATCAAAATTGAGATATAAATATTACTAAGCTTAATGATCAGTGATCTCAATCGCGCATATTAAAGTCGGGAGACAAGTCATGAGCAAGTTTCCGTTCATTATCATTGGCAAACAACGAAAACTATGAAATGAGATTGTCGCTTCAATTGGATAGTCTGCGAATATTGAATAATCAAAAGTGGTATAAATCGAAATTTAGGCTACGCTCAAAATCAACTCAAATGACTATCCAAATGAACTTCCCATCGTGTTTAGACGTCAAAATTGGATATAAATATTGCACAACTTGATGATCAACTTTCAGATAGTCATCAACGCGTCTGCATTAAGTCGGGCTGAACGGATCAATGGATCAGTTCGCGTGAAATCGTTGTTTTTTTTCTTTAAAACTGAAATCTATCAAAGTCACACTCACTCAAAGTCTTCAAAATCAGGGTTGAAAGCGGTGGCGCCGCATTGAGCTGTTTGATTTGATTCACCAAAATGCAAAGCGGATAATCGTTCGTTCAAACAATAATATCAAATTGATATATATATATATATATATATATATATATATATATATATATATATATATATATATATATATATATATATATATATATATATATATATATATATATTTATCGGCATAAATTTACATTAAAATCATTTAATAAATTTAAAATTTATTAAAAAATTCTTAAATTATCGCATGTTCAATGGTTCGCTCATATTTTCATTTCTTTGATCAACTGCCAAAAAAAAAAAAAAGGTGCGATTCCCAATTCCTCCTCATTTTTCTTCCCGCATTCTTCCTCTCTCCCAGCACATTCCCTCTCTGTTAAAAAAAGTTCTCTGCACACACGTAAAAGAATTCCTTCTCCTCTCAATCTCCTCCGTCCCGCACTGTTCCCCGCGTTCGCCGGAAACCCGCCGCCTGCGCGTCCCGCGGGCCCGCTGCCCACGTCCCCCGGAAACCCGCACATGCGCATCCTCCGGCCCGCTCCAACCGCACCGCCGTCGGGCAGTCCGCAATCCGTTCTGCCGGCGCACGCGCGCTCCATTGCCGATCCGCGAACAACACGCGCTCCACGTTCGTTCTGACCTGACCTCGTTCCGATCCTGCTTGCCGGCCCGCCAGAGCGTCTCCCGCTGCCTCAAATCCCACCGGAAACCCTCCGTGTTCAGCCGTTCCTCCAGCCCGCAAAACCGCAACCCGCATCTCGTTCCACGCTGCAACTGACCCGCGTTCCGCCGCAGCCCGCAAAACCCGTTCTGGCTCGCTGTGCCTTCAGCCTGCAGCTAGCCCACGCACTCCGCACGGCCCGATTCTACGGCCCGCTCGGCCCAATCCGCAAAGCCTCCCGAGCTGCCGCATCCCGGTCGGCGCACCCGCATCCGCTCAGCCCAATCTGCAAGGCCTCCCGCTAGTCCACGACCTACCAGCCCACGGCCCGCCAGCTTATAGCTCGCCATCCCACGACCATATTCTAACGGCTCCGCCCAGTCAACTTCCTTCCAGGCCTCCTACGCATCGTCCCGGCGTTTTCGTGCTCTTCGCTTTTCGGTTTTATGGTGGGAAGCGTCAGTGATTTTTCTTTGAATTTTGGCGTCGCGCTCCACTTTTTTTAGTTTTCACTCATGATCGAAACGTCGTCATGTGGTCTTCTTCGGTTTTCCTCCTTATCTTACTTTCCCAATGCACACCTTGTTTCCCATTGCTTTGCAGAAAAATGCATGAATATGTGGGATTTGTGAATGTGAATATATATCTCTTGTTTCTTCTGCGGGTTTGAAGATCTCAGTGCTCTTGAGTGCGATGAGATGAAAAAATCATGAGACCGCTTGTGGGCTCCGAAAATTCACCACCGACCTCTTCGATGAAAAGAGTGATTATTTAAGAGTGTCGGTGAAATTTTCAGAAGGCAGATGGAATAGTAGATAAGACACTACCCAGAGATTTTGCCCTCATTTTGTAAGGACTTTAAATCTGGTTCCAAGTTTATTATAGGTGCAAGCACCTATAGTTAATTATCCCTCTCAATGTTGAGAGAGAACTTTCGATTAAGGCTAGTCGTTAGCGTATAATAGCATCATGTATAGTTTAAAATTTAGAATTTAGAATTTATGAAAATCATTATATTTAACTTAAAGTGGATGGTTGGGGGAACGAAGACGTGCCCGATCTAGATCCCATGGTTTATCATCACGTGTCTGGTCTACTTAGTCGGAGGAGGTAGTCGACCATCTGTCGGATGATCCTTATCCAACACATGGGTTACGTTGTCCAAGATCCTTGTAGACGGGGTGGTGTTTATCAGGACATGCTTAAGTCTACCTTAATAAAAGACCTTTTCCCAATCAAGTATACCTTTTAACACAACTCAAAGGCGGGGAGCATCGAGGCTCTCGTGATCGTAATATAATGGTTCCATATGGAGGCAACCACGGTCAGGACTCGGTCGCGTCATGTGTGCTCTTGGCACTCGCATGACCAGTCATGTCGCACGGCATGATTGTTTGAGTAAACATAATTGTGTACTTGATTTGACTTTGGCTCCTTTGTGAGCTAAGGTTTTCTTAATTTATCATCTTTAACAAACTATTACGGAAGACGAGTTAAATTTTTTTGGCTTTATGTTTTTAATATTGAATTTCATTTTGACATTTTATAACTTAGTGATTTACGTGATTTTATGCTTGTATTGATATTTGAATTTGATTAATTTGATTTGAGCCTGCAAGCATATTTTGATGGTAATTATCCCCTCCGGTTGAAATCTTCATTCAACACAGCCATCATCAGGATGGTTAATTGATTGAATTAAATATATTTGAGAACTTTAGATCCTGTCAACTCTATTTAGCTCATAATAGAGGATCATATCTACTCTATCATGGTAATTAGCTTCTCAATATTTTAGTTGAAATTCTTATAATAGATTTTTAGATTTTGTTAGCTTAGACTTAGTAGTTAAATCAGAATCAACTTAACATAGTGTTAGGGCCCATGATGGTGTTTAAATAATTTAATTTATTATTTTAGATCTTGATTACTCCATCAATTTAATAATAGAGAATCATATCTAGATTCATATTTTGAGGATTTTGAATTTGAGAATATTAAATATAATATCATAAATATTTTGATAATAGTTACCCCTCTATTTGATATCTTCAATCAACTCAGCTATCATTTGGAGTTAGGAGATAGTCATTATACTACCAAATGATAGAATAGCTCGAGATTTTTTCGCGGAGAAAGCTATAACAAAATCATTAGGTTTTGTTAACCGACTAGTCGTAGACCCCAGGAATCAACCTGACATTCGACTAAGTTTAAGCATTCAGCATAGTTTCGGGGCCCATGCAGGTGTATTTAAGAATGCTTGCGCACTTTTAAGACATTGAATTTGAGTTTTAATCATGACTCCTAATGTGTACAAAGCTCATTCCATTGAATTATTTAAGTGAATCCTGATATCACAAATCTGAATATTTGGTTTTCTGATTTGTGTACTATCTATTTTATTAAAATTTTGGTTATTTGCGTGCATTTTGAGATGAAAAGGTTGAATATGGGCCCACTTCATAATGCATGGAATAGTTCAATTGAAGTCTTAATTAACGCCTTATGTTCGCTTGTATGATGTGTTGCGAATTCGGTAGCATAGAAGATGTTATAGATTGATCTAATATCTTATTAGATTTTTCAGATTAATATTTAATTGATTCCAATTTAGCTTTGTGCCTTTTGATTAAAATTTGCACTTTAAATCTTTATGTCCAAGCACATGCAGGTGTATCTAAGAATGCCTTAATTAATGTCTTATATTCGCTTGTACGATGTGTTGCGAATCCGGTGGCATAAGACATTTCAGCTCTTATTCAATTAGTTAAAATAATATATGTTTTCTTTTGCATTTAGTTTTGAATTCATTGAATTCTTAAACTTCAATAAAACTTGGCTAATGTTTGTTGATGAGCTCGTAAAATCATCACGAATCTTATTTAAATTCTCGCCACATTCATCCATTCACATAGTGCACTCAGTGCTTATTGAAGGCTTTACATCTTCATTGTAATTTATTTTATTCTTCCCTCTATATGAACTATCAAGTTGATGAGCCTTCAAGTTCTCAATAAATTCATCATTTTTATTTAAGTTTAATTTAAGCTTATTAATACTCTTATTTAATCATATTTAAGCTTTCAAATTTTGGCAACCTCTAGTCCCCATATAGGGTGCATGGAGGCTATTCGATCTTCCATTATCGAGCATAGCGGTCAATGTCTTGCGACACTACGGTGTGGTCTTAACGCCATTTCTGAGAATAACAAGTTCTTAAGTATAAAAGAGCATATATGTAGGTTTATTCTTTAATTTATCATTTTCAATTAAGTTCAATTTATGCTCGTCAATAATTTTATTTGATTTTGTTTAAGTCTCCAAACTCTGGCTTCTCTGGCGTGAGTCCTCATAGCCTTGATCTTCCTTGTCGGTACTCTGCCTTCTATCTCAACTGTAGTCTTAAGACTCTAGAGTTTTCAATCTGTAATTTCAATTGATTTTAATTTTGAGTTAATAGTTCATTTTGCGTTAAATTAATTAAGATCTCGCATTTTGGTATGGCATCTTACATAGTACATGAGTCTATTCAACCTTCTCACTCTGCGAGCATGGCGGTCAATCACCTTGGCCTAGTGGTCTTTTAACCTGCCAACTCTACTGAGCATAATAGGGTCTTTAAACACCTGCATAAAAAGAGAATATATGTTAGTTTATTTTTAATTTATCATTTCCAAATAAGTTTAATTTATGCTCGTCGACACTTTAATTTGTTCTAGATTAGGTCTCCCGTCAATCCAAAATTGACCTCCGGCATTGTCCCGCGCGGGTCTATTTAGTCTTCGATTTCCGAGCATAGCGGATGTCTTGCGACCTCTGATATACTCAAGCTCTCTTGCATAGCGTCTTCAAACCGCAATTTTAATTTAGATTTTAATTTTGAATTTATAGTTCATTTTGTATTAAATGAATTAAGTTCTCTGTCAATTTGAAATTATATCCCGTCATCGTAGAGGGTTGCATCGAGTCTATTCAACCTTGGATGGCGCGATTATGTCTTGCGGTCTTGCGTAGTCTTCTAACCCAACTCTCTTGAGGCAGGCTCTTCAAACACCTACTAGTTCATAAGAATGGGATGTCTGAACTTCCTGAGATCATGAAGGTTTTGAAGGATCTCTTGAAGAAGATTCATCCCCTTCTTTCCTTTCTTCAATGAAGGGATGCAATGTTTGATCAAATCATGGTCTCCTTCAAGAGCTTGCAATCTCTTATGAACATGATCAAGTTCCTCTGCAATAGCCAGCTTCTTTTGGCCCACTGCAAACTTTGCAACTGAGTCAGGTGAGCTGCTATCAAGTGAATCATGTTTTGCGCTAAGTTTTTCTATATTTTCCAACCTGATGGCATCGAATAGGGGCAGAAGACTTTTCCCTCGATAACCCACACATCTTTGCTCACAGAAAAGCTTTCCATTAGTTTGTAGGTTAGGTGAAGAACAAGCGACAGATCCACAGTGCATATCATTGCCTAGCAGCTTGCAATCTCCATTGACTCCGTGGCCATTTTCAGCCAAATAGTGTGTAGTTGTTTCTGGATCACTAGTCTCATCTTCATCATCCATGCTAAAAAGCTTCTCCAGCAGTGCTTTGAGCTGCTTAAGTATGGGGAGTCTATTCTTCTCAAATTTGGTTAAACATCCATCCAATGTATCCATATTTTCCCCCATAGATTAAAATATCAACAGAGGAAGTGTTCTGTTGCCCCTTTAACATCTGATGCATAACCTTCTGCTAGCTAACATCTCCCACACTCATGTCCAGCCGTGGTCTCTTCTGAGCACGTAAAATTCCAGCAGCCTAGGCCATTGACTGATAGGTCAAACTCAAAGCAGCTTGCTTCTGAATCTGCTCATTTTGAGGGCTCGGCTGGACAATTGATGAACCATCAATGACTGAGGAGCCCGAAATGTTGTTGGATGAGGACATTGGTGAAGCTGGAAGATGCATGTAGGATTCATCATTGATGCTGGAGCTGCTCAGAAGCTGCGGCCCACCTGAAAAAGAGGAATTGGCATCCGTGACCTGAGAACTCGCACCCATGCTGGGCCTAGATGAGTTTGCTGCACTATTCAGAACTCCATGATTCATGTCACCGGAAGCAGCATTACCAAACCCAGAACGCGCAGTCCCTGACATGGAGTTAGCTGTTTGGATGTATCAAGTTCTTCCCTTACAAACCCTAAAAGATAAGTGGATCGAAAGCCACTCGATCAACAACAACCAAAAGCTTCCCTTTTCATTCCCTCACCGCCCTTGAGCGACAACTTGAGCCCAAAAACTAGCTTCACAGATCAAACCTGATCGACCACAAGCGGAGACGAGACGATCAGAAGAGAAGGGGTCCTCCCATGGTCCCTTAGTGTTGTGTCTTTGCTTCCTACGGAGAAGGAAAAGTGGCAGGTCGAGCTTTCTTTCTACTTGAGGGTACGGTTGTGAAGGAGGAAATGATAGAGAAATATGTGGGAATCACATGGGTAAGGAGGGCTTAAGCTACTGGGATGTGAGCATACATCGAGACGTCTGCTTTGGGGGAGCAAGAACAAAAGAGAGTGGAGCAGTGAGGAGTGGCCGTTTACCCGCCGCGGTGAAAAGTGGCTCCTTTTGAGAGCCTGTGCTCCATAAAAGGAGACGAGGAAAGGGTAAGGGACGGATGAACTGGGGAGACCGAGCTGTTCTGCCTACAGTGAAAGAGATCACGTCTCCTCTTTTTTTGCCTTCCGTAAGGATAAGATAAAGCTTTAATAAATGGGGTGATATGGGGCAGGTGATGTGGCGATCTATAATTAGTTGAATTGGAGATGAAGGCATCTGGGTGGCTGCCAGTTTCAAAGCGTTGATCAATTATGATTAAGATATAATTAAATAAATTTATCTTAAAATATATGTTAATTTCGATGAAATTTTAAGCGCGACAAATTTAGTCAAATTGGATGTCTATTCTAGGTAATTTCGACCTTCGGACTTGATGGCGTAGTGTTTTATGAGAGGTCATTTTGGCGACTTTCGTGGTGTTGACTCGAATCGCATTTCAACGCTCATTGCCGTTACGCCGGACTTATCATTAAATCAATCAATCTTCGATAGATTCTACATTTTGAAGCTATCTTATGAATAAGTCATTGGATCTCCTTATATGCTTCGAACTGATCAATTTTGTTGATTTTGCATTATGTCGACATGATTCGATGATGATCATTTGGTGATCAGTTTGAGCTCGATTATCCCTTCAGGCAATTCGATTTGTAGGCTTGACTTTGATTTATGACATGTATATGGAGGTCAACAAATACCCCCCAACAGATGTGATTCATGCATGAAGAGAGTCACGTTTGTTGAAAACTAGTTGACCCTTTGGGCTAGCCACAGAACTGGGATCATTTTACCTTTCAACTTTGATGGTTCACTGAAAGTCTCTTTATTTTTTTTATCTTCACAGATTTGGATTTCGTCCAACCCTAGCTTTGTGCTTGATCAGGTTGGATGGAGGAATTAGTTTATATTGCTTTGAGATTTGAAATTCTTTCTATCCTAGCTTTGAGCTTGACGGACTTTGATAAAAGATTGACCTGATTTGTCTATATTAACTTGTCAGGAAGTGTATATACGCCCTAAGTCCTATGCTTGCTGCTTTGATGGACTCGTTGAAGGGTGCATACAGTTGACCCAATATTCTGGATCATATTAGGTCAATGTTGAGTTATCAGTTTAACACTGTGTGCTTCAACAGACTAAATATCCATGAAATTCTTTTAGTTCGACCATTGCCTTTGTATGAACTATAGAATTGCTTCCTCGGTCCTGTGATTTCTGCTTTAACGGACTTGATGAGGAGATTGGCTTTGATCTGTGCTTTGAGCTTGATCAGATCATTTGAGATGAGATTGGAATATCACATTATAGGCAATATATGGATTAATTTGAGACTACTTTGAATTAAGAGTTATTTCCTCAAATTGTCTTGGTTCGTCAATCGAGCGAAAAGATCTCTTGAATTTTGGTTGCTTATAGTCGCTAAGCTGGATTTGGTTTGAGATTGAACAACTATCATCATTGGACTGACAAACAGGGGCTCTTTCACTGCAGCCTTTTCTTGTAGCTTGTTGAGTGAGGAGAGCGTCAGCACCTTGGCCATTTGTAGGCTTATTGAGTCTGACCTTTAGAACCTACTCGAGTTTTTTGACTCAAGCTATGATGGGTTGGTGGTTTAGTCATCAAACTGACGAACGAGGGCTCTTTCACTATGTCCTTTTCTTGCGATTTGTTGAGTGAGGAGAGCGTCAGCAACTCGGCCACCTATGGGCTTGTTGAGTCCGACCTTCAGAACCCATCAGTGTCCTAGACTTGAATATGTAGAGGTTAATATTTTTCCTACTTTAGCTGATTGAAGCTTCCAAAACTATGAGTTCTTCTAGCTTGATCTTCAAATTTTGACGAATTTAGAAGACAAACTTTTGATATTTAAGATTATCTTTCATGCTTGTGGTTGATTCTTTTTACTCTTGCAAGAGCCTACAACTTTGACCATAACAGTTATAGATATATTCAGAGATCTCGGCATAAAGCTCGATATCAACCTAAATATATACAAGAAGACCTCTTGTTTTGTAGGAGAGGGTTGAACAACCTTGATCATAAAAAAAAGGCTCCTATCTGATAGGAGGATTGCATATTAGTTCAGAAATATATTCCAAAGTTTGATTTCCTTTACTGCAAAATAGAAAGGATATTTTTTATTTTTTATTTAATCATAATATGTATCTATCTAAGGATCTCGGCTTAAAGCATGATGTCTACTTAGATAAATATATAAAAATGCCTCCTGTTTAATAGGGGGCTTTCGCAATAATTGTTGAGAGAATTTTAAATGTCTTTAGTTTTATGCTTTGTGCTATCGAACTTGTTGAAGACTTCCTCCTAAGAGTTTGAAATTTGTATTTTCCTCTTATCCTAGCTTCGTGCCTTAGTAGACTTGATGGAGTTGATGACTTATTGTTGAGATGAAAATGTCTTTAGTCCCATGCTTTGTGCTTTCGGACTTGTTGAACACTTCCTCCTGAGAGTTTGAAATTTATATTTTTCTCTTGTCCTGGCTTCATGCCTTAACGGACTTGATGGGGTTGATGATTTGTTGTTGAGATAAAAATATCTTCAGTCCTATGCTTTGTTCTTTGACAGACTTGTTGAAGACTTCATCTCGAAATTTAAAATTTGTATTTTCCTCCTGTCCTGACTTTGGGCCTTAGCGGACTTGATAGAGTTAATTAGATGAGAATTTCTTCTATCCTATGCTTTATGCTTTGATAGACTTGTTGAAGATTTCATCTCAAGGATTCATATCCTATATCTCCTTTTATCCCGGCTTCATGCCTTGACAGATTTGATGGAGGAAAATCCTGAGTTATCTTGAAGACTTGTCAGGCGATATGAAATTACCTTCTGCCTTAGCTTTCTACTTTTGTGAGCTTATAGAAGGATGTCTGTCGATGACCTAGCCCTCAGAGCTTACGTTGGGTCAGTGGAGAAGAATCATCATTCCTGTGCTTTGCGCGTAACGGACATGTTGATGACATCAATCCCTTAGTTCAGCTTTTGGCTTTGTATGAACATTGGGGTGACTTCTTCGGTCCTTTTCTTTTTGGTTACCTAGACTTGCTGAGGAAGAGTTTCATTCGGTCTTTGCTTTTTTGCTTTAACAGACTTGTTGAAGGAGTTGTCATTTCTCATTTGATATTGATACCAAATTCGGCTTAGTGCTTTCTCGAGTGAGTATCTTTTTGTTGGATTTTGAACAAATGACCTTACGACCATTAGGGATGATCTCCCAGTCTAAGCCACTTGAACTCACCAAGTTGGAGGGATTTGGAGATTTGGATGCTCTTGTCTTTGAACTAACAAAGTAGGGGGATCCCTTACTATGACCTTGGTGGAGTATTTAGTGAACTGACTTCGATATATTTGGGCTTGTTGAATCGACCTTATGCACTACTTGAGTATTGGACTTGAGCAATTGATGATGAAGGATTTTATCATCGGGCTAATGAGATGGGGATCACTTAGCGACCTTTTTTGGCATGTTGAGTAAGTAGATCTGTCGACTCTCATATTTAGGTTGACCTTATCCACTCAAGCCTTAGATTTGATGTATGAATGGAAGATGTGTTTCCAACTTGATTTGTTGCAGTTTGCAGACTTGAAAATTTCTCTTTTTGGGTAGTAAGACTTTGAGACTTGTGAACTTTGAATACATAATTTGAATATGTATATGGAGATCTCGGCCTTAGGCGTGATGTCAACCCAAATATAATAGAAAGACCCCAGGAGAGCGATTTTTTACATTTAAAAATGCCCCTGTCGAGGATTTTTCTTCATTTTAGAAATGCATTCTTGTATTACAAGAGAATTTCCAAAAAAACTTACACATATAATGTGATGAGGAATAATTAGTCTTCTCGACCATGATGATTCCTTCTTGAAAAGCTCGAGGGCGTCTTGTATGAATGCTTTGGACATCTTCACTCGGTAGACTTCTAAATTTTATTGAGCTTGGAGCCTAGCTTCGTCAAGCACATCAAGCTCTTCTATTCGTAGATAGAAATTCTCATCTAAAGTGAGATTGTGTTCAATGGCTACTCAGAGTGAAGATAGTTCAACTTCAAGTGGTAGAACTGCTTCAACCCTAAATACTACTGCATAAGGAGTGGATTTTGTGAGAGTCTTGTAGGTGGTGCGGTAAGCCCATAAAGCTTCAACAAGCTTGGTATGTCCTATTTCTTGTAAGGATTTTTAAGTAGCTTGACTAGTGTTTTGTTGAAAGCCTCGACCAAGCCATTTACTCTATGATTATAAATCAACGAGTATTGTCAATCAATCTTATGTCGATCAATAAATCTATAAATTTTAGTGCTTTTAAAGGTTGGGTCATTGTCTGAGATATTGTTGGCTTCTATTCTACATACATAGCCACATCGAATGATCTCATGATATAGGGTATTGCCAACATAAGCATATAGTCGAAGCCTTTTCTCAAGTTGTGCATCCATCGACTTATTGCTCGGCAATTTGCTTTTTTAAAAGTAGTCGACGAAGTGTTGTCTCCAATCTTCCTGCTCTTCTACTGTAAGGATTTCACTTTGTGGTGTTGGAGTTTCTTCAGATTGAGGTCTTGCCTCCTGAATAGTCCGAGCCTCATCTTGTTGATTTCGATGAGCAATTTGTAAGGGAGTGTGAGGAGCAACGTGAGTTGCATCCTGCTGGATTGCATTTGATGACCCCTCTTCCAGCGGGAATTTTAGATTTATTGGCTTTTGGACCCAATGAGTGCGAACACTGATTAGTATAAAACCGTCGTCGCCCATATTTTCCATATCTTTGGCTAACTTAGCCAGGCAATCAGCTTTGTTATTCTTGCATCGAGAAACCTGAGTTATAATGATATTTAAAATTTGCTTCATAAGCTCGAGAACTCGTTTGTAATACTGAGCCAACTCAACCTTATTGATTTTGTAAATACCTAGCAATTGATTGATTATGAGAATCTGGTCCCATGTAGATGGCTTCCATGACCTTCCACCAGCTTCATATTCTACTTTTTGGTTCAGTTAACATGTAGGAGTTATTATACATTCTATAATCAAGGCTAGCTGAGCCTTTGAGATTTGAGGGTGAGTATATTTGATGGATGAAGCTCCATCAAAATACATATCATATTTGTTGCTTTTCCTTTTCATATATATGCATGATCTCGCTCAAGAAGATCATCATAAATGAATCTCGGGATATTGCAACAAAGAAGTCTGCTAGAATTTGCCCCTTCACCCCTTTCTAGGGAACATATGCAATGTCAAATTGTAACATAAGAACAACCCATCGTGCCAAGCGACTTGTCAACATTAGTCTTGTCATCAAGAACTTCAACGGATCAATCCTTGAAATGAGAGTAATTTTATGAGATAACATATAATGGCATAGCTTTTGAACAGCAAAGATTAATGTCAAACAATGCTTCTCAATTGGAGAATAGTGTATTTTTGCTCCGAGAGCATTCTCCTTTCCCTCTTCATTATGTTATGCCAACAGAGCTCCTAGAGATTCATCCAGTGATGTTGTATATAAGATGAGAGGCTTCCACAGGATCGATGCAAGAATAGATTCAACGTACTTCTTGATACTATCGAAAGCCTCTTGACATTCTTTGTCCCATTTGAAAGGAGTATCCTTTTACATCAACTTCTTCCTCTTGGACGAGGATCTCTGATCGACGCCTCTAATAAATTTCTAGCTCGGAGGACTACGATCGAGCTTGATCTCCTCTCGAAGATATAGAGCTGGTTGGTGACAGGATCTCTTGGATGACTCTCAAAGGTAATGACTGTCAGAAATTTCATAACATATGACATTTTTCTTAGGTATACATTCTTGATGAGTTTTATTTGTGGCAGATCATTGGGAGTGCAATATAGATGTTACACTGCTATCTTTCTTTAAAGCAGTTTCACTTTGAGGCTTTGGCCTCCAAATTTGCTTACATTTTTGCTGAGACATTTCGACAGTGGATTCTTAGACATGTGGTCCAAGTGTCACGCCTCGATGCTCATCGTACGGGACTTGAATTGGTTGACATTTTGTCGAGGTTCTAGGAGAAGGTCTCCTTAAAGAAGCAACTCTAGCCTTCTTAATGATAGGACTTTGTTATTTTCTTTTCATCAGTCCTTTCTCCTTAGCAACTTTAAAGACCCGATACACTCTTGCATATACATTTTAGAGTTTCCTCATTGAAGAAGCCGGAACATGACATTATCAAGTCCAGAAGGACTATTTGATTTGACCAGTAGAGTTGTTCTGCTTTACCCATCTTAGGCTGTCAACTTGTTATGGTTTGGAACACTCACTTCTGGTTTCACAGTTGGTTGTATAATTTTTTTATTTTAATAATGGTTGTGAAGCACACAGTTCAATGTTTCTCTTTCTCTGCTACCTCTGGGTTAGTTTGCTTCCTAATGAGGAAGCTTTTGCGTTGCCACTTCTTCTTGAAGCTTCGGCCTCCATATTTATTTATTTATTTTTACTGGGACCTTTCGGTAGCAGATTCTCGAACATGAGGTTTAGGTGTCACACCTTGATGTTCACCATGCAGGACTTGTTCTTGAGCCTTTGCTCTCCAGATTTATTTTTCTTTCTACTGGGACCTTTCGGTAGCGAATTCCTGGATGCACTGTCTATGTGTCACGCTCCGATGCTCACCATACAGAACTTGTTTAGAATGATCTTGAGTTCTTACTACCACTGGTGGTAGTTTTTATAGTGGAGCATTCTTGGCTTCTCTGATAATTGGCCTTTGATATATCTTCTTCATAAGGCTTTTTTCCTGGACAACCTTCAGGACTCTATGTACTCAAGCAGATAAAGTTTTAAGTTGTTTCTTCTGAAGAGTTGGAGCTGACTATTGTTGATCCCAAAAAGACTGCTTAACATCACCAATAGAGCTATTCCTTTTCACCTATCTCAAAATTTTCAAATTTATTGTGGGGTAGGAATACTCGCTTCTGGTTGTAAGGTTAATTGTGTAACAGATGGCCCATATGAGGGCTGATGAGCTCACAGCTTAGCATTTCTTCTTCTCCTTTGCCTTCCAATCAATTTTTCTCTAGAATAGAAGACTTCAACATTATGTCTTCTTAGTGCGAAAGATTCAACTGACAAAGTAGTCACATTCATAGATATGATTGAAACTTTCTGCCTATTGACAATTCTTTTCATGAGCGGCACAAAATAATCTTTGAATACAAAGGCTCTCTTTGAGGAATCTTAGTAGCAGTAGTGGTCATTCCAGTTGTCCTCCTCCCTTGCATAGGTTGGTGTGTACAATATGTAAGTGCTTCAAGTAGAGGATTATTTGCAGCAACGATGGATGGGAAGTCTACACTACCAAATTGAATAGTAGCTCCACCATCTCCAGTATTGACAATAGCGCTAGCATGACATATGTTCGCTCCACAACCTAGCGACATAATGAACGATGCGTTCTGCAGATCTATCGATATAGAGAATAATCAGATCAGTCATAATAAGATGACAGATTTAACTTTAAATTTAATGATAATTGATTTTAAATTTTAATTTTATCAAGTTCTACTGCTACTATAGCTCAAATTCGACTAGCCAAAGATGGAAAGAGAAACCATTCCCCAGTGGAGCCGCCAGAAATCTATGGGCTCCAAAAATTCACCATCGACCTCTTCGATGAAAAGAGTGATTATTTAAGAGTGTTGGTGAAACTTTTAGAAGGTAGATGGAATAGTACATAAGACACTACCTAGAGATTTCGCCCTTATTTTGTGAGGACTTTAGATCTAGTTCTAGGTTTCCTATAAGCGCAAGCACCTATAGTTAATTACCCCTCTCAATGCTGAGAGAGAACTTTCGATTAAGGCTAGTCGTTAGGTCGCTTAGTGTGTAGCGTATAATAGCAACATGTAGAGTTTAAAATTTAGAATTTAGAATTTATGAAATTCATTATATTTAACTTAAAGCGGATGGTTGGGGGAACGAAGATGCGCCCGATCTAGATCCCATGGTTCCGTCATCCCGGGGTGTCGTGGTCCTTACTCTACTTAGTCATAGGAGGTAGTCGACCCAACCTAACCGAAGAATCCTTATCAACAACACATGAGTTACGTCGTCTAAGAAATCCTTGTAGACCTGAAGTGGTGTTTGTCAAAGGAGAGATGCTTAAGTCTATCTTAGCTAACAGAGGGCTTTTTGCCTAATCAAGTATACCATATGGCTCACAACTCAAAGGGCAGAGCCATTGGAGAGCATACGGGCTACAATCATGATCGTAATATAATGGTTCCATTTGGTGGTAACCACCGTCGAAGGACTCGGTCATCGCGCATCATGTGGAGCCTGGCCCACGCTGAGGACACCATCCTTGTTGACATGAGATTGTTTGAGAGTAAACATAGTTACTTGATTTGACTTCTTTTGAGCTAGGATTTTCTTAATTTGTCACCTTTAACAAACTAAGGTGAGTTGAATTTTTGGCTTTAAGTTTTAATATTGAATTTCATTTTGACATTTTATAACTTAGTGATTTACATGATTTCATGCTTGTATTGATATTTGGATTTGATTAATTTGATTTGAGCACAAGCATATTTTGATGGTAATTATCCCTCCGGTTGAAATCTTCATTCCACATCATCGGTGATTAATTGATTGAATTAAATATATTTGAGAACTTTAGATTCTATCAACTCTGTTTAGCTCCTAATAGAGGATTAGATCTACTATCACATGACATAATTAACTTCTCAAATATTTGGCTAAGTTGAAATTCTTATAATAAATTTTTAAGTTTTATTAACTTCCCATATCTAAATCGGAATCAACGCGATCCTCAGACACTAAGTTTAAGCATTCAGCATAGTGTTGGGGCCCATGATGGTGTTTAAATCATTTAATTTATTATTTTATATCTTGATGACTCTATCAATTTAATAATAGAGGATCAGATCTAGATTCATATTTTGAGGATTTTGAATTTGAGAATATTGAATATAATATCATTAATATTTTGATAATAGTTACCTAGTTGATATTTTCAATCAACTTTATCATTTGGAGTTAGGAAATAGTTATCGAAATTAACTTCTCGAGATTTTCTCAGTGGAGAAAGCTATAACTATCATTAGGTTTTGTTAACCCACTGACCCAACCAATCAACCTGCGGCATCCCACTAAGTTTAAGCATTTAACATATGTGTCTTGGTGTATTTAAGAATGCTTACACACTTTTAAGACATTGAATTTGAGTTTTAATCATGACTTTTAATGTGAACAAAGCTCATTCCATTAAATTATTTAAGTGAATCTTCATATCACAAATTTGAATATTTGGTTGCCTCGTGATTTGTGTACTATCTATTTTATTAAAATTTTGGTTATTTGCATGCATTTTGAGATGAAAAGTTTGAATATAGGCCCACTTCATAATGCATGCAACAGTTCAATTAAAGTATTAATTAACGTCTTCTGTTCTCTTGTACGATGTGTTGTGAATTCGGTGGCATAGAAGATGTTATAGATTGATATAATATCTTATTAGATTTTTCAGATTAATATTTAATTGATTCCAATTTAGCTTGCACAGCCTTTTCAGACATTAAAATTTGTACTTTAAATCTTGATGTCCGAGCACATGCAGGTGTATCTAAGAATGCATTAATTAACGCCTTATATTCGCTTGTATGATGTGTTGCGAATCTGGTGGCGTAAGACCTTTCAGCTCTTATTCAATTAATTAAAATAATATATGTTTGCTTTTGCATTTAGTTTTGAATTCATTGAATTCTTAAACTTCAATAAGACTCGACTAATGTTTGTTGATGAGCTCGCAAAATCATCATGAATCTCATTTAAATTCTCTAGGACACACTTCATCCATCATCACGCGGTAACTCAAGTGCTTATTAAAACGCTTTACACATCTTCGTTGACAAGCTAATTTATTTTATTCTTCCCTCTATGTGAACTATCAAGTTAATGAGCTTTCAATTTCTCAATAAATTCATCATTTTTAATTTAAGTTTCATTTAAGCTTATTAATATTCTTATTTAATCATATTTAAGCTTTGTGTCAATCCAATTTTGACCTCCGGCATCGTCATGGGGCTTATTTGACGCCTTAGCATTAAGGTCTTATGATACTACGGTATCTTTAACTGCCGACTTTTACTAAGCATAACAGGGGCTTCAAACACCTGTATAAAAAGAGCATTTATGTAGGTTTATTCTATAATTTATCATTTTCAAATAAGTTCAATTTATGCTCGTCAACAATTTTATTTGATTTTATTTAAGTTTCCCAAAACTCCAAAATTTGGCAACCTCTCGGCGTCGTCCCCGCATTGGGGGCTGCATCGGGGGTCTATTTGGTCTTCCCGTCAGCTCTACTGAGCATAACGGTTAGTGTCTCGCAATACTACAGTCGTGGTCTTCTAACATGCTAGCTCTACTAAGCATAACAGGGTCTTCAAACACCTACAATTTTAATTCAGATTTTAATTTTGAGTTTATAGTTCATTTTACATTAAATTAATTAAGTCCTCTCAATCGCATTTGGCTCCCATCTTCCCCACAGTACGAGTATATTCGACCTTTTAGCTCTCTTGACATAATAAGTCAATGTCTTGCGACTTTTGATCAATCTTCTAATTTCTAGCAGGATCTTCAATACAAAAAAGAGAATATATGTAAATTTATTTTTAATTTATCATTTCCAAATAAGTTTAATTTAAGCTCGTCGACACTTTAATTTGTTCTAGTTTAGGTCTCTCGTCAATCCAAAATTTGGCAGCCTCCCGGCATTTTCCCCGCATAGGGGGTTGCATCGTGGGTCTATTTGGCTTTCCCGTCATCTCTACTGAGTATAACAGTTAGTGTCTTGCAACACTACGATGTGGTCTTCTAGCACACCATCTCGAGCATAACTCTTTCACTTGCAATTTCAATTCAGATTTTAATTTTGAGTTTATAGTTCATTTTGTATTAAATGAATTAAGTTCTCTGTCAATTTGAAATTTGGCAGCCCTCATCCCATGGGAGTCTATTGTTCCGACTCTCGACCATAACGATCAGTCTCTTGCGACACTGCGACCGTAGTCTTCTAACCTGCCAGCTCTACTGAGCATAACAGGGTCTTCAAACACCTGCTAGTTCATATTAGAAGTTAGAATTCTGGCATGTAGCTGAACTTCCCTGAGATCATGAAGGTTTTGAAGGATCTCTTGAAGAAGATTCATCCCCTTCTTTCCTTTCTTCAATGAAGAGATGCAATGTTTGATCAAATCATGGTCTTCTTCAAGAGCTTGCAATATATTATGAACATGATCAAGTTCCTCTACAATAGCTAGCTTCTTTTGGCCCACTACAAACTTTGCAACTGAGTCAGGTGAGCTGCCATCAAGTGAATCATCGATTGCGCTAACTTTTTCTATATTTTCCAACCTGATGACATCGAATAGGGGCAGAAGACTTTTCCCTCGATAACCCACACATCTTTGCTCACAGAAAAGCTTTCCATTAGTTTGTAGGTTAGGTGAAGAACAAGTGATAGATCCACAGTGCATATCATCGCCTAGCAGCTTGCAATCTTCATTGACTCCATTGCCATTTTCAACCAAATAGTGTGTAGTCGTTTCTGGATCACTAGTCTCATCTTTATCATCCATGCTAAAAAACTTCTCCAGCAATGCTTTGAGCTGCTTAAGTATGGAGAGTTTATTCTCCTCAAATTTGGTTAAACATCCATCCAATGTATCCGTATTTTCCCCCATAGATTAAAATATCAACAGAGGAAGTGTTGTGTTGCCCCTGTAACATCTGATGCATAACCTGCTACTGGCTAACATCTCCCACACTCATGTCCAGCCATGGCCTCTTCTGAGCACGTAAAATTCCAGCATCCTATACCATTGACTGATAGGTCGGACTCAAAGCAGCTTGCTTCTGAATCTGCTCATTTTGAGGGCTCGGCTGGACAATTGATGAACCATCCATGACTGAGGAGCCCGAAATGTTGTTGGATGAGGACATTGGTGAAGCTGGAAGATGCATGTAGGATTCATCATTGATGCTGGAGCTGCTCAGAAGCTCGGTCCACCTGAAAAAGAGGAAATGGCATCCGTGACCTGAGAACTCGCACCCATGCTGGGCCCAGATGAGTTTGTTGCACTATTCAGAACTCCATGATTCATGTCACCGGAAGCAGCATTACCAAACCCAGAACACCTAGTCCCTAACATGGAGTTAGCTATTTGGATGTATCAAGTTCTTCCCTTACAAACCCTAAGGGGGTGTTTGGCAGTTACTAGAATTTAGCTAAAGCTAAATCCCAAATCACCATCGAGGATTTAGTAAATCATGATCGTAAATCGTAAATCCATGAAGACGCGATAAATCCGGTTTATTAAATCCGCGATTCGGCGATTTAAGATTCTGAGAACCTAGTGGTATGGCGAGGTCCGCTCCTCGATCGTCTATTTCTTCGCCGCGTTTCCGGTCACTCTTCTTAGCCTAAGCATAGCGTGCATCAGCGTATCTCGGATTGATGAGTTTTCTTCCATTTAAGCTATCGGTATGGCCGAACTCTCTAGCTTTCACGCTTCAATGGTTTCGCGTTTACTTTAGGATCGGAGCATCAGGTGTTAAGCGGATTTATCGTTAAGGTTTTACTAGGTTATTCTGAGCAGGAATAGGATGCATGCCGTGTCGGTGTTAAGTTCAGCGAGTTACTAAGTGAGTGGTCGGTTCTCAAGCTACGCACGTGAGTATCTTTCTACATACTCTTGTTTTTTTTTTGTGTTTTGTTCTTGATGTGGTTGTGTCTTTTGAGAAAGAAAGATGTATTTTATGTTTTATTTTTGAGATTATCGATTTTTTATGTCGCGGTTGTGCGGTTAGAAACATGGATCACGTTCTTGTTTTGTGAATTGATAAGAATTTATATTATAATTTTAAATTGGAGTAGCCATAAGACATGAAAATGATAAAATCTTCTTGTATGCCTTAAGCTTCTCGTTTTGAGGTTTTTTTCTTTGATATTGTAAGAATTCATGTGTAAAGTCTTGAGTTGTTGCTTGGTGAGCTCGATTGACGAATGTGCTTGTGCGCATTTGTATCAACTAGCGTCTATTGAGACATAAACAAATTTTGATATGGGTGTGCCACTTGATTTTTCATTGGATGAGAATTCTATTTGAATTATATTAGGCCATTATGTTAATTAATTGATGGAGATTGTGTTTAGTATTTATGGGCTTTGATTAGTTTGCTTGTTGAGTTTGTTTGAAAATTTTAACTATTTCATAGGGAAATTGGAAAGCGGTTCATGGGACTCATGGGTAATGCCACTAGAACAACAGTTAATTTCGCATAATTATGCGATGATATTACTCTAAAACTTTTCTTATCGTTAGTTATAACAATCCAATCTGTGTTTACTGGGGAGATATTGCTTGTGAAAAGGTAACAACATGAAATGGAACAAGATCCTTTTACTCCATATCGTGTATTATTAGAGGTATAAGTCGTGATGGAGCAGTTTAAACTTCATGTTTAGCAATTAATTAAAAAAAAAAAAGTAATACATAATGAGTTATCTCATTTTGTTGATGCATGTAAGTACATTTATCTTGGATGATGACTTTATATTTGTAAATTAGCATTATCTCATATATATCTTTAATTAAGCTTAATTAAATCTTGATAGCTCAAAATAATAAAGCTTAGACAATTTTAAAATTGAGACATTCCAGACCAGCCACTCAATAAGGAAAATACATGAATGAGCTTGAGTAGGGTGGTACTTAGCTTAAACCTCTTATTTTTGATTTAATGACTATGGATTCCAAAAGTGTTGTCAGGATTTCAAAATTGTGATTCCCAAAACACCTATTATGATGCAGGATTAATTTCATCATTCTTGGACTATTTTGTTTGTATTGTTAAAATACTAATTTATGTTTTACTTAGATGTATGAGATCTTGTAATGTGCATTGATCATTTTGTAGTGCAAAGTATAGTATGATGGATTTATTTGAAAGAGAAGTGAAATTTAATTTGTATTAAAGAAAAAATTTTTTTATATCTAAATAATGTAATATTTATTTATATTTTGTAATGAACATGATATTTTCTGTTAAATAATGAATTTTAATTTTAATATTTTATTTTTTTATTTATTTATTTTTATATTTTAATAATATTATTATTTAATTATAAATGCACTAAATCCTCATAACTTACCAAACATCTTTCTGGATTTAGCGATTTAATAAATGTTATCAAACACTTTTCGAGATTTTTTCGTGATTTACAAATCGTTATACTAGATTTACTAAATCATACTTGAAATAAATCCAATCCGTTGCCAAACACCCCCTAAAAGATAAGTGGATCGAAAGACACTCGATCAAAAGCAACCAAAAGCTTGCCTTTTCATTCCCTCACCACCCTTGAACGATAACTTGAGCCCAAAAACCAGCTTCATAGATCAAACCCGATCGACCACAAGCAGAGACGAGATGATCAGAAGAGAAGGGGTCCTCCCATGGCCCCTTAGTGTTGTGTCTTTGCTTTCTACGGAGAAGGAAAAGTGGCAGGTCGAGTTTGCTTTCTACTTGAGGGTACGGTTGTCAAGGAGGAAATGATAGAGAAATATGTGGGAATCATATGGGTAAGGAGGGCTTAAGCTACTGGAATGTGAGCATACATGGAGACGTTTGCTTTGGGGGAGCAAGAACAAAAGAGAGTGGAGCAGTGAGGAGTGGCCGTTTACCCGCCGCAGTGAAAAGTGGCTCCTTTTGAGAGCCTGTGCTCCATAAAAGGAGACGGGGAAAGGGTAAGGGATGGATGAACGGGGGAGACCAAGCTGTTCCACCTACAGTGAAAGAGATCACGTATCCTCTTTTTTTTCCGTCATAAGGATAAGATAAAAGGCTTTAATAAATGGGGTGATACGGGGCAGGAGATGTGACAGCCCTTAATTGGTCGAATTAGAAGTGGAGGTATGAGAGTAGGTGGCGGCAAGCTCCAAAGCATTGATTAGTTATGATTAAGAGATAATTAAGTGGATTTATCTCGAAATATGTGCTAATTTTGATGAAATTTTAAGCACGATAAATTTAGTCAAATTGGATGTCTATTCTAGGTAATTTTGACCTTCCAATGCGACATAGTTTTACTTTAAGCCATTTGATAATTCTCACGCCGAATTATTTCAACTCAAGATCGATCATCGCTGACCGCTCAATGCGCGACTTATCCGAATTGCGCGAATTCGATGATTTTGACATTTTGAAGCTAACGATGATCGGTTTATGAGCGTCGTGACATCGAAGCCTCCCAACTCTAATATGCACATTTAACACATTAATGCTTTCAGCCGATCGGCTTACTAGCATTATTACTATTATGATCAATTTTGACGTTCTGAACGCGATGGGCAAGTCCGTTCGTCAATCGGAGTTCATTTAGACTATTTTTGGTGACGTTCAGTGCGTTTTGAGCCTCGATTTGCGCACCATCACATTCGAAGTTCGTCGAATTTGATTTGTATGCTTGACTTTGATTTATGGCATATATATGGAGGTCAATACTCGCTATACTCAAGAGGGCGTACCGAGTAAGCCAACACTCATTAGATGTCACTCCCCCTAGAAATGTTGCCAAAATTTTATCTAATTTCTAGACTTAGAAAAAAAGGGGGGAATGAATATATATTGTATCAGATGCTTTTCAAGATTATTATCTCATCGTGCTCAAGAGGCGCTAATGAGATGAAAAAATCGGTTGTGGTGTGAACACTACTCGCTCCAAGAGTATGAAAGCCAAAACACTCTATGAACCCCTAGAATGAGGTCACAAATTAGTCAAATCTTTTGACTTAAAAAAAAGGGGAGAGTGAAACTAACTGACTTAAGAACGCTAAGTGAGAAAATTTACAGCTAATTTTAAACTAAAATAGTTCAAACAAAAAAGAGGGGGAAAATAAATGTGGGAGAGTTCAAATGAAAAAGACGGGGAAAACAAATGTAGACTTCAAATAAAAAGAGGGGAAAAATTGAGAATTACTTTGAGGAGTAAATCTTCTTCTTAAAATAACAAATTAAATTATCCTTTGAACCTATAGCTTCAAAATGCATTCTTCGTCACTAGATCTACAACCCTTGACAGAAAGTGATACTAAATCAAAATCTATAGAAATCATAGGGCTTCCTTTGATAAAAAATTAAATAATTCCATTCTAATTATGATTTTCAAAATCAATGATTTCATTAATTATATGAAATTAACTAAGCTAGAAACACATGCATATGCTCGGACATAGAGATTTGAACTGCAAATTTTAAATGTCTAAAAAGGCTACGCAGGCTAAATTGGAATATAAATATTAACCTAAGAAATTTAAAAAAAAATATTAGATCAATTTACAATGCCTTCTTCGCCACCGGATCTGCAACTCTTCGTATAAACAGACAGAAGATAATACTAAATCAAAATCTATAGAAATCATAGGGCTTCCTTTCATCAAAAATCAAGGAATTTCATCATAACTATGATTTTCAAAATCAATGATTTCATTAATTAGATGAAATTAACTAAGCTATAAACACCTGCTTATGCTCGGACATAGAGATTTCAAGTGCAAATTTTAATGTCTGAGAAGGCTGCGCAGGCTAAAGTTGGAATTAAATGAAAAATCTGAAATCAATCTCATAATTCAAACATAAGATTACCTAAAATTACTATACACCTGCATGAGCCCCGACATCATGTTGAATGCTTAAATTCAAGTGTCTGAGGATGCTGCGCGGGTTGCTTCCCGATTTAGTCTTAGAACTGGGTCCGGGTTAACAAAACCTAAAAACCTATAATATGAGTTTCAAATAAGTGAAATATCTGATAAACTAATTCTCCGTGAGCGAATCTAATCCTCTATTAGCTAAACAGAGTTGACAGATCTATAAGCTCTTAAACATATTCAAATTAATCAATTTTTCAAATCAAATTAAGCGAATCAAAACTACTTAAATGAAACTCTATCATTAAAAGCTTAAATCAAAACTCATCTATCCACCTTTCAATTGTTGGGGTGATAAATTAAGAAAACTCTAGCTCACAAAAGAACCAATGTCAAATCAAGTGTTCTACTATGTTCACTCTCAATTAATCTCACTCTAGTAATGATGTGGCTCGTGTCCTCTGACTATGTGGCATGGCCATAGCTCCAGATGAAGCGATTCACGTGAGTCCTTGATCAGTGGTTTGACAGCTCCATTATATTATGATTATGATCGTAGCTCGTATGCTCCACAATGGCTCTACCCTTTGAGTTATGAGTCATAGGGTATACTTGATAGAGCAAACAACCCTCTATCAGCTAAGCAAGACTTAAGATTGTCTTCTTAGACAAACACCACCCCAGGTCTATAAAAATTTCTTGGATGACGTAACCCATGTCTTCCTGATGAGGATCCTTCTGTCAAGTTGGGTCGACTACCTCCTCTGACTAAGTAGACTGGTGGATCAATGGCGAGATGATGGAACCATGGGATCTAGATCGGGCACATCATCATTCCCCCAACCATCCGATTTAAGTTGAAATGATAAATTGCATATCTTAAATTCTAAAACTCTATATGTTACTACTATATGCTATGCATTCGGCAATTAAATGACTATTTTTAATCAAGTTCTCTCACTTATGGGAGTAATTAATTATAGGGGCTTGCACCTATATGAAACATGGAACCAGATCTAAAGTCCTCACCAAATGAGGATGAAATCTCTAGGTTGTTTCTTATCTTCTATTCCATATTCCTTTTGAAAATTACACTGACACATTCAAACCACACTCTCTTCAATTCAATATCAAATTCAATATTTGTCGAGAGGTCGATGGCAAATTTTGGGAGTCCATAAATTTTTGGCGACTCTGTTGGGGAATGGATTCTCTTTCCATCTTTGGCTAGTCATATATGTGTTATAGTAGCAATAAATTTTTTTTGAAAATTCAAAACAATAAAATGGTGATTTAAGTGTGTAATAAATTCAATATGAGGCTCTATGTAGAATGAATCATTCCATAGAGTATATCTTTATTACACCATTACTTTGTTCTATAACACCTCTCCATCTTGAAACTATGGGGTGAAATAATAATTGCTAATTACTAATCTTCATTTTTCACTTTTGCAGAAATGGATCTACAAAGCACTCCTTTCACTTTTCAACTAGGTCGTGGTGCGAACATCTGCCTAGCTAATGCCATCATCAACACAGGTGATGTTGGGGCTACCATTCAATTTGGTAGCTTAAATTTCCTGGCTATCATAGCTATAACTCTTGAAATATCCACTCGTGGTACATTCGTCCGAGGCCATACTAGAAGGCCTCAAGTTACTGAAACTCCTACTAGCGAGGTGTGCCAACCAGTTCAACAACCAACCGTTGTTAAGGAGTTCTTCCGACAGTGAACTTCAATTTTCAAAATGTTAGGTCAATCTGAAGCCCCCGCGATGAAAAGAATCATCAGTGGGAATACTGTGTCTTTAATTTCTCGTGGTACGCTGCTATGCCGACTGAACCTTTTGTACCTGGAAAGCATGATCATGAAGCTTCCTCATCATGAAGCAAATTAACCAGAAGATAGAGAAGAAGGAGAAATGATGAGTTGAGGGATCAGTAAATCCCCTTTGAACGACCTAGCAAACAAGCAATACTGCCGTCAGAAGCTCTACTGGAGAAATAAAGATGAATAGCTCTACTGGAGAAATAAAATAGTCCTTCTGGAACCAACCACGTCAAGCTCCACCATCACAGAGGAGATAGCCTGAAACACTGTCTGTCGGGATACATAAAGTTCTCAAAGTAGCCAAGGGCAAAGACCTAATGAAAAGAAGATTTCAGAGGTCTGTGGTGATGGAAAATACTAAAGTGCTACCAAGAAAGTTGCCATCTCTTCTAGTAACTGGCAAGCGAGCCCAATACGCTTCGCATGGTGAGTATCGGTGTGTGACACTTGGACCGCGTGTCCAAGAATCCGCTACCGAAAGGTCTCGGCAAAAGGATAAGCAAATATGGAGGCCATAACCCCATAATAAAACTTTGAAGAATGGAAGAGGTGTGACATCTGACACATATGCTCAGAAATTTGCCTCAAAATTAACTCATTAGAAGTGGATACCCAAAAGAAAGGATATCCCTGATGAAAGATATGATGGTCGACACCCTGGAGAATCCTCTAGGGGTTCCCATCATCGATCAGTTTCATCCCTACAAGAGAAGGTTGACATTGATCGTGGTTCTTTAATAGAAGAAGTGGTTGTTTTGCACATTGAACCATAGATTCACTGGAAACGTCGTTCAGAAATTCATGTGCAAGAAGAAAATAATGAAGAAGATTCTATGGAAGTGGAAGTTGTCTATATGGTCAGAGATATAGATGAACTCCCCACCCAGCAGCAACGCAAATCCAGGGAATTTGAACCTGAATTTGACACTTATGAAGAAGAGTCTTCATAGAAGTAAATAGAGGAGGGATCTTCGATCTTTGCTGAAGATGAAGAAGAAGAAGACCCGAATGAGAAAGAGATCATGAGTGTAGAATCTATCTATATGGTTGAACCAGGAAATGATCAGCCTGGTACACATTTTTATAATCAGCATCATCATTCAACCCTATCAATAGTTATGCCTGCAAATGCAGAAGGAGAAGGACAGTCAAGTTCTTACCCTAAAAATGAGCAAGGAACAGAACAACAACAAGAAATAGAAGAAGAAGAAGAGTCTGTACTGATTGACGCCATGACACTAGCTAGAGAGCAAAGAGAAATACAACTTCAAATGGAGGTCAAAGACAAGGAGATTGTACAGCTTGGTACCAAAATGAATGATATGATGGTACAAATGAACATCATGATGGAGATGTTGCAGAAGAATATCACATCAAGTGCAACACCTATTTTGTCTGCTAATCAATAGGTAGCTAATCATATAACCTCTATACCATTAACCACTATGGTACCCCAAGCTCCCGCAGTACATGCTACGCATGAAGCAAGGAACGAAGTTAACCCACTATCTCTCCAGCTGACAATTCAAAATCTAGCTAGCACACTTGGAATGTTAACAACTGCTCAGCTAGAAATGATAATTAACGAAAAGATAAAGGCAGTCGTAGCCTCAGAGCTAAAAGTCGGTAAGTGGTCGCCTTACATTGAATATGACCAAGTGTCATACTCGAAAGGTTACTTAGTGCCAAAATTTAATACTTTCAGCGGGCTTGGTAATCCAAAGCAATATCTAGCAAAATTTAAGGCTACTTGTGGTAACACATGAGAGAATGATGTACTGCTTTTTCGTCAATTCGTCAGTAGCCTGACCTCAGCCTCTTTCAAATAGTATGCAGAATTATCAAATGATTCAGTTAAAACATTTGCTGAATTGGAGACCATATTTATGAAGAGGTTCACTAGTGCAACCGAGAAAATCATAATCGCTGACATTGTCTTGCTGAAAAGAAGAAAAGATGAGTTAGTGACAAAATTCATAAGTTATTGGCACAACCTAAGTATGAAGTGTGAGCAACAATTGGAAGAAGAACATGCGATCCAATTGCTAATGGGCAATATGGATGATAAAATGGCACCATTTCTATGCATGGCATCGATTGCAACATTCCAGGACTTGCTTGATAGGGTGGCTAAATTTGAAAAGTTGAATTGCCCTAAGTCTGAAGTCTATGCAGATAAAATAAAGAGAAACAAACCTTCAGACTCAAGAAGAAATGAAACTCACGCCGCTTCTTATAGCTCAAATGGTGAAAAATAAGCAATATACAATATGGATAAAGAAAAGCAGCCAATGTATAATAATAATAAGGATAAAAGCCTGTTTATTCTAATCTATAGCTAAAACTAATATTAGGAGGTAATGACAAACCTCAGACTTTTCCAAGTGGTGGGGAGCATCCAAAATAAGCAACAAGAGATGATGAGTGAATGCGGCCATTTCTTAAAGAAAAAATGAACAAAGAATATTCTTTTAGAAAGGATAGTGTGGCTAAATTATTTCAAGAGGTCAAAGTCGCTATTTACGAAATTAAAAGGCAAGGCAAAGTCAATAATCCAAATTACTGTCCCTATCATTGGATGATCAGTCACCCTATTGAAGATTGTTATGTCTTCAAAGATTAGCTAGAAAAAAAGTATCAACGAGGTGAATTTACACTATCTGATAGTGTTCTAGTCAACCCAAAAAGAGAGTCTATAAGGATGATTACGTCCTCTTCCGTATCATTCAACAATGACAAATAGAAGGAGAAATCAGTTCAGACTGAAGAATGACAAACAGTAGTCTCCAAAAATACCATGAAGATGCTGAAGCAGCTAAAAGACATCCCTAGTGTTAAGTGAAAATCACCACTTGAACCTATATTGGACTTAAGAGAGATGACTAAATCAAGTATTTGGGCTTCTCAGTGGCATTCTGATAAGGCTACTTCATCACAGCATGAGAATCAGTCTACTAAACACAAGCCTCATAAATCAAAGAAGCTGACTAAGAAAAAGAAGATCAATAAGGGAACTACAACTCAAAAGATCATTAATAATCTAGAGGAGTATCACCAGCCGGCAAGATAACCATTTAGGCTTGCAGACTTCATGCCTAAACTTTGCATTGCTGAATTAGATGAAGAAGATAATGGTGAATCTTATCCAGTAGAGACATGCTGAATCATCTGCATGATGTCAGATGTTCTTCAACATCAGTTACTCTGAAACGATAAGGGTAGTCAGACAAACTCAACCAACCTGTCAAAATTTTTATCTGGAAAGCAACAAGAGCCTGAGGAAGTAATGTCTGAATTTTGTTTAATGACTCAACAACACAATAACAGTTCAGATGAAGATATATGTTTTCCGAGGAGAAGAGTCGACTCATCGATATCATCATGTATGAAATGTACATTGAAAATGAGTCTAGCCTTTTGCCAATCTTCGAATAAGAAGGAAACTTGAAGAAACTACCTCTTCAAGAATCCGAGCAAGATAAGGTGATTCAAGTTAGAAGTGATAAAGTCTTACCACCTTCATCAAAGAAGGGAAATGCAAATAAAGAAAAAGACAAACAAATTGAAGTTAACGAGGATATTATTCCCAAAAATTTTAGGATAAAGCCTAAATCAAGCGAGAAGATAGATTATAATATTCTATCACATTTAAGAAAGTTTCCTGAACAACTGAGTGTGTATGAGGCTCTCTTGATGTCTAAAGATCTCAGAGAAACTTTGATGCAAGCTCTCAAAGACCCAGAGAGTTATGAAGCTTACTTTGCTGAGAAATGAATGACCAAAGCATTGCAAACTCAAGATCTCTCAATAATCACATTTTCTGAAGAAGATCTTATGTTGAGGACAAAAGATCACAATCATCCTCTTTATGTTACTGCAGAGAGTGATGGCATCTCGATCAGTCGAATATTGATTGATCCAGGTTCTTCTATCAATCTTATGAGTCTAAAGGTATTAAGAGGATTATCACTTGATATCCAACATCTCGGGAGAGATAAGTTGATGGTTCATGATTTCAATGAAAAAGGGCAGAAGGCTCTGGGTTCTTTTATTCTCCCGCTTAAGTTCAAGGATTTATATACATAAGCCAAGTTTCATGTAATCAATGTCGATACATCATTTAGAGTTCTCTTGGGCCGGTCGTGGCTACATGAGTTTGACATGGTCCCATCAACTATGCATCAATGTATGAAGTTTTTGAAAGATGGAGAAAAATTTAAAATTCCCGGTAACGTACAACTATTCTCCATCAATGAAGCAAAGATCTATGAAGACACAAAGTATTGCATCCTCAAAGAGCCTAAGCTAATAGATCATCCACTTCAGGAAATAAAAAACAATTTCACAAAGTGAAAGAGCAGAAGCAAGGAGAAAGAAAGAAGACAATGCCGACTCTCCCTAAAGCACTTAATTTTGTACCTAAATCAAGAAAATCAGTTCATCATTTGGGAAGTGGCAAGGAAGAAGGAGAAGATATTCCTGTCAAATCTAAGGAAACTTATAAGCTTTCAAGAAAGGCGGAATATAAAATAAGTGATTCTAATTCAGACTATGATTTTGAATCTACTTATAGAAATAGAGTTCAGATGGCTGCATCAAGGAGGATAACTCACTTGGCAGAGTCAGATGACTCACTCAAAATTATACCCATCCCTCAACAATACTTCAAAGAAATCAGTCCACTGGAAGTTCACAATATCGAAGAATTGATGACATTCTATGTGCCACCATTGAGTGAGAATGGCAAAACATGAACTCTATTTTATAAATCTTAAGAGTCTTAGCCTCAAGATTTTGAGCAGCCTCCTCAACATGAAAATTTTGATGAGATAGTATCAACAAGAATATTAATATACTATCCATAGAAATTGCAAAGAATGATGCATAAGCTTGGAATTCATATTGGGACTACTAAACATAGGACTCAAATCTTTAACAAGATGTGAAGCCAAAGCAGTCCTCAAGAATCGCAAAGAAGTGATAAGTTTACTACTAAAGGTCTGGGGTTCATCTACAAATCTCATCAAGATAGAGCTTGTTATAATATAATAGAAGCTGACATCGAGAGTCTTAGTGATGAAGAAGATGATTCTCATGAAATTCTTCTTAAAAATGATAAAGAAGTAGAAGCCAAGCCCGCACCTGAAGAACTTGAAGATGGTAGACAAATAGCAACTATGGATGAACTTAAAGAAGTCAACCTAGGAGCTGAGGATGATCCCCGTCCAACTTTCATTAGCGCCATTATGCCTGATGAGAAGGTTGAAGAGCTAAAAATGCTACTTTGTGAATTTAAGGATTATTTTGCCTAGACATATTCTAAAATGCCAGGCTTATCCCCTGATGTAGAAGTTCATAAACTAGCTATTAAACCAGATGCAACACCCGTTAAACAAGCTCTGGAGAATGAGATTGGGGATTGAAGAACAGGTAATTACAGAAACTAAAAAATTGATCAAAGCAGGCTTCATCCGGGAGGAGAAGTATGCATATTGGATAGTTAACATTATTCTAGTTAGAAAGAAGAACGACCAAATCCGTCTCTGCATTGACTTTTGGGACCTAAATAAGGCATGCCCAAAAGATGACTTTCTGCTTTCAATATCAGAACTACTGGTAGACAACACTTCCAACTATGACATGTTCTCATTTGTGGACGGATCGTCGGGATACAACCAAATCAAAATGGCACTTGAAGATGAAAGACATACATCGTTCATAACTGCTATTGGCATATATTGCTACACGGTCATGCCCTTCGGCCTGAAAAATGTTGGAGCTACATACCAAAGAGTCATGACACATATTTTTGATGAGTTGATTCATCAAAAGGTGGAATGTTATGTTGACGATCTAGTTGTGAAAAGCTTAAATCATGAAAACCACTTCGAAGACTTGAGAATTGTATTGGAGAGAATCAGAAAATATGATCTCAAGATGAATCATCTAAAATGTGCATTCGGGGTATCCTCCAAAAAATTTCTGGGGTACATTATACATCACAGAGGTATTAAAATTGATCTTACTAAAATCAAGGCAATTGTAGAGATGCCTCCGCCAAAGAGTTTGCGTTAGCTCCATTCTTTACAAGGACATCTTGCATTCATCCGTCGATTTATATCAAACTTATCAGGATGCTATCAACCGTTTGCAAGGTTAATGAAGAAGGATGCTCCATTCAAGTGGGATAAGGAGTGCCAAGAAGGCTTCAATAGCATTAAAAGCTACTTGTTGAATCCATCAATCCTTGCAACGCCTACTCCCGGAAAACTCCTCATTCTATACACAACTGTATTAGAAGAATCCTTTGGAGCATTATTGGCACAACACAATGAAGAAAGCAAAGAGAATTCTCTTTACTATATCAGTCGGAGGCTGATTGAAGCAAAAATGAGATACTCTCTGATAGAGAAGTACTATTTAGCATTGATCTTTGCAGTCCAAAAGCTTTGTCATTATATGTTATCTCACAAGATTACCCTCATCTAGAGGATTGATCCACTGAAGTACTTGATGTCAAGACCAGCGTTGACAGGTCCCCTGGCAAGATGGGCAGTATTATTTTTGCAATTTGATATCACATACATTCCACAGAAAGCAGTGAAGGGATAAGTCTTATCAGATTTTCTTGTTGCACATCCCATCCTAGCGGACTCTTCTCTTAATGATGATTTGCCTGATGAGCAAATTATGCTCATTCATGAAAGAGAAAAATTATAAATTTGGGAAATATACTTTGATGGAGCCTCATCGATCAAACAAGTCCAACATCTAAATTTCTCAAGAGTAAGAGCAGGAATCGACATCATCTTCATAACACCAGAATGAGGAATAATGAGACGATCATATGGATTGATCGAGCCAAGAACTAATAATGAAGCTGAATATGAAGCATTAATGGCAGGTCTGGAAGAAGCTATTTTCATAGGTATTTAGAACTTGCATATTTTTGGTAATTCTTAACTTATTATAAATCAAGTATTTGACATCTATAGAATTAACAAGCTTGAGTTAGCTTTCTATCACAAGCAAGTTCTCGAGCTTATGAAGCAGATACCAAATATCACACTAACTCGAGTCTCGCGATCCAAGAATAGCAAAGCCGGCTGCTTAAAAAAACTAGCTAAGGAAATGATAAGTATGAATGGTGATTATGTCATGATCGGCATATTTACTCGACGAATCTTAGAGACAGTAAAGTATCAATCCCCGCAGGTAGAGGGGTTATCAAATCTGACCCAATAGGATGCGACTCAGGTTGCTTCTCATACTCCCCAAAATCAATAAGAAGTTATAGCAAGAAGAGCTAAGAATGACATTGCCTCAGAAAAGCAGTGTGAAGCCTTCACGGTAGAAGAGTCACGTGATTGGAGGCAACCCTTTATCGACTACTTTAAAGAAGGACAAGTACCAAATAATAAATCACTAGCTTAAATTGAAAAGAGAGTGTTACGCTATGCTTTCGTCAATAACACTTTATATCGTAGATTCTTTGAACAAATGTGACTACGATGCCTAGGTGTAGATGAAGCTAGCAAAGTTATGGTTGAAGTTCATGAAGGACTCTGTGGTGCACATCAGTCAGGTCCCAAGATGGCAGTAAAAATCGAAATGATGGGTTATTATTGGCCATCTATGGTGAGAGACTGTATTAATCATGCTAAGAAGTGTCATGAGTGTCAAGTACATGAGAATCTCATTCATCAACCTCTAAATCCATTACACCCCATGATAGCATCCTGGCCATTCGAATGTTGGGGCACGATGTAAATGGACCAATTGAACCACCGTCGTCAGTTGGACATCGCTTCATCCTAGCAACGACTGACTATTTCTCTAAGTGGTTGAAGCTACCCTATTTAAAGAAGTTACTGTTGACCGAGTGATTAACTTCTTCACGCATAATATGGTCTATAGATTTGGAGTGCCACACAAAATAATTTCTGACAATGGTACGACCTTTAAAAGTGCAAAGATTTATAGATTCGTCAATCAACACAAAATTGATTGACGATACTCTTCAATATATAATCAAGAGTAAATGGTTTGGAGGAGGCCTTCAACAAGACATTAGTCAAGCTACTCAAGAAGATTCTCACTAAAAATAAAAGAGAATGTCATACCAAGCTAGTAGAGGCACTATGGGCGTATCGAACTACCTACAAGATGCCAACTAAAGCCACTCATTATTCATTGATATTTGGAACTGAAGGAGTTCTTCCGCTCGAAGTTGAGTTGCCTTCCCTTCGAGTAACCATCCAATACAATCTAACTGAAGATCAAAATGCTCATCTGAGAATGGAGGAACTCGATGCGCTTGATGAAGTTAGATTACAAGCTCATTAAAATCTGGAAATTTATCGAGCAAAGATGTCCAGGGATTTTGACCATACGGTGCGGCCTCGAACATTCCAAAAAAGGGAATTAGTCCTGATGCTGAGAAGACAAATTATCCCCAATCAAAAATTTTGTGGCAAATTCGAGCCTAACTGGGAAGACCCTTTTGCCATTGAAAAAGTATACCAAGGAGGGACATACCAACTCATCAACCTAAAGGGTGAAAGATTAATGCCGCCAATTAATGGTCGATACTTGAAAAAGTACTATACTTGACGACCACATTCTCGAGGTATAATAGAAATCCCCCGGCAAGACAGGGGCATTTTTTTTCTAGTATATCTATTTAGGTTGACATCATGCTTCATGCCGAGATCTCTAAATAAACATACTCTAGATAAAAAACTTTTTTGTGAAAATTCTCCTGGTACACAAGAGGCATTTTTAGATTTTTATATACAGATGAAATCGATATTGTACGTTAAAATATCCTTTAGAGTACACCAATTCAAATATTAATGTATTTGTGTATTTTCATCTTAAAGATTCTCCTAAATGTACTTTAGAATTTTTCCTGCAAGACAAGGGCATTTTTTTAGCTTATATTAAGTTTATTTGAGTTGACATCATGCCATAAGACGAGATCCTCAAATATATTCTTATTCAAGTTGACATCGAGCTTTACGCCGAAATCCCTGCATATATCCATGATTGTTACTGTTAAGTTGCATAGTCTTACAGGAACAAAACAAATTCATTTCTATGCATGAAAAGACAGCCCCAAATGTCAAAAAATTTATCTCCGAGATTTGCCAAATTTTGGAGATCAAGTCAGAAGAACTCTCAATTTCGGGTGGGTTCTAAAGGTCGGACTCAACAAGCCCATAAATGGTTGAGTTGTTAATGCTCTCCTCACTCAACAAGCCGCAAGAAAAGGCCGCAGTGAAAGAGCCCCCGTTCGTTAGTTTGATGACAAAATCACTAACCCACTACAGCTCAATTCGAAGACTCGAGTAAGTTCTAAAGGTTGAACTCAACAAGCCCAAATATGGCCGAGTTGCTGACGCTCTCCTCACTCAACAAGTCGCAAGAAAAGGCCGTAGTGAAAGAGCCCTTGCTCGTCAGTCTAATTACGATAGCTGTTCAATCTCAAATCAGATCCAGCTTACTGATTACAAGCAACCAGGAATACAATATAAGTGAATGTAATATATTTGGATTATTTTAAGATTGTTTGGTTGAGAACTGTTGCGTGCAGGAATATTCGAGCCGGTAGAGTAAGAGAATTCGATGTCTTAGCATTGCACGAAAGTTTTGCATACACAGTAGAAGAGTTTAAGAGATCAAGTTTTTTACGTGGAAAACCCAGGAAGTGAAAAACTCCGGGGCCTAGCCCACTTAGAAATAAGCTCACTATATCAGTATTTGTTACAATTATTATCATATCTCTAAAGTTGGAGAAAGATAACTTACAAGAGTAAGTTTTGTGAGAAGCTTCATTGGATCAGCGAAAAAGGCTTCCTTCGAGGTGGTAGCTTGACAATCTGATGACAACGATCGAGCGATGATCGGGTGGTGGTCGGTAGCACTGGCAGTGATGACTAGCGGAGGTAGTCGACTATGACAAATATTGATGGATTAGACTGACGATGATGGGGTAGAATTGTCGACTACCTCCGCTAGTTTTTCAATGACATATCAAGAATTGTACAAATATATGAATTTATTTATTTTTCTATTTGGTAGAATAAATGCAATGTAAATTATTTTTGGGATTATCATGATACCGATGGCTAGTACCAATACCGATGGGGTATGTGGGCGTGAGGATCGCATCAACAGTGGACAATAATAATAACACTTTATCGATGGTATATTTGGAATTCGCCCAAATTTGAGCGAATTCCAAATACATCAAAAATGACCCATTCAATGTATTATAAATACTTCATTTTAATTTAGAATTTTATTTTACATCATGTCAAACACACAGAAAGTTAAAATGCACTAAATTCACTTCACTTTACTTCACTTTAGTCATTTCAAAGTTTAGTGGGTGAAAGTGAAAGCCTTTGCTTTGAGTCGCAATCTAAATAGTGATTGAGCTCAATCAAAAAATATTAGCTCAAATTTTGCACATATTCTGTATGTGAGTTTACAATTAAATTCAAATATATATAAACCTATGCTTTGATTGATTGCTATCTCATACAAGTAATGATGTAATGGTAAGTTGTCTAGATAAAGTGTTTGACATTACGGGTAGAGGTGGTAGAAACAAACAACAGCCAATCTATTAGGTACGGGTTGTACATAATTTGTCCTCTTTTTATACGAGAATTTATTACTTGTGGAGCTCAAATTTTTCAAACTTCAATAGCATATTATTATTATACAACACGTTGTTGTATATTAATTATAAATTATTATGTATTAAATATTGATATAATATTAATTATATAATAATATAAAGTTTTTATATATATTAATATATAATAATTATATATTGATGAACTTCACATTATACTATTTTATTATAATATAAAAATAAAAATTTTATCTGCACTCCACTCATAATAATTTCTCCATTTATATTCAATCTTTAAATAAAAGTTGATGAATTTATTTAATTAATATAAATTGGTTATTTTTTTTAAATATTATTAATATTTTTAATATTTATTTATGATTTTAATTTTAATTTTAATTATATATATATCCTCTTCTAAAAATTTATTTTTTAATTTTAATTATAAAATGTTTGTTTTTTTTTTTTGGAAATCCTAATTACAAAATTGTGATAAAAAACTTTTAAATTCAAAGTACATCTTATAGCATTGAAGCATCATAGCAGTCGATCAGGAGTTTTATCTCTCTGATGTGGCCCCGGTTGGAATCTCATTATATTAGTTTGTGATTTAAAGTCTTAAATTTCTTTTAAAAAAAAAACTACAGTTTGCGCATAAATGCAAGAAATAAAAAAAATAACGCAATCTTGAAATTTATCGTACAATTAGTTGTACGTTTACCGTGATGGCCGGCGATAATTATTTATTTATTTATTTTAAAATACATTTTAATATAGTGATTGTGATCTTTAATTTTCAACCGAGAAATTTTGAGTCAGTCATATATATAAGAGTTTTATCACACATCCATGAAAGCTAACCCAAGATCTCTTTGAAAATTAAAATTCTCAACCACTGGGAAAGATGTTTTATACAACAACAATCATTTTACTCTTTATAAGTCTTATTATTATTATTTTTTTCTGTTAATTGATTTTATCACTATCCTCATATAGGGCTGAGAAATTAGCTCGAAAATCGTGACTCGCTCGAAAGTCGACTCGAATATGGGCTCGAATCGAGATCGAAAGAACGAATGATTCGAGCCGTTAAATTTATTTCGAGCGATTTCAGCCAACCCGCTGCCATGTGGCAAGCGAGCAGGGCGCGACAGATAGTCGTCCATTAATTCGGCATCTAAAATCCTATTCTAATACGTTGACTTCCCCCAAGGCCCGACTAATCTTCTCACTTCTCACGGTTCTCTTTCTAGTTCTCCTCCCGTTTCACTTCTCCGTCGGCGGCGCCGCTTGTGATATCGCCGTACCGGCCGATCGTGTGAGTGTTTGGTTTGCTTGATGATCATGTCTGGTTCAGATGTGTGCTTGGTTTGCTTCCTTGCTTCAGAAATACTTTCTGATTCTGTTTTATTTTCTGATTCTGTAAGTATTTCATGGAATCATGATGTTGGTTATTTCAATTGTTTCATTATTCCATTATCGGTTTGCCTATTGGATTTGGGGATGTTTGGTTCTTTAATCATTCATGCATATCTATGTTTTTTTTTGGGGTACTTAATTTGGGGTTTCAATTGTCTCATTTCACTATTTTAGGTTAGCATGTTGGGTTGCTGTTGTTTTGGTTCTGGCCCGTCTGGGTTTGTAACAATTGTTGCCTGTTGAATGTTGTGGCAGTTGCAAACTTGCAGTTGTGGATGATATTATTTTTTGATCTCACTACCTGTTTTGTAACTTCAGTAATATTCTATAACCGGTTCCAATGCCCTCGACTACTCATCTGCTTTTGCCTAATTGCCTGCCTTCGGTTTCTCGACTGAAACTTTATAATTGATTAGAAATACTTCCACATTGGCCATTATTTCATTTCCTAATTTTATTTGTTTCCTCTGTGATCTCTCCTGTTGAATGTCGTGCTCTAAATTACCTAGTAGGTACTTGGCTTTTTTGATTCTTTTGCCTCATGCCTTGGAGGTTATTTGGTGCTATAAAGGTTGTTTACTTGTTTCGGTGTCTGCATTCATGGGACATGTTATGATGTTCACATGCCTTTTCTGCTTTGGTAACTTGGTTATTTTGTTGATTGTTGGTAGATGTTGATAGATGCAGATTTGTTGGTTGTAAATATATATGGATCTTTTATGTATACTCCAGTCTTTAAGCAGATTTCTTGGTTGGTTTTGATCTTTCTTATAATCTAGTCTTTAATTAATTGGTCCAAAGATGATTTGTTGTTCAAATTAATGATCGATCCGGTATTTATGTTTTTTTGAGTGATTCTATGCATCGCTTTTGTTTCATTTCTTATACAAATGACAAGTCCTTCTCAAAGTAAATCTATTAGTTTTTCAAGTGAATCAAGCTACCTATTGATGATAATGCAACAACTCAAAATGAGAGTGTGGGTGAAATAAATTGGTGTTAAGATCAAGGGTAAAGACAACGAGTTTGAACACTCAAATGAAATTAATTGAGAAAAGGAAAATGCATAAGTTTAAATGTAATTATTGTGTCAAATCATATGTGAAACAAAAGCGGAACCACATCTCGGTTAAGTAGACACTTCAAATCAAATCACTATAGCAAGGTTGATAACAAGGGAAAGAAGCAAAACTATTTGATCCAGAAGAGGATTTATAGAAACTAGTTCAATATTTAGTTTATGTGTTTACACTTTGATCATTCTAGAATAAAGAATATTGTGGCTAAGATGATTATTGTTCATGAATATCCATTTATGATAGTTGAACATTTATGGTTCAATATTCGATGAAATCGATGAATCCAAATTATCATAAAATTTCAAGATTTGGCATCAAAGAGGAGTGTATGAAAGTTTATGAAAAAAAGATAAGTTGAAAAAGTTTGAAAGTTGTTGAGAGTTTCGACACTAACGAGCTGGACATCAAATCAAACAATTGGTTATAAGTGTCTATGCATTACATTAGATTGGAAATTATAATCAGGATAATTAGTTTCAGGATTTGGATCCTCCTAGTGGGCCGTGATTTCAGATAATTTCGAAAGTTTGTTGCAATGGGGTCTACAAAACAAAGTTAGTACCATAACTTTGGACAATGCATCATCTAATGATGTAGCAGCCAGAAATTTGAAAGCTTTATTCATTAGAGATCTGATTTTTTGATGGGTGATTTCTTTCATGTTTGATGTGCTCATATTTTAAACTTAATGGTGTGAAAAAAAGAAATCAATAACCGAAAGGGTAAGAGAGTCTATTTTATTTATAAAAGATCTCCGTGTCGCATAAATTTGGAGAGATAGCAAGGCAGATTGGCTTATCCACATCAAAGGCACTTTGCATTGATGTGCCAACTTGAACTCCACATACAAGATATTAGAGTCCGCTTTTATTATAAGAATGTGTTTCAATATGCGTGATCCGAATTATATATGGTTGCCCTCTCAAAAGATTGGGTTAATTTTGAGAAAGTAAGAAAGTCGCTTGATTTTCATCGACATCAAATTTTTCGTGTTCATCCTATCTACAATAATGCTTCCCAATCTAGTTGATTAAGAGAATATTGGATTGAGAATGCTCATCTATGTTTTATTTCAAACATGGCAAGTAGCATGAAGACTAAATTTGATAAGTACTGGACAGAGTGTTCATTGTTATTTTCGATTGCTTGCATTTTAGATCCTAGAATGAAACTTTTTGCTATCAATTACTACTACCCACAAATTTATGATGTTCACATTATGAATGAGAAGAAGGGCATTATAAAACAAAAACTTTTTGAGCTATACTCTTATTACTCTGTTGATATGCAGCCTACGGGCAAAGAAACTACTGAAGCATCCACCTCTCAATTTGAGAGAAACACAATTGAAGGTGGTAATGATTTACATGATGATTTGGCGGGTTTGTATGACTTCATAGATTCTCCCTCTTAGTATCACGAAGTCGACCGGAGATATACCTTGATGAAGCATGTGTGAAATGCCATTAATTTGACATTTTGGAATGGTGAAAATGTCTATGAAATATAAGACTCTCTCAAAGATGGCCAAAGATATTTTACCATCCGTAACCAGCTTAATCGCCTTTTAGTCCGGTGGTCACATTATAGAAGTTCAATTTCACCAAGAACATTAGATGCTTTAGTGTGTGGAAACTGGATTCAATGCATATAAATCATCAAAAGATCCATTGGTAATATTATCTTATTTTTTTTTTATTTTATAGTACATTCTCTACCTCTTCTATTCATATATGAGTTTCATTTTAATCTATTGCAATTTGTTTGATATTCTTGTGGAAGAGAACTTGGTTATAAATGTACGAAAGTTTATCCACTAATCGAAATATGAAAATCGGTGATATCATTTCGATGCTCTCTTTATTTTTGGAGACTTTCTACCAGATTATTTGATCATTTTTATGTGACTATACGTTTGTATATATTTTGAGATGCTTTTCAGCAATGTAGGCTATGTAGCATCACATTATATTTTTTGCTGCTTTTGTGCTTTAATATTTTATGTTAGTGGCAAATGGCGATATGATGCCCAATGATAAAATTGAACTGAGATTGATTAATAGAGGCTTTCGTGATTAATTTTTTATACTAATAGTGAAATGATTTGGTCGATAATCTAACTTTGAGGCCATTTCATCGTTTGGGGTGACATATTAGTATATTACTTGATAGTTGATATTGTCTGTAAGTTTCATCTAGATTTGAAATTTTTGTTTGACATTACAAACATATTGTTTCATCTTACATTCTTACTATATTTTATATCGATGCATGCAATAATATAAAAATTTTGGTTTGAAATTTTATTTTGACTTTACAAACCTATTTGCTTCATCTTGTCATCTTACATAGTTACAAACTTACATTCTTACTATATTTTATGTCGATGCATTCTACATTCTTACATGATTGGAGCCTTATTTTGGCATTTTGCTTGCTTAGTTACCACTAAAATAAAGAACTCAACTCAGGTTTTTGAGGGCACAAGTCAGAGGTTACCATTTATAAGATTTCTTGAGGAGACTATTGTAGCAAATGATTTACCAAGTTTCATTCAAGATTATGTGGAGCCAACCATGCAGTATCTATCTTTCGATCATATGTGGTTGTCTTATTTTTGGTGGCCTTTTGGATTGAATTTTTTGGTGGTTGTTATTCTCTTTTCTGGTTTGGCTTGGAGATTTCTACATTCTTACATGGTTGTTTGTTGTCTTTGCATTTTCCTGTAGTGATAGCTCAGCCTCTTTTCTTGGGAATTTGAAGAGTTTTGTTTGCCTCAGCTCTAACCTTGTTCCTTTGGCCTTTATGGTTATTCGGAGATCTCTGCTCGGCCTTGTCCAAATGGTGGGCTATGTTTTGTCCGCTATTATGGTAACTGTGTTGGATTTTTGGTGGTTATTATTTTGGCTATGTTGGTTCACTTGGTTGGCTATTTTGGAATTTGGATGGGTGGAAGTGTTATGGTGGTGTTTGTAGTTGAATTTTTGGGGTTGAACTTGATCCGCTATTAATTTGGTTTCTTCTGACTCGCTCATTGTGGCATGTGGCTTGGGTTTTATTTGTTATTTTGTTGCCTTGTTGGTGGTGGTGGAGCCGTGGAGGATATGAGATCTAGTGCTTATCATGAAGAATTTTACTTTTAATTTTTTGACGATGATGAGAAGAGAATATATTTGTAATTTGGGCAAATTCATTTGTTTTTTTCATTATTGGTAACAAGCCTCTCATTGGATGGAGCAACCTGTACTTTATTGCTTTTCGACTCTCTATATTAATGCATGATATTTCGATTTGTGAGATTTTGTCACTTTTGTAAGGGATTTATTTTATCTTTAAGCTCTAATGGATGGCTTTGGCAACCTAGAGGTTGGAGCATTCAATTATTGAAGTAAAATATAAAATTATTTTAAATCATGAATGCTTGAAGATGGATATTACTTTGACTGTCCCACAAACAAAAGACATTTTCATATTTTTATTTTTTTTCTAGATTTGTATTTTAAACTCAATGTTTAGATGTATTATAAATTTTTATTTTATTTTATGAAATGCTTAATTGTTAGCAAATGCTATGACAGAAATGATATCATAGAAAGGGAGTTGGTTAGAGGTTTAGTAAATTCATAGTGATTATCTCTTGCTAATTAGTTCAATGAAAAGATTATATCTCTAAAATGATAAATTCAAATTAAGTTTCATTATTAAAAAAATTGATAATAGTGATAGCATCAATCACAAGTATTTGTGCTAAAGTGGCTATGATCTTGATGAGAAATTCATGCAAAATTGTATCATTTTCTTGATTTGTATTTGTAATTTATAAAATTATAGTTTGCTATTAATTGCAATTTATATTATTACATATGCCAAAAAAATTTGCTACAAAAAATTCTGGATTTCATTTTCGAGAACAAGTCGTTATTTCGAGCGGTCGATTGGATTGCCGGCTCGTTCACATTCGAGCATCGAAATTTCGATTCGATCCGACTTAACTCAAAATTTTCGAGCCACGTTTGAGCTCGAGCCAAAATTTTAGCGATTTAACCGACTATGGCTTCAAATCGCTCGAACACACCCCTATCCTCATATCCGACGCCAGTTGGCAAAGTGGCTGATTCTCCCTTTGCCCATACATCATTTACTTATTTAATTTATCTCGGGCCTCCAACTTTAAATATTAAAAAAAAACATTTGATTGTTGAGCTCAAACATTAAAAAAATGTTAAAAAAGAATTAATTTGTGATTTAAATTCAGCTGAAATTGAGCATGAGCTTTATTTTTTTAAATTTTTTTCTTCATGAATTATTCAATGCCATTTGAGTAATTATTAGAATGAGTAAATTAAAATTTGATAATAACTATTATTATAAGAAAAATTATTACCTGAGAAGTCCAGATATAGAAAGCTATATCCATACTTAATAACATAATAGCAAGTAGCGCTCCAATAATATACAACCACTATGTATTGACTAAAAAATATTATATATTATTATGTATATAAATATTATATATTATTATTCAATTAATATAACATAAATATATAATAATATACAATTCTTCACAGCTAATATATAATAACAGTGTATTGATTGAATGTCACAGGACATTATGTTATTAGAATCCTGATATAGAGCTACGTCCGAATTTTACACATAATAATCTCCCTACTTATGAATGATCGAAGTTGATTATTTCAAATATGCATCTCTTATCACATACAAGATTCAACTAAATATGATTTTAACATTCATATATTTATTAATAACCTAAAGTGAAACTAAACTGAAAGCAGTACCATATAACATTTATTTTTAATTATTTGATGGGGTAAATGAATATTAATTGTTGGCTCCAAAAATTCGCCACCGACCTCTCGACAATTATTTATGAATTGATTGAATTTAAGAAAGTGATTTAAAGTGTCGGTGTAATTTTCAGAAGACAGATGGAATAGTAGAAAAGACACTGCCCAGAGATTTCGCCCTCATTTTGCAAGGATTTTAGATGGTCGGGTTTCTATGCAAAGCCTATAGTTAACTATCCCTCTCAAATGAGAGAGAACTTTCATAAGGCTCCGTTAGATCGTTGAATGCGTATAGAGATATGGAGTTTGATTAGATTATGAAATTCATCATTTTACTTAAACCGGATGGTTGGGGAATGATGACGCGTCGATCTAGATCCCATGGTTCCATCATCCGGAAGTGCCCCTGCCTACTTAGGGAGTGACACCCAACGACGAAGGATCCTCATAAGCAACACATGAGTTCGTTATCCAAGAAATCATTGTAGACACGGGGTGGTGTTTCAGGGAGATGGCTTAAGTCTACCTTAAATGAGCGTGGAGGTTATTTTCCTTATCAAGTATACCCTATGATTCACAACTCAAAGGGCAGAGCTATTGGAGAGCATACATGCTACGATCGTGATTGTATTATAATAGATGGTGGCCAAAACAACCGATCGGAGGAGACTCTCGTAATCGCTTATCTCGTGGAGCATACTGCCACGCAAATGAGGACACGCCGCCCTTACAAGAGATTGATTGAGAGTGAACATCGTAGAACACTTGATTTGACATTTGCTCCTTTGTGAGCTAAAGTTTTCTTAATTTATCACCACCGACAAATAATTGCAGAAGGCGGATAGATTGAGTTTGATTTAAGTATTTAATGATAGAGTTTCATTTAAGTAGTTTCAGATTACTAATTGATTTGAATTTATTTAATTAGAAAGATTGATTAATTTGAATATGTTTAAGAGCTTTAGATCCTGTCAACTCTATTTAGCTGCTAACAGAGGATTATATCTACTGTCACCTAACATAATCAGTTTTTTAGATATTTCACTGATTTGAAACTCTTTTATAGGTTTTTATATTTCGTTAACCCAGACCTAGTCCTAAGACTAAACCGGGAAGCAACCAACACAGTATCCTCAGACACTTGAATTTAAGCATTCAAGATAGTGTCAAGACTCATGCGAGTGTATTTAAGAATTTAGGTAGTTTTTTATTTCTGAGTTATGAGATTGATTTTAAATTTTCATTTAATTCCAATTTTAGCCTGCACAGTCTTTTCAGACATTAAAATTCACACTTGAAATCTCTATGTAGACACATGCAGGGTTGATAATTTCACCTAATTAGTGATTTCGTTGGTTTTGAAAATTATAATTAGAATGAAATTTTTTAATTTTTGATTAAAGGAAGCCCTATGATTTTTATAGAATTGATTTAGTATCGCCTTCTATCTGCTTGTACAAAGGGTTGCAGATTCGATGGCAAAGAAGGCGTTGTAAATTGATCTAATATCTTATTAGTTTTTTTTAGATTAATATTTAATTGATTCCAATTTAGCTTACGCAGCATTTTCAGGCATTAAAATTTGTACTTTAAATCTCTATGTCCGAGCACATGCATGTGTTTATAGCTTAGATAATTTCACCTAATTAGTGATTTTGTTGATTTTGAAAATCATAGTTTAGAATTAAGTTCCTTAAATTTTGATTAAAGGAAGTCCTCTAATTTTTGGTAGATTTTGATTTAGTATCGTCTTTTGTCTGCTTGTACAAAGAGTTACAGATTTGGTGGTGAAGAAAACATTTTGACTTAGATTGTAGTTTAAAACATCACTTGTGTTTAGTTTGCTTATTGAGTTTTTTATAATTCTGTTAATTTGGATATGTTCAATCTACATCACTTTTGATAAGTTATGCTGATTTTAGGGTTTATTATTTTAGCCCTACTCATGCTTATTAACTAGCATAGTAATCACCTCCACATTCGTATAAGAGTTATTGTACCCAATTTGGATTCATCCTTGGATTTTGAGTTTATTGCAAGTTTGTTATGAGTTTAGTATTAGTCCCCCCCCCAATTCAAATTAAAGCTTGTTTAATTTTGAGGAATTTACAAAAAAAGAGAACTCACTTTATCGCTTTAATTTTAGCCATAGAGAATTACAATTAAAGTTTATGAGTTTAATATTAACCTCCCCAAAGTTTGTGAGTTTAATATTAGCCTCCCCCAAATTTTACTTAGATTTTAAATGAATGTTCTATTCTTTCCAAAATTTTCTTTAAATGTCCCCTTTTTCTTGTTTGGCTTTTAGTTTAAAATTAGCAGTTTTCTTACTTAGCGTTCTTAAGTCCTCATTTCACTCTCCCATTTTCTAAGTCAAAAGATTTGACTTAATTTGACTCCTCCATCTCCGTTTCAGGGGTGTTTTGGCTTACTGCAGCCTGTTGAGCGAATGAATTGTCTTAACACCACAAGATTTTCATCTCATCACACCCTGTTGAGCATGACGAGGCCTTCAGACCTGAAAGAAGACATATAATGCAATATATATTCATTCCCCCCTTTTTTTCGAAGTCTAGAAATTAGACAAAATTTTGGCAATATTTAGCGAACATCTAATAAGTGTTGACTGATGCCCTATTCAAGATAACTAGCGTCTTGTGACACCACATCCTGTTTTTCATCTCGTCGTGCCTTGTTGAGCACAACGAGGTCTTCAAAGCTGCAAAGAAATACAAGCATGTATATATATATCCACATTCACAGATCACACATGTTCTGACACATTTTTTTGACCGCAATCTGCAAAGTAAGAATGAAGGTTTAATCAGAATGTGAGGAGTCGACGTAGAAAATTGAAAGAAGAATTAATTTGATATTCTTCCCCGATTTATACCAAAATGGAATGACAAGTTATGTAAGGGATGTGGCGCTAGAAATCGAAAGAAGAATTATTGACGATATTCTTACGATGAAGCAAAACGATGGCTAAAGAGAACAAAAAATTGAAAGAAGAATTCACATTGATGATGTCTTCTTTACGATGCAAAAAACAGGACTGCTTGCGAGTATGCACGCCAAAAATTAAGAATCGTGATGATGTTCTTCCCGAATTAAGGTGAATAAAACAGATACTAAAGCGAGAAATGCGATGTAAAATCAAAAGAATTTGTGTATGTTCTTTCTCCGAAAGAAGCAAAACGTGACAGATGGCGCGGTTAGGAGGTGGGTCATGGATAGGGCTGGGACGCATATGGGCCGGCCAGGCTGGTGGCCAGGGCTGGTGGAATAGCAGCTGGTGGTTTTGCAGCAGCGGGCTAAACAGGCCGCGGGAAGAGGAGGGTTGGTGCGGCGGTGGGAGAGGAGATTACACCGATTTTGCAGGATTCAGTGGACCGGGAAGGACTGCTAGTGACGGAATGGTGGCGGGCCACCAGCGGGATCGCGGGACGCGCGGTGCATTGCGGGACAGGCGCAGCGGCGGCGGGTCGGGAAGGCCGGAGGCGGGACGACGCTGGTGCGGTGGGTCGCACGGTTCGGGTCGATGCGGGTTGGTGGGCCGTCAAGCGGGCTGCAGGAGGCGCGATGGGTTGGGTTGGACGCGACGTCGTGGAGCGGGCAGCGTATGGCGCGGAGGCCGGGTTGGATGCGGGAGCGGGCCCGTGGGGAGCGTGTCACGTGGATCGGACGCACGACAGGTTTCAACGGCAAAGTGGGTTAATATTTGAATTATATGAGAAATGGCAAAACAGTGGAAAACCCAGAGCAGGGAAGAATTTTTTTATCTGTATTTTTTTCTTTCCGAAGGGAGGGAGATACTGCCGCAGTAATGAGATACGTGGGAGAGAATAAGGAGGGACTTAGAACTGCTCCCTTTTTTTCTTCTTATTTTTTTTGGCAGTTTCTTCATAAAATTGAAATGGGAGGAATTGAGATGAGGTAATTTATTAAAAATTTTAATGTGGATTTAAATAATCAATATATATATATATATATATATATATATATATATATATATATATATATATATATATATATATATATATATATATATATATATATATATATATATATATATATATATATATATATCAATTTATGATTATTTTTTTAACGAATGAAATGTTACATCGAGAATGCTTTGTTTGAGTCGGCGTCAAATTGAGTCCATTTAAGCTCAAAATGCACGTCGTCGCTTTCGATCGCTCGATTTTCTCGCATACTCATCCGAATTGAGTGCAAATAGTCTTACTTGATAGATTTCAATGTTTCGAAGTATTAACCTCACTTATGGAGTGAGCTCTTAACCTCCTCTTCTTAGACTTAGGACTCTTCTAGACATTAAGAACTCCTTAGTCATAAGACACTTCTAGTTATTAGGTGAACACCTAACCTAAGCCTGTAGACTGTGTTAATCATAAGATTAAACGCCTTGGGTTTAAGGAAATTATCTATCCCATAGCTTAACCCAATCTTGATACACTTTCTCAAATCAAACCTGCATACAATTATCAAACCATCTCAAATTCAAATTCAAAATCTATTTTCAAAATTTGACTCAAATGATTGAAACCCAAAATCAAATTCAAATCCTAAAACCCATTCCTAAGCCATATGAACCTCATTCATAAGTTTAGCCAAAACTCTTAAATCAAATCAAACTCAATTGATCTCTTATAAATCATTCCTTCATTTATATTCACAAATATAAATGAAATCTAAATTCAAATGACTAAAACTATATCGAAAATCAAATCCAAACTCAATCTAAACCCTTTAATCCAATTCTTTGGACTTAGCCAAATTCTATCCAGATCAAGTCAAAACTAATGAATTTTTTCTTGAATCAATCATTCATTCAATTATCTATCCAAATATAAATGAAACCTACAATCATCAAATCAAATCGAAACCAACCCAAGTCAAACCCAACCTAACCCTTTTGACTTGAAAATTTCAAATGACCTAAAATCCCATAGACTCCAAATTGATTGTCGTTGAATTTATATTCCAATCTAGGGCTCATATATAAGTTCAACTAAACTCGAATCAAGCCAAAACTAAACCAAAACCAAACCAATTGACCCACTTAGGCCCACTTGACCCAAAGTGACCTAAAGGACCCATTTGAGCCAACTTATAATCCAACCCAAATTGGATTGAACCAAGCTCACCAAAATCTTCTACCATGATTTTTGTTCACCCTAGGATGATCAATTGCAATTAAATGGGCCAAACCAAGCCCAATTAGCCATTTGATCCAAATTGACCCAAATTGGCCTAAAGGACCAAATCAGATCAAATCATGATCTAACCCAAATTGATTGCAATCAATGACTCAAGTTCATTTCAAATTGATTATTGAACTTGACCAAAGCTATAATTAAACCTAATTTGATCAATCGAGCCCAAATGATCAACTTTACCCAACCTAGCCCAAATTGGCCTAAAGGGTCACTTTGGCCTAAATCCAAATTAAATCCAAATTAATTCAAACTAAAGTCCACATCCATCTTCAATTAGCCAATTTAATATGAATCAACCCATAAACCAAGTTAATTTGGCTAATATTGGTCAAATGTGTCAATTTAACCCAATTGACCCATATGACCCAAATTGGGTCAAATCTCTTGAAACCATGCCAAGATCCATTGGGGGCTGATCTAACCTGACCCAAATCCATTTGAGATCAGCTCAAAACTAACCCAACCCATTTAAATCTCTCATGGATCCTCCCCCACATAGGATTCCACCAAACCTCATTTAATTTCCCCCATCACATGCACTTAACTCCTCCCCAACATTTGCATTAAATAAATCTGAACATATGGCAACAAGAGAGGACTTTGGAGCAAAAACTCAAAGTCTTCAATCAATCTATCATCCATCCCAGCCACCCCAAGTACGATGACAATCAATTTGGAGCCAAAAAATTCAAAAAAGATGGTATTTTTGCCATTATAAAAGGAGGGGGAGATGAGGCTTTAGATCTCTTTCTCCCACCACCATTCAACCCCCAAAAGTTTCCTAAAGCAAAAAATGAACCCATCTCCCATTTCTTTGAGCCATTTTTGAGCTCAAAGACACAAATAATTGCTCTTCCGATGAGACGACGATAAACATCAGAGAAGGCGACATTCCGAAGGGAGGCATGGGCTAAAGATTACCCCAAAGATTCCTCACATACCTAGGAGTTTGCTCAGATCTTCACTACCACCAAAATCATCCCCGACGAGGTAAATTTTGTTAAACTGTAGCCGGCCTTAAGATTTCACAAACTTTGTAATAATTTTCTCACGATTTTAGGAATTTTCCCTATATAATCCAGCATTTTTATTTTAAATCATCTCAATTAGGAAATAGAATTTTTTCGGTGTGAATCGGCATGAAAACGAGTCCATTTGGACAAGTTTTTGCTCAGAAACTCTCATTTTTTTCCAAAAAAGTTTGAAAACACTGTTCATCATCGACGGGTGACCACGGACGGGTTTGCGCGGATCGATGATCTAGGCCTTCGACGCTCGATTTGGACCGCCCAATCATGCGGTTCGTGGATCGACGCTCGACGCGCGATCGCATGATTCGAGCCTTCAAATCATTTGATATGATCTGGATCGTCTGATCGCACGGTTCACGTGATAGGATGGCTCGGATCACGTGTGGATCACGCGATCCGAGCCATCAGATCGCCTGATGTGATCTGGACCGTCCGATCACGCAGTTTGCGCGATCAAACGGCTCAGATCGCACCGATCATGATCCTAGTCGATCACGAGATCGATGACCGATCTATAATCGAGCGGTCGAGCAAGCCGCTGGTCATTTTCTCGCCCAAAGGCACGCCAACGCCGTATTATTTCCTTTATTAAAAAAAATTAATTTAAATCACCTAAAATTTCAAAAATTTATAAAAAATAAAATGCTTAACCAAAAATTTCAAACAAAGGCTCGTTGGATTCATCCTTCCGAGAGGAATCCAAAAACCCAAAATCCTCAAATTTTACTGAGTATTGTGAACTTAATTTGAGTTTTAGTGAAAATAATATTTCATTAATTAAATCAAAAACATAAGTGAGATTAAGTTGAAATTTTCAGGGATTGAAACTAAAGGTAAAGTACACCTACCATAAAACATTCAAATGAAAAGAACTTCTGGATGGGAGAAATTAAATTTTGAAGTTCAGATTATCCATTTTAATAAAATAAATTAAATAAAAGTTCAGAAATTTGCAAAAATCTTCAAAATGGCTTAAATCACTTCAATTGATATATAGGACTCCTAAGAAAATAATGTGATCTTCTGAATCTTAATGAACCCAAATAAACACTTAAGATTAGAGTTTAATCAATTTAGAAGTTAATTAAAATATAATCTAAAAACAATTTAAATATTAAATCAAAATCAGAAATGAAATAGCACTTAAGCAATCGTTAATCAAATCTTAAATCAGAGAAATATCATTCTTAGAGAAAATTAAATTAAATATGATTAAACCTATTTAAGTTAATAAAACTCAATTAAATAATTAAATCTTAAATCAAACTCAAAACCCAACAAATTTTAAAACTTTAATCATACTAATCAAATTAAACCAAATAAAATTAAAGTAAACTTAATTAACATATGATTAAATCACATCCATTTGGAATAAGATAATTAACTAACCATTAAATATTTCAACCTAATAACTAAATCGAACATGTTAATGAAATCAAACAAACAAAATAAATGAATCAAATCAAGTAAAACTCAGATCATGAATAACAAAACTTAATTAGTCAAATATCTAATTAACACAAATTTAATAAATTAATCCATCATCTTAATTAATCAAATTAATTTAAATAAGTTACATTGAAGCTAACTCTAAAATTAAGCTTAAATCAAACCCCTAATTAAATTTAATAATCACACCCCTCAAATAAACTAATTAAGTTAGTCAAATTAATCATATTAAACCTAAACTTAATCAAACATAATTAAGATGCAATTAAACACTAATCAAAACCTAAATTAAACCTAAATCATTAAGTCATTAACTTCTAATTAAACAAACCTTTAATTAATCTAATAATTTTAATTGACCCTTAATAAAACATCTAATTAATGCAAACTTAATAAATTAATCCATCATCATAATAAACCAAATTAACTTTATAAATCAGATTAAAATTAATTCAAATCAAAAACTTAATTAATTTATTAATTAATTTAATCACACTTATTAAATAAACTAATTAAGTTAATTAAATTAATCATATTAAACTTAGCTTAATCAAACATAAAATGCAATCAAATGCTAATCAAACTCTAATCTAAACTTAAATCATTAACTCATTAATCACATCATTAACCCAAATAAATATGAAATCAAATTAAAAATTAAACAAATCTTTATTTAATTTAATAATTAATCATACCTCTTAAATAAACTAATTAAGTTAATCAAATTAATCATATTAAACTTAAACATAATCAAACATAAATGCAATTAAATACTAATCAAAATCTAAATTAAACCTAAATTATTAAGTCATTAATTGCATCATTAGTCAAAACAAATATAAAGTCAAATTGAAAATTAAATAAACCTTTATAATTAACATAAATGCACTTCTTAATTAAGCTAATCAATAATCACATTGAACCTAAGCAAAACCATAGACTAATAAAGCTGATCAAATCAAATTAAATCAAATTAAATTAATTTAAGAAAGACTCATTAATTTAATATGTAATCAAATCAAATCTCATTCAACCTACTTAAATAAGATAAACTAATCAAATATCCAATGTATGAAATCAAAATACAAACCAAACTTTGATGAACATGACAAATGGATGTGATTAAAAATAAAATCCTAATTACAAAGAATCAAACCAAATTAAGATCAAAATAAAATCTTAATTAATCCGATCAAACTAAAATAAATGAACCACAATCAAATTAAATAAACATAAAGTTAAATCACATAACCATAATCAAAGAAAAGCGCTAAATATTAATTTAAAGGATATTGAATTATCAAGATTTAATTAAACTAAAATATCTAATCTAAAATTAATCAACCAAAAAGTACATGAATTTAAACAAAGTTAAACTTCATTAGATATTAAGGATATTGAATTATCAAGATGCAATTAAACTAAAACATCTAATCCAAAATCAATCAATCAAATACTTAAACAAACTCAAATTCTAAATTCTAAATCAAATGAATCAAATCAATAAATTACACAAATTCACATGGGCTAATTAAGATACTTAAGGGCCTTAGTTAGATTCTTAGGAATTAGGATTAGAATAGGGTGAGTTCCATCTAAGTGGAATTCATTCTACTCTTCATTCTTGAAAACCTAAACATCATCTAAACTAAATAAAAGTGAAATAAAAATGAAAAATAAATCATTAAATCATTTAAATTAAAATCACCCAAAGGTAAAATTTAAACAAATCCAAACTCCAAATTGGAACTTAAATTAAAGAAGTCTAGTAAAGTCTTACTACATAAGCCTTAAGCACACACATTAGAATACTAAGTAACCACTTATAGTGCTAAGTTAAGACGTGTAAGATGTTATGTTTTATTTTATGATGTAATATTTTAGACTGGATGTTAGGGTATATGTTTCGTAGACTGGATGATAGGCCGTTATTAGTCTAATCATGTTTTATGCAGAGGGTTGTGCTTAAGGGGCTGCTGTAATAAAAATATAAATATGTTTGTTGTGCATGTTGCTTAGCCCCTAAGCGTAACCCATATTAGGACAGGTTGGCTTAGTTACCCATGTGTGGGGTGCTAAGTCCAAATTATTCATATAACTGCTTAGGTTGTATGGTGTGTTTAACTAATATTTTTTTGTAGGTGTAGCTAGATTTATTTTTCCTAATTTTAATGTAATTTTGCATTAAGAATTAGGATTAGTGTTATGGGGGATTAGGATGAGCAAAGAAGGCTTAGTCCCTGGGTCTGATGCCTTTGGAGCAAATCAAATCAAAAGAAAGAGAATAAAGAAATGAAGAAAAGAAGACCCCATAGCATATATTATTTTTGTAACTGTATAAGGTAGAGCTCGGCTACCCATATCTTTTTTTTTTTTCTTTTGGTGTAATGATGGAACCCGATCGCACCGGCCTTTTATTCTTTTACGGTAGTCTATAAAATTATTTGATGTTGTGTTTAGATCGCATTAGAACAACATGCTTTTCATATTTTCTTTATGATTGATGCTTGAATGTGTCGTATGGATGCCATAGGATCTTAGGATAAAATTAATTTCTCTACCCTAATTAATAACTCATAATTGAAATTTTAAAATAACTCATAATCTCACATAAAAGCCTAGAAATTAAATCAAGATAATAAAATTTTTAGCAACCCCTTAGCTGGATGAATGAATGTATAAATCATATATGTCATATTCTTCCACTCTTATTAAGAGGGGGCTTCCATCCTTGCCAGAGAATCAAGACTTAACCTATGAGAGCCTTTGGTGGAAGACACCCCTTTCTCTCTTGATTTGACCTATAATCAAATTCTCATGCATTTAGGCATACAAAATCCCATATCCCGTGTCAAAATAAAAAGTCCAAAAGAATCAAATAAATTTGATAAAATTTGCATTAGATTAAGTCATGGATTCATACCACTCATGCTCTAGTTTCTTAGGGAGTGAGTCTAAGGACTTAGTTTCCTTTTTAAATGAACAACAATCTTGCCATCTTGCAAAGCATAAGACTTGCCTACATGGATTTAAAGCGTATGAGGAGTTAGCTGGCTGTCACTTCATGCGATAATAAGTCTAGCAATCGGGTGGTTTATTCTCTCTTGTGGAGGTAACTATATACCCATTTTTGCCTTAGATTTAGGTCATGCCTTTGTTTTGTACCAAGGCTCCTTAGTTTAGAAATCTGAGATAGCTGTTTCCTTCGGGCTACAAGTATAAATCCTCACCTCTTAGGTATTTTCATAATCTTATGTTATGGAATTATAATCCCTAGCAATCTAATAAAATGTCAACTCAAATAATTAACTCTCTTCAAATTTCAAAAAAATAGAAAGCCCAACTATAAGGTAGATTGAAATGCTCACTTGGCTTCCTAGTATCATGATCATTTCCTACTTTCTCCATTTGGATTCCAAAAATAAGTCTTCTCCTTGATCTATCCCATTTGATTTTCTAAAGTAGTCAATCCTTTGATAGTCTTAACCTTGAAATCTTTGGAGACCTAATTGTCTAATCGAGTATTCTTAAAAATTCTCATTCCTTAGATGTAATTAACTATGCTTGCCTATAGGGAACTTAACGAACCCGGCTTAAAATAAACCCTACTTTATGTTTCCATGTAAAGTAGGGGAAAGATCTTTGGTATATTTGAAGACCCATCATGCCTTAGGAGTCCTTATTAATTGATTATGTCCATTATAGGGTGGTGATTTCTATCTTTCGAGATAGTACATTATTCCTTAATGTCATACCCAATGACTTCAATAAGTACCACTTAAAATCTGTGTGGTGTCCCACATCCCAAAAATAAACACCACAGATTTCTCTGGCGACTCCGCTGGGGAAGGTTCCTCGCTCCATCTTTAGTAGATAATTATTGTCTCCAAGTATTGATAACCAAATCTCGTTTAACAAATCCTATGATTGTTACATGGATGTTCTTTTCAAAATCAAAATCAACCATTTTTAATGTCTTTTTTAAAAGCACATTTTCTTTGGAAATAGTTATCCCCATCCCACACCCTCAAATTTGTTGGATGGAGATTCTATTTTTGAATTAGATTATAATATAAAATTAAAACTTCACTTAGAATACTTCGCATGTGCTAGAGTTGAAGTTTTCCCTATTTTTGAAAAGCAATAAATCATACACACACAAAAGAGAAGTCAAGACATATTTGAACACCCCACTTGACATAACCAAATTTGTCAAATGAGAGTTCCCCTTCCCTTGGAGAAGGTAGAGCAAATTGAATTCTATTTGCATTTGTCTGATAAAACTCCTTCTTGCCAAAGTCCTGAACTTCAAAACACATTGGGAGCTCAATTGACATGTCCAAATATATCAAATGAGAACCCCCTTTTTGAAAATCATAAGAACAAAGTTAACTCCATTTAACATACCTAAGTCTGTTAAATAAGCTCATTTTCTTTCAAAAAAAATCATAAACACATTTGACTTTCACTTAACATACCAAATTTGTTAAGTGAGAGTTTCATTTTCAAAATCAGAAACACATTTGACTTTCACTTAACATACCAAATTTGTTAAGTGAGAGTTTCATTTTCAAAAATCACAAACACATTTAACTTTCACTTAACATACCAAATTTGTTAAGTGAGAAGTTTCAAAAAAAAATCATAAACACATTTAACTTTCACTTAACATACCAAATTTGTTAAGTGAGAGTTTCATTTTCAAAAAAACACATTTGACTTTCACTTAACATACCAAATTTGTTAAGTGAGAGTTTCATTTTCAAAAATCACAAACACATTTAACTTTCACTTAACATACCAAATTTGTTAAGTGAGAAGTTTCAAAAAATTATAAACACATTTGACTTTCACTTAACATACCAAATTTGTTATGAGAGTTTCTCATTCTCAAAAAAATAAAAATAAATAAATATATATATATATATATATATATATATATATATATATATATATATCTCAAACATATTTGGGGCTTTCATTTAACATACCAAATTTGTTAAGTGGAACTCCCATCTTTAAAGAGAAGTAAATTTATCTCACAATCACATTTAATTTTCACTTAACATGCCAAATTTGTTAAGTGAAACTCTCATCATCAAATCAAACACATGTGACATCTACTTAACATACCAAATTTGTTAAGTAAGAAGCCCCATTTTCAAATCAAAATATCACACAATCAAATCTTCACAAGCAAAAATATTTCAAACATACAATCACAACCTCTTCTTAGCATACCCAAATTTGCTAAGTAGAGGTCTTTCAAACTATCAATATTTTCAAACAAGATGCACAAAACACAAATATCTCCAAGAAAATCTCTTCTCAAATTTTAGAACCCTACCCAACCTACCTAAATCGGTTGAGTATGGGCTCTAAATCAAAATCAAATGGTAAAGACTCTCCTCAATATCCAAAATCTCTAATTTTGATGAACCCCACTTAACATCCTTAAGATTGTTTAGTGTGGGTTCAAATTCAAAATCAAATCTTGAAATCAATGATTGAAGATGAATATCAAGGCAAGTGTCTGACTCAGCTATATTTCAACAATGCAGATTTTAGTGCAATCAATTCTTCTAATCCTTAGTGAGCATCTATGGCTCCCAACAAGCTTGTGTTTTCCTTCCCCACTGGCCTAAACTTAGCCCTGGATTAGGCTAGTCTCTCTACCATTGGCTCTTCCGAGGTCATCTACTTTGGCCATGGTTTTGAGGGGGTTAGGATTTCTTGCGAGGGGACAGCCCTCACCACAGTTAGTAAGGAGGAGGTGGCAGGGCAAGCGCCACTTATTTGATTCGATATGCCATATGATTCTAAGTTTTCTCCACTAAAGAGGAAGGCTGTTGTTGTTACTCCGTATCAATTTTTTGTGCTGTTATTCCACCTGTGGTCGTTACTTCTCCATACCAAGCAAGCTACTACCCCTCCTTGGACACCCTAAAGGGGAAGACTGTCTTGATTTCTGAGATAGTCTCCTCCACATTTGAGGTGGGTGCTAGCTCTCACTCTATCATACCTACACATACACAACACCATAATAAGAACCGCAAGATCAAGCGGCATCACAAGAGGGTGGAGAGAGAGAGAGAGATGGATACCACTTCCCATATGGAGGAGGGATCTCCCTGTGAGACCTCTTCACATTTGAGTGGTCATAGGTTTCACCCCCTCTCAGCCTCAGATGGAGAGGAGGACAACAGAAGGATTACTGCACTACTTCCACCACCAGTATATTTCAATACACCGGCTAGGGAGCACAGGAAACCCTACGCCGGGCTTAAGACAGTCTTACGCCAGGTTGGCCGAGCCTACAGACGCTCAGAGTTTGGTACAATTTTTTATCTGAGGACAGTTATCCCTAGGAGAGTCAGAAGTCAGATCCAGAGGGAGAAAGCCTTGGAGGCTCAGGCATCAACTCACACGAGTAGGAGGGAATGATAGAGGTTTGTTGTCGCACCCTCGCCCGATGAATTTTCCTCGTCACCCAACGTGGTCATCGTCGATAGCATCATCCTTATCGGTGCTACTCATCATAGGAGCAGTAGGCTTATAGTCAAGGGATAGTCCATGATACCTCCGCACTGCTCCACTCACCGTCCACCATCGCCTATCCAGTTTACGGCATCCCTCATTTCAACTAAGATCCAGAAGCCTCCATCCAGGGAAAGACCAGCATCATTGGTGATCCGGCTATGACCCAAGGATCCCACTCCATCTATTCCACATGTTGAGGTGAGGTCGAGCTCTCCTATTCGACCTCCCTCCTCAGCTATGGAGAAGAAGGAATGGAGACCCAAGGCTGCCGTGGTCGAGCCACCACCACAGTCACAGCATTTATAATCATAGCAGCCCTTGTAGTCTCCACTATACAAAGATCAAAAGGGTGAGGATATGATGTAGTATCCATGGCAATAAATCCCACGCACGGTTCACCAAGCGGATCAACATATATTGTGAGCACTCCTGTGAGATAAGAAGTACAGGGCAAGAAATTCCCGATGTACAGTGAGTATAGCCTCCATCGGCGAGTGTTTGTCCTGCATGACTAAACCACTCTCGATGAGATCGCCAATACTTTCCGAGAAGAGGGAACTCTATGATTGCTCGATGAAGAGGATGAGGGTCAATCCGATGATGATCTCTTGGAGGACTCGAAGTCCATATGGTCGACACTAGGGGTTCCCTCCTTAGGGATCAGCATAGCCAAGAGGGTGTTATAGTTGAGGAAGAAGACACAGCTCATTCAACCCAACACCTTTGTCAGCAACTAAGGTAGAGAGATGAGCATATCAGAAAGATAGAGAAAAGAGTTGAAGACTTGTTAGCAATAGTCCTAGTACTTCAAGGCCAAGCTCCATCAATACAGCCTACTCCCTTAGAGGCCGACCACCCTGGTTGTTGCATGTTTTGGATCAGCCCAAGAGTACATCTCCCGTGGACGAGGATAGTGGCAGCATGCATAGGAAGGTGATGGGCAGCATTTCCATGCAAGAAAAAGATATTAAGCAGTTAGTGGAGCAGCAAGTGAAGGATGGATTGGCACAAGCCCGTGGTGGCTCATCTATTCCAAAGGGTAGACCCTACCCGGAGGAATTTGATGTTGTCCAATATCCTAAGGGTTTTTTGCCTCCTTCTTTCAAAATTTTTGATGACAGTGGGAACCCCTGACACCAATAGCACATTTCAGGGTCGAATGTTGTAATGCTGGTGGCAAAGATGCACTTTTATTCCGTCTCTTTGTCAGTAGTTTCGTAGGCATCACATTTGATTGGTACGCAGAACTACCCAATGATTTAGTAAAAACTTTTGCTGAGTTGGAGCACCTCTTCGTCAAGAGGTTTGTTGAAGCCTAGCAAAGGGTAACTGTGGGTGACCTCATTGTGGCGCAATAAAATCCCAATGAGTCCTTTGTTGATTATATTCTCGGTGGCACGAGTATGAAATGTGAACCACAGTATTCAAGATGCTATATAAATTCTTCTCAAGAATATTCATGGCCGGTTGCTTTCATGCTCAAGGGATTTAATCAAAACCTTTGAGAAGTTAATCAACAAGGTAGCTATAAAACCAAAGCGTTACCTTTTCAAGACCAATCATTCAAGCCCAAGTGCGAAAAATTCAAAAGAAGCCGGGGTAGTAGTGTGTAGACAAAGAGAAGTAGCCACCAGCTCAATATAAGAGACCTGCACGCCTCCATTGCCACCTCTACCATCACCTCGGAGACATACCACCACATACACCGCCACGCGCCCTCTCCATAATATACTCAATAGCAGTACTCATATCCACCGCCAGGTAGATATTACCCACCTAATCTTGTCGATAGATTGAATAAACCATATTCATTCAAGAGGGAGGTAGTTAGGAAGATCTTAAAGAATCTCTTAAATAAACTTGAGTTTCAATTACCTGAGCCCAAGAGGCCAGAAGATGTGGGCAAGAGTGATGATCTTAACTATTTCCCCTACCACTGTATGGTCAGTCATATCTTGGAGGATTATGTCACCTTTAAGGACTGGCTTGAGTGCAGTTACAAGTTAAGAGCTATTGTTATCCCCAAGGAATACTTGTTAGAACAACCCTCCAATTCTATCTGAGTAATTCTTGGGGATACTTGCGATCCTCTTAAGATAAAAGAAGGTTGGGATATTTGCCTTATCCTGAACCTCTAAAAAAGTGGTCTCTAAGATCAAGAAGCTTTCTTTACAGGTGCCTGAAGCAACTCAAACCTCCAACCAAGGAAGGTTTGCAAGTTTCCAAAGACAACTTGAAGAAGGTCTTCAAAAGCGACTCCATCTTACTTTCCTAGGATAACATAGTAGCACAACCACCGTCCGAGCCTAGCACTCCATCCACCATTGCAGTTACTACGTTTTTCTCCACTAGCTCCTCTATTGCCAATAAGAGCATTGTATCAGCGGACAAGGGCATTATACCCCTTTCCCCGCTTACTTTATTAGATTTCTATCATGTACCTCCATCTAAGAAGAAATCAATGAAGAAAGCTTTCATCTTGTACGATACTCTAGATTTTATTCCTCTCGAAAACTCTTCAAATCTACAAAATAATAATGATAACTCTAGTTCTGATCATTCCTCTTTTGATTTAGAAATGGATTTTCCATTTCTGAATCATTTGGGTTCACCCATTAAGATTGATTTGGAGTCATCTGACTCCGATGATCCCATAGAAGAAGTTGTAGGTACACCTAGTGAGAAGGTAGAACTTCCTACAAATTCATCATTCCAAGAGTCACGAGTTAACCTTCACGGTGGCAAAGTTCTACCTCCTAGGGTAGCACCTCAGTATAAGGGTAAGCAAATCATTGGTTCTAAAAAATATATATCTCCTCCACAAGATGCTCCACCCATGGATATTCTTGTGGAGGATCAAGCCAAGGTTGACTATAATGTCCTAGCACATCTTAGAAAGGCTGCCATAAGTTAAGCATATATGATATCTTATCCAAAGAGATGAGGAATCTAATCAAGGCTCTTCTTGATCCTGCTTTAGCTCTTAAGAGGAGGGATCGCTTAGAGGATACTCTAAGAGTTACACTCAATGATGAAGACTTGCTTCTAGGGACGACCAAGCACAACCACCCCCTTTACACTATAATGGATATTGAAAGATACAGGATATCTAGAGTTCTTGTCGACCAGGGTGCATTAGTAAATATTATGAGTCTAAAAACCCTTGCTTACTTGAGGATTGACATCTCCAAACTTTCAAAAGAGAGGATGATGTTTAGAGGATTCAATGAATAGGTGAGAGGGCTTTAGGCTCTATAGTATTGCCATTAGAAGTAGATGATTGGAAGACTACCACTAAGTTTCATATTATAGACTCAGATACATCTTTTAATGCTTTGCTTGGGAGACCGTGGATACATGAGAACAATGTGGTTCCATCCTCTCTACATCAGTGCATGAAGTTCATGAGGGGTGGGATTGAATACTGCATCAAAGGAGATCTTAAGCCATTCATAGTTCATGAGGTCAGAATATATGAGGATGCGACCTACTATCTCCCTCAAAATCAATAAGTCTATTCTCATGAACTTGGTGAAAGTTCAAAAATAAAAGAAAAAGAAAAGGAAAAAGAAAAAGAAAAAGAAAAGAAAAATAAAAGAAAAAAAGGAAATGAGAAAGAAAATAAAAGGGAGCAAGAAATAGACTTGGAGGAGAAAGTAGAGCCTGACATTAGATTCTACCCATAGTTCGTTACTCCATTCAAATATATGGGTAGAATGACTTGACCTCCACCAGGCAAAGGAAGAGACAGATCCAGAGGCATTCCTAGAGACAGAAGACCTCCTTATTGGCCATCCAATAAGTGTTATGTCCTTGTTTCCAGGACTACACCTATTATCTATATAGACTTAAAATCTAGTTCAAATGATGAGTCATATATTATTAGTACACTAGCTAGCACTTCCATACAATAGATCCCCATGCAAGTGACAGTTGAGCCAAATAACGATGAAGCCCAAGCTCCTAAGCAAAGCATAAGTGTATCCGAGTCTATATGTGAAATAGTGAAGCATCAGTTGGGAACTTTAGCTCTAACCCCACTTTCCTCACAAAATGTTGAGGGTTTGGTAGTTAAGGAAGCCCCTAAGTCTTCCACAAATGTAAAAGTGCAGGAGTTCTTTCTTGGAGCATCATCCTTAAGTCAAGAAGCTGATGTAAAACTTGAGGATGATTCATATAAATATTTAATAGAATTACCTTTTGATTGGTATTTTTCTTGTGTTCTTAATTTAGTAAAGAAAGGATTAATTCCACATGCTTGGTCTAAACAGTCGATTACTTTGAAAGGTTATGGGACAACAAATGCGCATTCACAATCAAGATGGACTAGGATTGTTGTTGGTCCAGGTTGATGATGAGATTCTAGTCATCACCAATCATTTGGAATCTGATAGGTTCTTTTCAAATCATGCTAACTCATATGAGGAGGTGTGCTTAGAAAATTTAGATGATCCAAATGACTTTGAAGTCAAGGATGCACTTCCATAGTTCAAAGAGGAGATCAGATCAACTATCGATGAGCTCAAAGAAATCAACCTAGTAATTGAAGAAGATCCACACCCAATATATATCAGTTCTCTATTGAATGAAAAAGAAACCAATGATTTAGTGAAGCTATTGATTGAGTTTAAGGATTACTTTGCATGGAGTTATGAAGAGATGCCCGGTCTATCTCCTAACATAGTAGTCCATAAAATAGCAATAGAACCTAATGCTAACCCTATCAAGCAGGCTCCTAGATGCATGCGATTAGACATTGAACAACATGTCACTTCTGAAATCAAGAAACTGATCGATGTTGGCTTTATTAGGGAAGAAAAATATCCTACATGGTTGGCTAGTGTTGTCCCAGTTAAGAAAAAGAATGGCCAACTTCGCATATGCGTTGATTTTAGGGATCTAAATAAGGCATGTCCTAAGGATGAATTTTCACTTCCTATGCCAGAATTAATGGTGGACATCGCCTCATCTCATGTAGTATTCTTCTTTATGGATGGGTCATCGGCTATAACCAAATTAAGATGGAGAGGATGAAGAAACACGCCTTTCAACGATCGAAATATATTGTTATAAGGTCATGCCTTTCATTAAAATGCCGGTGCCACATACCAGCGGGCCATGACTCAAATCTTCGATGAACTCATTCATCATCAAGTTGAATGCTATATCGATGATCTCATTGTCAAAAATAAAGAAAAGGAAAACCATCTCTTTGACTTGAGAGTAGTTTTCGAACGGTTAAGATAACACAACCTCAAAATGAACCCCCTGAAGTGTGCATTCGGAGTAGCTTCAGAAAAATTCCTTGGGTTTGGTGTACGACACCGGGGAATTGAAATTGATCAGGAAAAGATCAAAGTGATATTCAAAATGCCACCCCCTAAAAGCCTAACACAACTTAGGTCATTCTAAGGGCAGTTGGCGTATTTAAGACGCTTCATTTCCAACTTACCAGGAAGATGCCAACCATTCTCAACACTTGTCAAAAAGGATTCCAAGTTCAAATGGGATGACAAGTGCCGATGCAAGACATCAAGCAATATATGATGCGTTACCCTATCCGGGAAAGCCGCTCATATTATATACTGCTGCATTAGATGACTCCCTTGGCACTTTGTTGGCTCAAACCAATGACGAAGGGAAGGAGAGCACTCTCTATTATCTCAGTCATCGTCTAATCTCTACTGAGGAAAACTATCCACCTATTGAAAAATGTTGCCTAGTTTTAATCTTTGCATCCCAAAAGCTACGACACTACATGCTTTCTTATAAGGTGAACTTGATCTCCAGAGTCAATCCACTGTAATATCTCATGACACAGCCGACCTTATCTGGACGGTTGGCATGTTGGTCCATGATTTTATCTCAGTTTGATATAACATTCGTACCCCTCCGTGCCATAAAAGGACAAGCACTTGTAGATTTCTTAGCATCACATCCACTCTCTGCTGACTCTCTGCTTAACGATGATCTCCCTGATGAACAAATCATGAACTTAAGGGGTACTAGTTCTCACTGCTAGGAGATGTACTTTGATGTTGCAGCTTCCTCTCAAAGAGGAGAAGAACCATAATTTACTATCCCAGGGAAGGTCGGGGTAGGAATAGTCCTCCTAACTCTAGACCATGATGTAATCAGATTCTCATATCATATGTCTGATCTATGCACCAACAACGAAGCCGAATATGAGGCTCTAATTGCCGGTCTGAAGTTAGTCATTACACTATGTGTCCAGAGTATCAACATCTTTGGGGGTTCTTAGTTAATCATCAACCAAATTGCTGAGTCCTAAGAAGTTCTAAAGTCTAAGCTCCATCATTACCACAAGTACACTATGGAGTTATTTGCCCAAATCCTAGAGGTTACCATCTACAAGATTCCTCGAGAGAATACAATAGCAAACGCATTAGCCAAGCTTGCCAAAGAGTTGACATGTCTAGAAGATGATTCCATTCCAATAAGGATCCAAAATAGATAAGTCTTATCCCTTATCGATGCTGAATTCATCGAGAGATTCTCTCTTAAAGGGGAGGTTACCATTACCAGTAAGGATGAGGAGCCAAATTAGAGGCAACCATTCATAGATTATTTAAATGTAGGCAAACTACCTCAAGAGAAATCACTGGCACACCAGGTGAAGCAGAGAGCCCTTTCCTATACTCTTGTAGGCGGCACCTTGTACCGAAAGTCCTTTGATCATATGTGGTTACGTTGTCTGGACAAACACAAAGCCCGTAAGATTATGATTGATGTACACTCAGGGTTATGTGGAGCACATCAATCCGGTCTAAAGATGAAAGCCAAGATCAAGAGACTAGGATATTACTGACCTTCGATGATTACAGATTGCATAGACGTAGCTAGGAGATGCCACTAATGTCAGCTACACGGTGTGGTCCTACATCAACCACCCAACATTCTACATCCTACAATGACCTCATGTCCATTTGAATGTTAGGGTACTGACATTGTGGGTCCGATCGATCTCCTTCTTCCAAATGTCATCGATTCATTCTACTTCGCATTACTTTTCCAAGTGGAGGCAATCCACTTAGAGGTCACAGCTCAACATGTGCTCCAGTTTTTCAGGAACCATATCGTATATAGGTTCGGGGTGCCTCGACAAATTATATATGATAATGGTACTGCATTCAAGAGCACTAAAATCAACAGCTTTGCTCGAAGACATAACATAGATTGAAGATATTCTACCATCTACTACCCAAGGGAAAATGGGTTAGCAGAAGCCTTCAACAAAACCCTCATTCAAATACTGAAGAAGACACTAGATGACAACAAATGATGATGGCATGAACAATTGGTTGAAGCTTTATGGGCTTACCGTACCACATATATAACTCCAACTCAATATACCCCATTCTCTTTAGTGTATGGGTCGAAGCCATTCTACCATTAGAAGTCCAACTCCCATCACTAAGGATAGTCGTGGGTAGAAAAATCCAATGGAACAGAATGCCAAGTTACGGTTGGAAGAGCTCGAAGGTTTGGAGGAGAGACGCCTACAGGCATGCCAAAATCTCGAGTTATACAAAGCCAAGATGATTCAAGCTCATAACAAGTTGTTGTGTCCGTCCTAGAGCTTTTCAAGTAGGAGAGCTTATTTTAGTTCTAAGCAGACCAATTGTTGCTCGTTCAAAGATAGGAGGCAAGTTCGAACCCACTTGGGAAGGCCCTTATGCCATAGAGAAGGCCTACCAAGGAGGGTCTTACCAACTCATAAATTGTAAAGGAGAGCGCCCGATGCTTCCAATCAATGGGCTCTACTTAAAGAAATACTATCCATAAATCTTGTTTGAAAATAATTATCAATAAAATTTTTTTTCATCTCAAATTTCATTTCTTCTATGTTAGAAATATCTTTTGCTTGTGAATCCACCATGATATATTTAGAGTAGGTGTAAGAGTCCCCCAGTGGCATCATATTCCTTCATATCAAACATAAACATACATATCTTTCTTTCAGGATATTTTGATGTGAGAGAAATCTCCTTGTGGCACTCACTCATTAGCTGCTCTAGGTCGGGTTCGATTTGTTGCCTAAAGAAATCGATCACCCCAGTGGTCATTTGTTAGAGTATGTGAGTCCCCATGTTTTCTTCCTAATTTGACCATTGCACACCTATGAGTGCCTTGTCAGTTTGGTAGTCTTCACTGCCCTGCTAGTGAACTACCTTGTGTTGGCTTTGTTTAAGAAGATGTGAGTCCCAATGCTTTCTTCTTGAACTAGCCACCATACTCTGACTAGGTCGAGTTTCCCAGGTTTAGGTGTAAGAGTCCCCGGTGGCATCCTATTCCTTCATATCAAGCACAAACACACATATCTTTCTTTCGGGCTATTTTGATGTGAGAGCAAACCCCCTGTGGCACTCACTCATTAGCTGCTCTAGGTTGGGTTTGATTTGTTGCCCAAAGTAACCAAACACCCCAGTGGTCATTTATTGGAGGATGTGAGTCCCCATGCTTTCTTCCTAATTTGACCATTGTAAACCAAAGAGCGCCTTATTAGTTTCATAGTCTTCCGCTACCTCATGGTTGATCCTATTTAAGAAGATGTGAGTCCCCATGCTTTCTTCTTGAACTAATCATCATGATCTAGGTCAAATATATTTGGTTTGGTTTAGTCCCAGAGGCTCCTTTCCTCTTGACTATGTTTGAGTTGATATAAGTCCCAGTGGCATTCACTGTTCCCTGGGTGGTACGTGTCGATGAAGGCAGATTATCCAAGTCAATTCTTTAGAGATGTAAGCCTACATGCCTTCTTTCTAGACTGATTGTTGCAAACTGATGGGCACCGTAGGTTGGTTGATATTCGCTATGCTGACAGTGACTCACCCGGTGGGTATACCACTCCTGGCATATGTAAGTCCCCACACTTTCTCCATGAGTTGGCCACCGAATACCTATGTGATATATAACTAGCCATGTCATTTTCTCCAGGGTGTTGGATAAAGCCCCTTTGTGGTCCCTTCCCCTGCGAGCATTCTATTTGGATCATGTCCTTTGAGACTCTATTTAGACACTACCCAGGTTACTTTTGGATTGGACAGTCCCCCTTTCCTAGTAGCCACCCCTGTGGTTAGAGAATTTGTTCAGTGGATGTGAAGATTCTCCATTGGTTCAGTAAATCTAAGATAGGTCTAGGCTGATATAAGCTCCTTCTCAATTTGATCCCTCGCAAACTAACAATGTCCATGATAAAAAAAACTAAAATAAATAAACAAATAAAATATTTACTTATGGATTAGGAATTCAAGCCCCCAAAGGGCCCCTTTTCCCAAGGCATCATATCTTTAGGGCAGTGTCAACAAAACTCTCTATAGGAATTGTCTGACTACCTGAATTGAGATAAATCCCCGGGTCGATACTTAGGTTGGGTTCAACTTGTTGTGCCACCAACGAGTTATCCGGAGGTCATCTTTGCTTTGAAAGATATAAGTCTATTACACATTCTTTCCAGCACGATTGTTGTAAACTGACGGGAAGCCCTAAGTTGGGCCCAATTTATTGCGCAAGTGACTGATTATCCCAGTGGTTCCTTGTTTAGGAAGATGTAAGTCCCTATACTTTCTTCCTAACTTGACCATTGAAAATTGAAAGGCACCCCTTAGGTTGGTAAGTTCTACCTAACGGCTGGTAGACTATCCCTTTGGATTTGTAGACCTAAGATAGGTCTAGGGTGATATTAGCTCCTTCTTAGTAGATCCATCACATACTAATAGGGTCCATCTAAAATTAAAGTAATTATGACTATTCTTGAGTCGATATGAGTCCACAGTGGCATTCACTCAAATAATCACCCTAGGTTAGGATTGATCTGTTGTGCCATCAATAAATCACCCCAATGGCTGATCCCTACTTTGGAAGATGTAAGTCTGCTATGCTTTCTTCCTAGTACAGTCATTGCACCGAAAGGCAACCCTTAGGCTAGATAGTCCTACCTTGTGGCTGGTAGACTACCCTTTGGACTTGTAAATCTGAGATAGGTCAAGGCCGACATAGCTCCTTCTCAGTGGGTCCATCGCATGCCATCAGGGTCCACAATATAACACATAAAATTAAATTAAATCAAATCAAATCAAATTAATCATCAGGACTACTCTTGAGTTAAGGTAAGACCCCCAGTGGCACTTACTCAATAGTCGCTCTTAGGTTGGGTTCAACTTGTTGTGCCACCAACGAGTTACCCCGACGGTCATATTTGCTTTGAAAAAATATAAGTCTATTAAGCATTCTTTCCAACATGATCATAACCAACCTTAGGTCGGTTCGATTTGTTGCAAGCGGCCGATCACCCATGGTTCCTTATTTAAGAAGATGTGAGTCCCCGTGCTTTCTTCCTAACTTGTCCATTACAAACAGAAAGGCATCACTTAGGTTGGTTAGCTCTACCTAACGACTGGTAGACTATCCCTTTGGATTTGTAAACCTAAGATAGGTATAGCCTGATATTAGCTCCTTCTTAGTAGATCCATCGCACACCGACAGGGTCCATCTAAAATTAAATTAATTCTGACTATTCTTGAGTCGATATAAGTCCACAATGACATTTTCTCAAATAGTCTCCCTAGGTTAGGATTGATCTTTTGTGCCATCGGAAGATCACCCCAACGACTTTGGAAGATGTAAGTCTGCTATGCTTTCTTCCTAGTATAGTCATTGCACACCAAAAGGCAACCCTTATGCCAGATAGTCCTACCTTGTGGCTGGTAGACTACCCCTTTGGACTTTAAATCTGAGATAGGTCAAGGTCGACATAGCTCCTTCTCAGTGTTTCCATTGTAAGCCAACAGGGTCCACAACATAACACACCAAATTAAATTAAATCAATTCAAATCAAATCATTATAAATCAAATTAATCATCAAGATTACTCTTGAGTTGAGGTAAGACCCCTGGCGGCGCTCACTCAGTAGTCGCACTAGGTCGGGATTGATTAGTTGTGCCATCGACAGATCACCCCAATGGTTGATCCCTACTTTGGAAGATGTAAGTCTGCTATGCCTTCTTCCTAGTATAGTTGTTGCACACCAAAAGGCAATCCCTTAGGTCGGATAATTATACCTTATGGCAGGTAGACTACCCTTTTGGACTTATAAATTTAAGGTATGCTAAGGCCCCCATGGCTCCTTCTTAGTGTGGTCCATCGCACACCGACAGGGTCCGTAATAAAATAAATTCAAAACCAACCTCTCTAGTGGAGTTAAATTAAATATATCGAACAAACCAAATTTCTTTCTGGTGAGGCGTAAAGCAAGTTAACCTCCCTAGTAGAGCTTAGATCTAAATCAAATAAATTCAATCGAGTGTACATCCCCAGTGGATATGCCCTCAATCTAGAACTCTTCTCCCTAATGGAGCCATAAAAAAAAAATTAACCAACCTCCCTAGTGGAGTCTAATCAGATAAATCAAAGAAATCTAATCAAATTCTTATCCCTAGCAGATAGCCCGTACCTGCTTCCCTTGTGGAAGGTTCACATACCCAATCCCTAGCAGATTCAAGCACATATCCCTAGCTAATTTTCCTCCACATCAATTAAAATAAAATAAATAAAAATCAATTCGATCTTGATCCCCATCAGATTATAGATTCTTATTCCAAGCGGGTTCCTTCTTGCTCTCTTATGCCCTTGGCATAAAGAGAGCTGTATTGCACTAAGATCATGATTCTATCTACCTTTCGGGTCTAGGTATAGATCACTTCCATTGTTTGTTGTAATATTCTAGATGTTGTTGATCATTTCGATCAATGCCAATACGTGCGGTGTGCCTTATCAGTTACACCACACCTATTGGGGGTCCTTTTGTTGACCTCACTTTTGGAGTGAGCTTTTAACCTCCTCTTCTTAGACTTATAACTCTTCTAGACACTAAGAACTCCTTAGTCATAAGACACTTCTAGTTATTAGGTGAACACCTAACCTAAACCAAGAGACTTAAAAGTGTTAATCATAAGATTAGGCTATGCCTTAGAGTTTAAGAAAATTATCTATCCCATAGCCTAAACCCAATCTAGATACACTTTCTCAAATCAAACCCACACTCAATTCTCAAACCAAATCTTAAATTTAAATTCAAATTCTAAATCTAATTTCAAAATTTGACTCCAAATGATTGAAACCCAAAATCAAATTCAAATCCTAAAACCCCTTCCTAAGCCATATGAACTACATTCATAAGTTTAGCCAAAACTCTCCTTAAATCAAATCAAACTCAATTGATCTCTTTATAAATCAATTATTCCTTCATTTATATTCATAAATATAAATGAAATCTAAATTCAAATGACCAAAATTATATCAAAAATCAAATCCAAACTCAATCTAAACCCTTTAAGCCAATTCTTTGGACTTAGCCAATTTCTATCCATATCAAGTCAAAACTAATGAATTTTCTCTTGAATCAATCATTTATTCAATTATCTACCCAAATATAAATGAAACCTACAATCATCAAATCAAATCGAAATCAACCCAAGTCAAAACCAACCTAGCCCTTTTGACTTGAAAATTTCAAATGAGCCAAAATCTCTTAGACTCTAAATTAATTATCGTTGAATTTATATTCCAATCTAGGGCTCATATATAAGTTCAACTAATCTCAAATCAAACCAAAACCAAACCAATTGACTCACTTAGTTCCACTTGACCCAAAGTGACCTAAAAGACCCATTTGAGCCAACTTCTAATCTAACCCAAATTAGATTGAACCAAGCTCACCAAAATCTTCTACCATGATTGTTGATCACCCTAAGATGATCAATTACAATCAATTGGGCGAAACTAAACCCAATTGGCCATTTGATCCAAATTGACCCAAATTGGTCTAATGGACCAAATCGAGTCAAATCATGATCTAACCCAAATTGAATGCAATCAATGGCTCAAGTTCATTCCAAATTGATTATTGAACTTTACCAAAGCCATAATTAAACCCAATTTGATCAATCGGGCCCATTTGTTCAACTTGACCCAACCTAGCCCAAATTGGCCTAAAGGGTCAATTTAGCCTAAATCCAAATTAAATTCAAATTAATTCAGACCAAAGATCACATCAATCTTAATTATCCAATTGAACATGAATCAACTCATAACCCAAGCCAATTTGGCTAATGTTGGTCAAATGGGTCAATTTAACCCAATTGACCCATATGACCCAAATTGGGCCAAATCTCTTAAAACCAAGCCAATACCCATTGGGGGTTGATCAAACCTGACCCAAACCTATTTGGGACCAGTCCAAAACTAACCCAATCCATTAAATCTCTCATGGACTCTCCCCCACATAGGATTCCGCCCAACCTCATTTAATTCCCCCCATCACATGCACTTAACTCCTTCCCAACATTTGCATTGAATAAATCTGATCATATGGCAGCAAGAGAGGACTTTGGAGCAAAAATACAAAGTCCTCAATTAATCTATCATCCATTCCAACCACCCCAAGCAAGATGGCAATTAATTTGGAGCCAGAAAAAAATTCAAGAAAGATTATTTTTTCTGCCATTATAAAAGGAGGGGGAGATGAGGCTTTAGATCTCTATCTCCCACCACCATTCAACCCCCAAAAGCTCCCTAAAGCAAAAAAGGAACCCATCTCTTACTTCTTTGAGCCATTTTTGAGCTCAAAGACACAAATAATTGCTCTTCTGGCGAGGCGATGGTAGACATCGGAGAAGGCGACATTCCGAAGGTAGGCAAGGGATAAATATCACCCCAAAGCTTCCTCATATACCTAGGAGTGCGTTCGGATCTTCACCGCCGTCGAAAATCATCCCCGACGAGGTAAATTTTGCTAAATCATAGTTGGCCTTAGGATTTCGTGTACTTTGCATTAATTTTCTCATGATTTTAGGAATTTCTCCTAGATAATCCAGCATTTTTACTTTAAATCATCCCAATTAGGAAATAGGATTTTTTCGGTGAGAATCGGTCCGAAAATGGGTCCATTTGAACAAGTTTTGGCTTAGAAACCCTCAATTTTTTTTTCCAAAAAAGCACGAAAATCGTTCATCATGGCGGTTCGTACCATCCGTCCATGGTTTGTAGGATCGCTCGGATCGATGCGGATCACGCGATCAGGCCATCGAATGCGATGCAATCACCAATCACACGGTTCATGCGATCGGATGGCTCGGATTGCGTGATTTGAGCTTCATTGATTATCGGTGATCAACCCCTTCGCGATGTGATCGACGAAATCGCATGGCTCGTGGACGGATGGATCGTTTCGATCGTGCGATCGCCTCGATCGCTTCTGATCTGATCGGTTGATCTATTATGATGGTCAGAGCGAGTCATTTCTTTTCTCGCCAAAAATGTAGCGCATATTTTTTTTATAAAAAAATTAATTTAAATCACCTTAAACTTCTAAATTTTATAAAAAATATAATACTTAACCAAAAATGGCACACAAAGGCTCGTTGGAATTGTCTTCCGAGCGGAACCCAACAAACCTAAAATCCTCAAATTTTACTAAGTATTGTGAGCTTAATTTGAGTTTTAGTGAAAATCATATTTTATTAATTAAACCAAAAACATAAGTCAGATTAAGTGGAAATTTTCAAGGATTGAAATTAAAGTTGAAACACACCTATCATAAAAATTTCAAATGAAAAGGATTTCTAGATTGGGCGAAATTAAATTTTGAATTTCAGATTATCTATTTTAATAAAATAAATTAAATAAAAATTCAGAAATTTACAAAAATCTTCAAAATGGCTTAAATCACTTCAATTGACATCTACGACTCTTAAAAAAATAGTGTGATCTTCTGAATCTTAATGAACTCCAAACAAACACTTAAGATTAGAGGTAAATCAATTAAGAAGTTAATTAAAATATAAACTAAAAATAATGTAAATATTAATTCAAAATCAAAAAAGAAATAGCACTTAAGCAATCGTTAATCAAATCTCAAATCAGAGAAATATCATTCTTAGAGAAAATTAAATTAAATATGATTATACATATTTAAGTTAATAAAACTCAATTAAATGATTAAATCTTAAATCAAACTCAAAACCCAATAAATTTGGAAACTTTAATCATTTGATACTAACAATTAAACCAAATAAAATTAAAGTAAACTTAATTAACATATGATTAAATCACATCCATTTGGAATAAGATAATTAACTAACCATTAAATATTTCAACCTAATAATTAAATTGAACATGTTAATGAAATCAAACAAACATAATAAATGAATCAAATCAAGTAAAATCCTAATCAGGATTAATCAAACTTAATTAGTCAAATATCTAATTAATCAAATTAATTTAAATAAGTTACATTAAAGCTAATTCTAAAATTAAGCTTAAATCAAACCCCTAATTAAATTTAATAATCACACCCCTCAAATAAACTAATTAAGTTAATCAAATTAATCATATTAAACCTAAACTTAATCAAACATAATTAAGATGCAATTAAACACTAATCAAAACATAAATTAAACCTAAATCATTAAGTCATTAACTTCTAATTAAATAAACCTTTAATTAATCTAATAATTTTAATTTACCCTTAATCAAACTTAATTAATCAAACATCTAATTAATGCAAACTTAATAAATTAATCCATCATCTTAATAAACCAAATTAACTTTATAAATCAGATTAAAATTAATTCAAATCAAAAACTTAATTAATCTATTAATTAATTTAATCACACCTAGTAAATAAACTAATTAAGCCATTTAAATTAATCATATTAAACTTAAGCTTAATCAAACATAAAATGCAATCAAATGCTAATCAAATCCTAATTTAAACTTAAATCATTAACTCATTACATCATTAACCCAAATAAAATGAAATCAAATTAAAAATTAAACAAATCTTTATTTAATTTAATAATTAATCATACCTCTTAAATAAACTAATTAAGTTAATCAAATTAATCAAATTAAGCCTAAGCTTAATCAAACATAAATGCAATTAAGTACTAATCAAAACCTAAATTAAATCTAAATTATTAAGTCATTAATTACATCATTAGTCTAAACAAATATGAAGTCAAATTAAAAATTAAATAAACTTTTATAATTAACATAAATGCACTTCTTAATTAAACTAATCACATAATCACATTGAACCTAAGCAAACCCATAGACTAATAAAGCTAATCAAATTAAATTAAATCAAATTAAATTAATTTAAGAAAGTCTCTAATCAATTTAATATGTAATCAAATCAAATCTCATTCAACCTACTTAAATAAGATAAACTAATCAACTATACAATGTATGAAATCAAAATACAAACCAAACTTTGATGAACATAACAAATGGATGTGATTAAAAATAAAATTATAATTACAAAGATTCAAACCAAATTAAAATCAAAATAAAATCTCAATTAATCTAATCTGATCAAACTATAAATAAATGAACCACAACTGAATTAAATAAACATAAAGTTAAATCACATAACCATAATCAAAGAAAAGAGCTAAATATTAATTTAAAAGGATATTGAATTATCAAGATTTAATTAAACCAAAACATCTAATCTAAAATTAATCAACCAAAAAAACACATGAACTTAAACAAACTTAAACTTCATTAGATATTAAGGATATTGAATTATCAAGATGCAATTAAACTAAAACATCTAATCCAAAATCAATCAATCAAATTCTTAAACAAACTCAAATTCTAAATTCTAAATTCTAAATCAAGTCAAATGAATCAAATCGAATAAATTACACAAATTTAATTGGGCTAATTAAGATACTTAAGGACCTTAATTAGATTCTTTAGGAATTAGGACATAAAATAGGGTGAGTTCCATCTACAAGTGGAACTCATTCTACTCTTCATTCTTGAAAACCTAAACATCATCTTAACCAAATAAAAGTGAAATAAAAATGAAAAATAAATTATTAAATCATTTAAATTAAAATCACCCAAAGGTAAAATTTAAACAAATTCAAACTCCAAATTGAAACTTAAACTAAAGAAGCCTAGTAAAGTCTTGCTACAAGCCTTAAGCACACATATTAGAATACTAAGTCACCACTTCTATGCTGTTTGGTGTATGTATGATGTTGTGCTTTATTTTGTGATGTAATGTTTTAGACTGGATGTTAGAGTGTATATTTCGTAGACTGGATGTTAGGCCGTTATTCTCCTAATCATAGTTTATGCAGGGGGTTGTGCTTAAGGGGCCGCTATAATAAAAATATAAATGCTTTTACTATGCAGGTTGCTTAGCCCCTAAGTGTAACCCATGTTAGGACAGGTGGGCTTGGTTACCCATGTGTAGGGTGTTAAGTCTAAATTATTCATATAACTACTTGGGTTATATGGTGTGTTTAGCTAAAATTTGTTTTGTAGGTGTAGCTAGATTTACTTTTCCTATTTTTAATGTAATTATGCATTAGGAATTAGGATTAATGCTATGGGCGATTAGGATGAGCAGTGGCCAGAAGGCTTAATCCCTGGGGTGCCCTATGATGCCTTTGGAGCAAATCAAATCAAAAGAAAGAGAATGAAGAAATGAAGAAGACCCTATAGCATATATATTATTTTTTTTAATGGTTGTATAAGGGTAGAGCTTACCCATATTTTTTTCTCTTTCCGTGTATGCAACCAACTGCCTTTTATTCTTTTACGGTAGTCTATAAAATTGTTTGATGTTGTATTTAAATTGCGCATTAGAACAACATGCTTTCATAGTTTCTTTATGATTAATGCTTGAATGTGTCACCTGGATGTGGTAGGCTCTTAGGATAAAATTAATTTTTTTACCCTAATTAACAACTCATAACTAAAATTTTAAAATAACTCATAACCTCACATAAAAGCCTAGGAATTAAATCAAGATAATAAAATTTTTAGTAACCCCTTAGTTGGATGGATGAATGTATAATATCATGCATATCATATTATTTCACTCTTGTTAAGAGGGGACTTCCATCTTTGCCAAAGAATCAAGGCTTAACCTATGAGAGCCTTTGGTGGAAGCACATCCATTTCTTTCTTGATTTGGCCCATAATCAAATTCTCATGCATTTAGGCATACAAAATCCCATAGCCTGTGTCAAAATAAAAAGTCCAAAAGAATTAAATAAGTTTGATAAAATTTGCATTAGATTAAGTCATAGATTCATGTTACTCATGCTCTAGTCTCTTAGGGAGTGAATCTAAGGACTTAGTTTTCTTTATAAATGAACAACAACCTAGCCATCTTACAAAGCATAAGACTTGCCTACATAGATTTAAAGCATAGGAGGAGTTAGCTGGCTGCCACTCTAGACAGTAATAAGTTCAGCAATCATGTGATTTATTCTCTCTAATGGAGGTAAACCATATACCCATTTTTGCCTTAGATTTAGGTCATGCCTTTATTTTGTACCAAGGCTCCTTAGTTTAGGAATCTGAGGTAGCTTTTTCAAGAGTAGTGGATTGGCCGTTTTTCACGGTGGGCTTCGGATGTCTGTGGGGCGCAGAATGCACGTCTGAAGGTCGTGGCAAGAATAGTGCCGAAGGGCTGGTTTTGTAGCAGCCATGGGTTACAGCGAAACGGTCAGGAGGGAATTACCTTGCGAGCGTTTCCTTGGACGTGGAATGCAAGAGAGAGAAATATGGGGGAGAATGAGGAGGGAAGTTACGTGAGATGCAAGGAATGGGGGAGGAATGGAGGGAGTGGTTCCTTTTTAGTTTTTTTAATTAGATAAATTGAAAATAGGGGGGAAGGTTGAGCATGGCGGTAATTTAGGAATTTTTAAATTAATTTTAAATTTATTAAATGATTTTAATGTGCATTTCACAATGATAAATGCACATAGTTAATATATATCAATTTAGGATAATTTTATTATTTTGAATGTAATGACACAGTCCGTTTCACGATCGGAGTCCGTTTGGTTCGAGTTAGTGCCAAATTGAGTCAATTTCAGCTCAAAATGCATGTCATCATTTTCGAACATCGATTTTCACACAGACTCATCCAAATTGAGTGTGAATAATCTTACTCAATAGAATTTGACATTTTGAAGCCAATGGCATGATCAATTTCACCAACGGAGGTCATTTGACTTACATCGGTGCCTCCTGACCTTGATATGTGTGCAGGCCCATTAACGACTTGAGCACTTCATCGGTTGCTCATCAAGTCATGCAATATTTATATCCTAACCATTTTCTACATTCTGAATGCGATGACGAAGTCCCTTCATCGATCGGAGGTCATTTGAGTTAATTTCGGTGACATCCAATGCATTTCAGCCTCGATTTATGCACTGTCACTTCAAATCACTCGACATTTGTATAGACTCGTCCGAATTAAGCGCAGATAGCTCATTTGAGAGTTCTCAACATTTTGAAGCTAACGACAGGATTAATTTTATGAACGGAGGTCGTTTGGTCATCATCGCAGCTTCCTAATTTTGATATGCGCATTGACACATTGATAGCTCGAGCACTTAATCAATTGTTCATTAGATTTTACAATATCTATATTCTGATCAATCTCGACATTCTGAACACAACAGTGAAGTCCATTCATTAATCGGAGATAATTTTGATCATTTTCAGTGACATCTAGTGTATTTAGAGCCTCAATTTGTGTACTACCACCTCCGAAGTCCGTTGAATTCAATTTATGGGCTTATCTTGATTTATGACACATATGTGGAGGTCAACAAATGCCCCCCAACAAATGTGATTCATGCATGGAGCAAGTCACGTTTGTTGAAAATTGGTTGACCATTTGGGCTGGCCATAGAACTTGGATAATTTCAGCTTTGATTATAATAGCTTACGGAACTTTATAGGATTTGTCATTAGTATGCTGCCTTATTCAGGACATGCTAAATGACAGGCTTGACTAATTTGTCAAAATCAACTTGCCAAATAGAGATGAGTTCTTACACCATCTACTCTCTACTTCAATGGCTTTACTGAAGATCTCTTTCTTTTATGTCATTGCAGATTTGAGTTTCCTCGAACCCTAGCTTCATGCTTGGTTGGGTTTGATGGAGGAATTGATCTGCTTGTTTTGATGAAGGACTCCACTGGGGAATCGATTTATCCGTGCTTGGTCATATTTGAAGTTCCTTCTGTCCTAGCTTTGAGCTTGACGGACTTGATGAAGGACTGACCTGATTTGTCCCTATTGACTTGTCAGGAAATGTATGCACTCCATGAACCATGTGCTTGCTGCTTTGACGGATTCATTGAAGGATACGTATAGTTGACCCAACCTTCCGGCTTACATAGGGTCAATGTTGAGTTATTAGTCTAGCAACGTGTGCTTTAACATACTGAATAACCATAAAATTCCTTTAGTTCAGCCATCGGCTTTGTATGAACTATGGAATTGCTTTCTCGGTCATATGCTTTCTACTTAGACGGACTTGATGAGGAGGTAGGCTTTGATCTGTGCTTTGAGTTTGATCAAATCATTTGAGAATAGATTGAAATATCACCTTACAGGTAATATGAATATTGATTTGAGGCAGCCCTGAATTGAGCATTTCCTCAGATTGCCTTGATATATCGATCAAGTAGAGAGATCTCATGGCTCCTGATTGCTTACAATCACTAAGGCGGATCTTTGAGATTGAACTATCGTCATTGGCGGCAAGTCTTTCACGCCTTTCTTATGGCTTGTTGAGTGAGGAGAGCGTCAGCAACTCGGCCATATTTGGGTTTGTTGAGTTTGACCTTTAGAACTTACTCAAGCCTTCGACTTGAGCTATAGTGGGTTTGTGATTTTTTCATCAAACTAACAAACGGGGGATCTTTCATTACGGCCTTTTTCTTGCGGCTTGTTGAGTGAGTGAGCGTCAGCAACTCGGTCATTTATGGGCTTATTGAGTCCGACCTTTAGAACCTATCCGCATCCTAGACTTCAGGATATAGAGGTTGATGTTTCTGCAACTCAGTTGATTGAAACTTTCAAAATCAGGAGCTTTTTTGACTTGATCTCTAGAATTTAGCAAATTTGAGAGATAAATTTCTTAACATTTAGGATTGTCCTTTCATGCGTAGAAATAGATTTTTTTTGTTTCTGTAAGAACATGCAACTTAACAATGATAATTATAGATATATTCAAGGATTTTTTCGTAGCCGATGTCCTAATCAATATATTTAAGGATCTCGTCTTATGGCACGATGTCAACTCAAATAAATTTAATATAAACTAAAAAAATACCTCCTGTGTAAGAGGAGAATTTTCACGAAAAAGTTCTTCATTTGGGGTATGTTTATTTAGAGATCTCAGTATGAAGCACGAGGTTGCCCTAAATAGATATACTACAAAAATGCCCCCCATCTTGCAAGGGAATTTCTATTGTACCTCGATAATATGGTCATCAAGTATAGTACTTTTTTCAAGTATCGACCATTAATTGGCGGCATTGGTCTTTCACCCTTTAAGTTGATGAGTTGGTATGCCCCTCCTTGGTATACTTTTTCAATGACAAAAGGGCCTTCCCAGTTAAGCTCAAATTTATCAAAAAAATTTTGATTGGGGATAATTGGGCTTCTCAGTACCAGAACCAATTCTCCTTTTAGGAATGTTCGAGGCTGCACCGTATGGTTAAAAGCCCTGGACATCTTTGCTCGATAGACTTCCAGATTTTGATGAGCTTGCAGTCTAACTTCATCTAGTGCGTTGAGTTCCTCCATGCTCAGATGGGCATTTTGATCTTCAGTTAGACTGTATTGGATTGCTATTCAAAGTGAAGGCAACTCAACTTCGAGCGGAAGAACTGCTTCAGTTCCAAATACCAATGAATAGAGAGTGGCTTTAGTCGACGTCTCGTAGGTAGTTCGATATGCCCATAGAGCCTCTATTAGCTTGGTATGTCATTCTTTCTTATTTTTAGTGAGAATCTTCTTAAGAAGTTGTTGACCTTCATATGTGTGTCATAAATCAAGATAAGTCCACAAGTCAAATTCGACAGACTTCGGAGGTGACAATGCATAAATTGAGGCTCAAAATGCACTAGACATCCCTAAAAATGGTCGAAATGACCTCTGATTGACAAATGGACTTTGCCATCACATTTAGAATGTCAAAATTAGTCAAAATATAAATATTACAAAATCTAATAATCAATCAATTAAGCGCTTGAGCTATCAATGTGTTGACGTGCATATCGTTGTCGGGAAGCTACGATGATGTTCGAACGATATCCGTTCATGAAATTGATCATGTTTTTAGCTTCAAAATTTTGAAATCTATCAAATGAGACTATCCACGCTCAATTTGGATGAGTATGTGCAAATGTCGAATGATTTAAAATGATAACGCGTAAATCGAGGATGAAACACACTGGACGTCACAAAAATCAACTCAAATGACCTTCGTTTGATGAATGGACTACTCCATCACATTTAGAATGTCAAAACTAATCAGAATATAAATATTGCATGACTGGATGATCAACTGATCAAGCACTCGAGTTGACAACACGCCCGCACATATATTAAGGTCAGGAGGCACCGACGAGGATCAAATGACCTCCGTTCATAAAATTGACGGAGCCATTGGCTTTGAAATGCCAAAATCTATCAAGCAAGACTATTCACACTCAATTCGGATGAGTCTGTATGAAAATCAAGTAGTCAAAAGCAGGGACACGCATTTTGAGTTGAAATGGACTTAATTTAGTGCCGACTTAAACCAAAGGGCCTCGAATCGTGAAACGGACACGCCATTGCATTCAGAATAATGGAATTTCCTTAGATTGATATATATATTGATTATGTGCATTTATCGATGTGAAATCCACATTAAAATCATTTAATAAATTTAAAATTAATTGAAAAATTCCTAAATTACCCCCATGCTCAACCGTTCCCCCCTATTTTTAGTTTTCTGAAAAATTGCAAAAAAGAAAATAAAAAGAAAATAAAATTGCCACTCCCCCCACTTCCTCCTCATTTCTAATTCCCATTTCTCTCTCCTGCATTCCTCTCTCATGTCCAAGAAAAGGTAAAAAACTTCTCTCTCTCCCACTCGATTTATTCTCCTCACCATCGCCGCCTAAAAGCTGCTTGTTTCAGACACCATCCCGCTGCATAGCCTGCTCCTGCTCAACCACTGCCATGAAACCGCAGCCCATGCACTGCAACCCATCTTGCAATATCCTTTCCACTATAGCCCACCATAGCCCACCATCCCATTATGCTAATCCAGTGGAACCCGCACTGCTTATGGCCCCAAGAGTCGCAACCCATCCAAATTTTTCCATTTTCATCAAGGCCAGAATCGGGAAGAACATCATCAAGAGATGAATGCTTCTTTTGATTTTTGATGTCTCACCCCTCGCTTTAGACATCCTATTTTTGCTTCACCACAATCGGGAGAAGAACATCGTCAAGAGGAAAATTCTTCTTTCGATTTCCAGCATCGCACTCCCCATAACCCTCCCACTTTTCGCTTCGCGGCAAATCGGGGGAAGAATATAGTCAAAAGGTGAATTCTTCTTTCAGTTTTTGGTATCGCATTCCTCACCTTTTCCCATCCCATTTTTACTTCACCGCAATCGGGGGAAGAATATCGTCAAGAGGCGAATTCTTCTTTTGATTTCTGGCGTCACATCCCTCGCTTTAGCCTTCCCACCTTCGCTTCACTGTAAATCAGCGGAAGAACATCGTCAAGAGGTGAATTCTTCTTTCAATTTTTAGCATCACACTCCTTACCTTACATTCCCAATCGCATACCCAACTTTGCTCCCTTGCCGAGCATTATAGCATGCCGAAAATGCGTAACATGCTATGTGATCTATATATATATATATATATATATATATATATATATATATATATATATATATATATATATATATATATATATATATATATATATATATACCTTGTTTATTGTGCTCAAGAGGCTCAAGAGGTGTGACTAAAAAAAATAGGTTGTGGTATTGCAAGACACCGCTTGATAAGCTCAAGAGGGCATACCGAGTAAGCCAACACTTGTTAGATGTTGCTCCCCCTAGGTGAAATGTCACAAAAATTTTGTCTGAATTCTAGACTTAGAAAAAAAAAGGGGGAATGAATATATATTACAATTATCTTCTTTCAGGTTTAAAGGCCTCGTTATGCTCAAGAGGGCGTGACGAGATGAAAAACCCAGCTATGGTGTCGCAAGATGCCACTCGCTACGCTCAAGAGGGCGTAGCGAGTAAGCTAAAATACCCCCGATGCAGCCCCTACATGGGGATGATGCCGGGAGGCTGCCAAAATTTTGTCTAAATTCTAGACTTAGAAAAAATGGGGAATGAATATATATGGCATTGTCTTCTTTCAGGTTTAAAGGCCTCGTTGTGCTCAGGAAGGCGTGATGAGATGAAAAATTGGCTGTAGTGTCATAAGACATCACTCGCTACGCTCAAGAGGGCGTACCGAGTAAGCCAAAACACTCCCCATGCAACCCCCTACACGGGGAGATGCCGAGGTTGCCAAAATTGGATCAAATCTTTTGACTTAGAAATAAAAAGGGAAAGTGAAATGAGCTGATTTAAGAATGCTAAGTAGGAAAACCGGCAGCTAATTTTAAACAAAAAGCATCAAACAAAAAAGGGGGGAGCCTTTAAAGCAAATTTCGAAAAGAATAGAACATTCGTTTAAAATCTAAGTGAAATTTGGAGGAAGCTAATATTAAACTCACAAACTTTAATTGTAATTCTCTATGGCTTAAATTGAAGTGGTAAAGTGAGTTCTCTTTTCTTGCAAATTCCTCAAAATTAAATAAGCTTTAATTAGAATTTAGGGGAGACTAGTACTAAACTCATAACAAATGTGCAATAAACTCAAAATCTAAGGATGAATCCAAATTGGGTTTAATAACTCTTATACAAATATGGAGGTGATTACTATGCTAGCTAATAAGCATAAGTAGGGCTAAAGCAATAAACACTGAATTCGGCATAACTTATCAAAAGTGATGTAGATTGAACATGTTCAAATTGGGAGAATTAACAAAACTCAATAAATAAACTAAGTGAATGTAATATTTTAAACTACAATCTAAATCGAAATATCTTCTTTGCCATCGGATCTGCAACTCTTTGTACAAGCAGGCAGAAGGCGATACTAAACCAAAATCTACAAAAATCATGGAGCTTTCCTTCAATACAAAATTAAGAAATTTCATTCTAACTATGATTTTCAAAATCAACGAAATCACTAATTAGGTGAAATTATCTAAGCTAAAAACACCTGCATGTGCTCAGATATAGAGATTTCAAATACAAATTTTAATGCCGAAAAAGGCTGCACAGGCTAAATTGGAATAAAAAAATAAAAATCTGAAACCAATCTCATAATTCAAACATAAAATTAACTAAACTTACTATACATCTGCATGGGCCCCGACACTATGATGAATGCTGAAATTCAAGTGTCTGAGGATGTTGCACGGGTTGCTTCTCGGTTTAGTCTTAGGACTGGGTCCGGGTTAATAAAACCTAAAAATCTATAATAAGAGTTTAGGTTTAGGGTTTAGGGTTTTAAATTAGTGAAATATTTAAAAAACTAAATCTGTTAATAAGAGTTTCAAATCAGTGAAATATCTGAAAAACTAATTCTGTTAGGTAACAGTAGATCTAATCATCTATTAGCAGCTAAATATAGTTAACGGGATTTAAAGCTCTTAAACCTATTTAAATTAAGCAAATTTTTAAATCAAATTAAGTAGCAATCCAAAACTACTTAATTGGAATTCTATCATTAAAAAATTAAATCAAAATTCAATCTATCCGCCTTCCACAACTGTTTGTCGGGGGTGACAAATTAAGAAAACTCTAGCTCATAAAGAAGCCAATGTCAAATCAAGTATTTTGCTGTATTTACTCTCAATCAATCTCATGCCAATAAGGATGTGGCCCGTGTCCTCTGACTGCATGGCTTGGTCAGTAGGCTCCATAGATGAAGCAGTTACAAGCATAATCCTCTGATCGGGTAGTTTGGTCAGTTCGGCTCCATTATATTACGATCACGATCATAGCTCGTATGCTCCCCATTGGCTCTGCCCTTTGAGTTGTGAATCATAGGGTATACTTGATAGGGAAAACATCCCTCTGATAGCTAAGGTAGACTTAAGCCTCTCTCCTTAGATAAACACCACCCCAAGTCTACAAGGATTTCTTGGACGACGTAACCCATGTGTTTCAGATGAGGATCCTTCTATCAGGTTGGGTCGACTACCTCCTCTGACTAAGTAGACTAGGGACTAGGACTACCGGGATGATGGAACCATAGGATCTAGGTCGGGCACGTCTTTCATATCTCAAATTCTAAAATTCTACATGCTGCTACTATACGCTACGCATTAAGCGATCTAATGACTAGTCTTAATCGAAAGTTCTCTCTCACTTATTGAGAGGGGTAATTAACTATAGGGGCTTATGCCTATAGAAAACCTGGAACCAGATCTAAGGTCCTCACAAAATGAGGGCAAAATCTCTAGGTAGTGTATTATCTACTATTTTATCTGCCTTCTAAAAATTACACCTACACTTCAAATCATACTCTCTTCAATTAATTTAAATAAATTGTTGAGAGGTCAGTGGCAAATTTTTGGAGCCCACAGATTTTTGGCGACTCTGCTAGGGACATGATTCTTTTTTCATCTTTGGCTAGTCATATATGTGCTATAGCAGCAATAGAAGTTTTGAAAATTCAAAATAAAAATGATGATTTAAGTGTATAATGAATTCAATATGAGGCTCTATGTATAATGAATCATTCCGTAGAGTATATCTTTATTACACCATTATTTGTTAAGTAGTGCCTCTACATCTTGAAAGTATGGGGTGAAATAATAATTGCTAATTGCTAATCCCCATCTTTCACTTTTGCAAAAATGGATCTACAAAGCACTCCTTTCACCATTCAGCTAGGTCATGGTGCGAACATCTGCCTAGCCAACGTCATCATCAACACAGGTGATTTCGAGGCTACCATTCAATTTGGTAGCTTGAATTTCCCGACTATCGTTGCTATAACTCCTGAAGTACCCACCATGGTACATTCATCTAAGGCCATGCTGGAAGGTCTCAAGTTACTGAAGCTCCTACTGGCCATGTGCACCAACTAATTCAATAGCCAACCGTTGTCAAAGAGTTCTCTCAATAGAGGACTTCAATTTTCAAAATGCTAGGGCAATTTGAAGCCCCCGTGGTAAAAAGAATCGTTAAGGGACAAACTGTGTCTTTAATTCCTCTTGGTACAAATGCTGCACCGACTGAATCTTTTGTACTCGAAAAGCATGATCATGAAGCTTCCTTGTCATGAAGCAAATTAACCAGAAGATAGAGAAGAAGGAGATACACTGAGCTGAGGGCTCAACAGATCCCTTTTGAATGACCTAACAAATAAGCAATACTGCTACCTAAAGCGAGTATTCCTACCCACAACTACTTTGATAATCTAAAGTGGGTAAAGAGGAATAGCTCTACTAGCGAAATAAAGCAATCCTTCTGGAAGAATCAACCATGTAAAGCTCTACCACCACAGAGGAGATAGCTTGAAACACTGTCTGTCAGGATATATAAAGTTCTCATAGTTGTTAAGGAGAAAGGACTAGTGAAATGAAAATATTAAAGTCCTGTCATCAGGAAGGCTAGAGTTGCTCCTTCAAGGAGACCTCCTCCTATAACCCCAGCAAGATGTCTACTAATTCAAGTCCTACACGATGAGCATCAAGGTGTGACACTTAGACCATAGGTCTAATAATCTATTATCAAAAGGTCCCGATAAAAAGATAAGAAAATTTGGAGGCCAGAGCCTCAAAGTGAAATTGCCTTACAGAAAGACAACAATGTGACATCTAAATTGTACTCCTATAAAATCCACTCCTTATGCTAAAGTATTTGGAGTTGAAGCAGTCTTATCACTTGAAGTTGAACTACCTTCATTCTGAGTAGCCATTCAACACAATCTCATTCAAGATGAGAATGTCTGTCTACGAATGGAAGAGCTTGACGCACCTCACAAAGGTAGGCTCTAAGTTCAATAAAATTTAAAAAGTCTACTGAGTGAGCGAGGATGTCCAAAGCATTTAATCATATAAGGCAACCTCAAACATTACAAAAAAGAGAATTGGTTCTAGTGCTGGGAAGGCCAATTATCCTCAATCAAAAATTCAATGGTAAATTTGAACCTAACTAGGAAAGCCCTTTTGTCATTTAAATAGTGTATCAAGGAGGGGAAATACCAACTCATCAACCTAAAGGGTGAAAGATCAATGCCGTCAATTAATGATCGATACTTGAAAAAATTAGTATACTTGACAACCATATTCTCGAGGTACAATAGAAATCCCTCTGCAAGACAGGGGCATTTTTTTTAGTATATCTATTTTGGTTGGCATCATGCTTCATGCCGAGATCCCTAAATAAACATACTCTAGATGAAAAATTTTTCGTAAATTCTTTTATTACACATGGGACATTTTTAGATTTTTATATACAGATGAAATCAATCTTATGTGTTAAAATCTCCTATAGAGTATATCAATTCAAATATTGACATATTTATATATTTTCACCTTAACAATTTTCTTAAATGTACTTTAGAATCCCCCCTACAAGATAGGGAGCATTTTTTTAGTTTATATTAAGTCTATTTGAGTTGACATCTTGCCATAAGATGAGATCCTCAAATATATTCTGATTCAAGTTGACATTTTACACCGAAATCCCTAAATATATCTATAATTATCATTGTTAAGCTACAGAGTTTTGCAGAAATAAAAAGAATCTATTTCCACACATGAAAAGACAACCCTAAATGTCAAGAAATTAATCTCCCAGATTTGCAAAATTCTAGAGATCAAGTTAGAAGAACTCCTGATTTCGAAAGCTTCAATCAACTGAGTTGGAGAAAAATCAACCTCTACATCCTGAAATCTAAGACACGGATGGGTTATAAAGGTTGAACTCAGTAAGCCCACAAATGGCTGAGTTGCTGACGCTCTCCTCACCCAAAAAGCCACAAGAAAAGGTCGCACTAAAAGAGCTCTCGTTCATCAATCTGATGACAAAATCACCAATCCACTACAGCTTAAGTCTAAGACTCGAGTAGGTCCTAAAGGTCAAACTCAACAAGTACAAATACAGTTGAGTTGCTGATGCTCTCCTCACTCAACAAGCTACAAGAAAAGGCCATAGTGAAAGTACCCCCGCTCGTCAGTCTAATGATGATAGTTATTCAATCTCAAATCTGATCCAACTTAGTGATTACAAGCAACCAGGATCCAAGAGATCTCTCAACTTGATCGACAGATCAAGGCAATCTGAGGAAACGCTCAATTTAGGGATGCCTCAAACCAATCTATATATTGCCCTTAGGGGGATATCTCAATCTATTCTCAAATGATCTGATCAAGCTCAAAGCATAGATCAAAGCCTATCTCCTTATCAAGTCCGTCAAAGCAGAAAGCATAGGACCAACGAAGCAATCTCATAGTTCAAACAAAGCCGATGGCTGAACTAAGGAAATTTTGTGGTTATTCAGCCTGTTAAAGCACACGTTGCTAGACTAATAACTCAAACATTGACCCTATGTAAGACGGAAGGCTAGGTCATCTGTGTGTTTCTTTCAACGAATCTGTTAAAGCAGCAAGCACAAGATTCATGGAGTGCATACACTTCCTGACAAATCAATAGGGACAAATCAGGTCAGTCCTTCATCAAGTTTGTCAAGTTCAAAGCTAGGACAGAAGGAATTTCAAATCTGACCAAGCACGGATAAACCGATTCCCCAGTGGAGTCCTTCATCAAAATAAGCAGACTAATTCCTCCATCAAACCCAACCAAGCATGAAGCTAGGGTCAGAAGAGGCTCAAATCTGTAAGGACATAAAAGAAAGAGATCTTCAGCAAAGACATTGAAGAAGATAGTAGATAGTGTAGGAATTCTTATCAATCTAAAAAGCCAATTCTGACAAATCAGTCAAGCCCATCATTTAGCATGTCCTGAATAAGACAGCATACTAATGACAAATCCTATCAAAGCTCCGTAAGCTATTGTAAGCAAAGCTAAAATGATCCAAGCTCTGTGGCCAATCCCAAATGGTCAACCAATTTTCAACAAACATGACTCGCTCCATGCCCAAATCACATTTGTTGGGGGGCATTTATTGACCTCCATATGTGTGTCATAAATCAAGACAAGCCCACAAGTAAAATTCGATGGACTTTGGAGGTGACAGTACGCAAATTGAGGCTCAAAATGCACTGAGCATCCCTAAAAATGGTCGAAATGACCTTTGATCGATGAACAAACTTTTCCATTGTGTTTAGAATGTCAAAATTGGTCAAAATATAAATATTACAAAATCTAATGATCAATCGATTAAGCGCTCGAGCTATCAATGTGTCGAGGTGCATATCGAGGTTAGGAAGCTACGATGTGTTCTAAATGATCTCCATTTATGAAATTGATCTCATTGTTAGCTTTAAAACATCAAAATTTATCAAATGAGACTGTCCACACTCAATTCAGATGAGTTTGTGCAAATGTCGAATGATTTGAAATGACAATGCACAAATCGAGGCTGAAACACACTGGACGTCACCAAAATAACCTCAAATGACCTTCAATTGATCAAAGGACTTCATCATCATGTTTAAAATGTTGAAACTGGTCAGAATATAAATATTGCATGACTGGATGATCAACTGATCAAGTGCTTGAGTTGTCGATGTGTCCGCACGCATATTGAGATCAAGAGGCACCGATGAGGATCAAACGACCTCTGTTCACAAAATTAAATGATCTGTTGGCTTTGAAATGCCAAAATCTATCAATTAAGATTATTTGCACTCAATTCCGATGAGTTTACACTAAAATTGAGAGGTCGAAGAGGACATTTTGGTGAAATGGACTCAATTTGGCTGACTTGAACCAAAGCGACCTTGTGAAACGATCGTCATTACGTTAATGGAACTACCTATATATATATATATATATATATATATATATATATATATATATATATATATATATATATATATATATATATATATATATATATATATATATATATATATGCATTTTAGCGAAATCCACATTAAAACCATTTTAATAAATTTAAAATTAATTAAAAAATTCCTAAATTACCCCATGCTCAACTATTCCCCCTATTTTCAGTTTTTGAAAAACTGCAAAAAAGAAAATAAAAAGAAAAAAAATTGCCACTCCCCTCACTCCCTCCTCATTTCCAATTCTCATTTCTCTCTCCTGCATTCCTCTCTCACGTCCAAGAAAAGGTAAAAACTTCCCTCTCTCCCTCTTGGATTCGATGTTCCTCTCCCGCTCCATTGCCGCCAGCCAAAAACCATCGTTTGCTCTGCAGCAGATCCAGCATGGCTGTCTCCCATTCAATCTGGCCCCGTAGCCCATGTCTATGTACATCCTAATCTCCTTTCCACTATCCCACTATAGCCCACCACTGATCCACAATCCATTTCGCATTCACTGCATGCGCATCCCAGACCAACCCATCCAAATTTCACTATTTTTATTGTGCCATAAACCGGGGTAGAACATCTACAAGAGGAAAATTCTTCTTTCAATTTATGGCGTCTCACCCCTCACTTTAGCCATCCCATTTTTGCTTCGTCGCAATCGGTGGAAGAACTTCGTCAAGAGGCGAATTCTTCTTTTGATTTCCGACGTCACACTCCCCATAACCCTTCCACTTTTCACTTTGCCACAAACTGGGGGAAGAACATCGTCAAGAGGTAAATTCTTCTTTCAATTTTTGGCATCCCATTCCTCACCTTTTTCTCATCCCGTTTTTGCTTCGCCGCAATCGGGGGAAGAACATCATCAAAAGGTGAATTCTTCTTTCAATTTTCGGTGTCGCATCCCTCGCTTGAGCCTTCCCACCTTCACTTCACCGCAAATCGGGGGAAGAACATTATCAAGAGGTAAATTCTTCTTTGGATTTTTGGCGTCGCACTCCTTACCTTACATTCCTAGTCGCATACCCAACTTCTCTCCCTTACCGAGCATTATAGCGTGCAGAAAATGCGTCAGAACATGTGTGATCTGTGAATATGAATATATATACATGATTGTGTTTATTCGCATGTTTGAAGACCTCGTTGTGCTCAAGAGGGCGTGATGTGATAAAAAAAATATGTTGTGGTGTCGCAAGACACCGCTCGATATGCTCAAGAGGGCCTACCTAGTAAGACAACACTTGTTAGATGTCGCTCCCCTTAGACGAAATGCTACCCAAATTTTGTCTAAATTCTAGACTTAGAAAAAAAAGGGGAATGAATATATATTGTATTTGTCTTCTTTCAAGTTTAAAGGCCTTGTTGTGTTCAAGAGGGCACGACGAGATGAAAAACCTGGCTGTGTTGTTGCAAGACACCACTCGCTACGCTCAAGAGGGCGTACCGAGTAAGCCAAAACACTCCTGATGTAGCCCCCTACATGGGGATGACACCAGGAGGCTGCCAAAATTTTTTCTAAATTCTTGACTTAGAAAAAAAGGGGAGAATGCATCACTCACTACACTCAAGAGGGCGTACCGAGTAAGCCAAAATACTCCTGATGCAGCCCACAACACGAGGATGATGTTGGGAGGCTACCGAAATTACGTCAAATCTTTTGACTTAGAAAAAAAGGGGAGAGTGAAATGAGCTGATTTAAGAATGTTAAGTAGGAAAACTAGCAGCTAATTTTAAACTAAAAGTGTCAAACAAAAAAGGGGGGAGCCTTTAAAGCAAATTTTAAAAGGAATAGAACATTCATTTAAAATCTAATTAAAATTTGGGGGAAGCTAATATTAAACTCACAAACTTTAATTGTAATTCTCTATGGCTTAAATTGAAGCAGTAAAGTGAGTTCTGTTTTCTTGCAAATTTCTCAAAATTAAACAAGTTTTAATTAGAATTTGGGGGAGACTAATACTAAACTCATAACAAACTTACAATAAACTCAAAATCTAAGGATGAATCCAAATTGGGTTTAATAACTCTTATACGAATATGGAGGTGATTATTATGCTAGCTAATAAGCATAAGTAGGGCTAAAGCAATAAACACTGAATTTGACATAACTTATCAAAAGTGATGTAGATTGAACATAATCAAATTGGGAGAATTACAAAAGCTCAATAAAAAACTAAGTACAAGTAATATTTTAAACTATAATCTAAATTGAAATGCCTTCTTCTCCACTGGATCTGCAACTCTTTGTACAAGCAAACAAAAGATGATACTAAACCAAAATCTACAAAAATCATGGAGCTTTCCTTCAATACAAAATTAAGAAATTTCATTCAAATTATGATTTCTAAAATTAATAAAATCACTAATTAGGTGAAATTATCTAAGCTATAAATACCTGCATGTGCTCAGACATAAAGATTTCAAATGCAAATTTTAATGTCTAAAAAGGCTGCGCATGCTAAATTGAAATAAAAAATAAAAATCTGAATCAATCTCATAATTCAAACATAAAATTAACTAAAATTACTACACATCCGCATGGGCCCTGACACTACGTTGAATGCTAAAATTCAAGTGTTTGAGGATGCTGCGTCGGTTGCTTCCCAGTTTTGTCTTAGGACTGGGCCTGGGTTAACAAAATCTAAAAACCTATAATAAGAGTTTCAAATCAGTGAAATATCTGAAAAACTGATTATGTTAGGTGACAGTAGATATAATCCTCTATTAGCAGCTAAACAGAATTTATAGGATTTAAAGCTCTTAAACCTATTCAAATTAATCAAATTTTCAAATCAAATTAAGTAGCAATCCAAAACTACTTAAATGGAATTCTATCATTAAAAACTTAAATCAAAATTCAATCTATCCGCTTTCCATAACTATTTGTCAAGGGTGACAAATTAAGAAAACTGTAGGTCATAAAGGAGCCAATGTCAAATCAAGTGTTCTGTTATATTCACTCTCAATCAATCTCACACCAGTAAGGACGTGGCGTGTGTCCTCTGACTGCATGGCTTGGCCAGTAGGCTATGGGCTCCAAAAATTTTCACCGACCTCTTCGATGAAAAGAGCATTTTAAAGTATCGGTGTAATTTTCAGAAGGCAGATGGAATATAGTAGATAAAACACTACCCAGAGATATCGTTCTCATTTGGTGAGAACTTTAGATCTGGTTCCAGGTTTTCTATAGGTGCAAGCCCCTATAGTTAATTACCCCTCTCAATAAGTGAGAGAGAACTTTCGATTAAGGCTAGCCATTAGATCACTGAATGCATAGCGTATAGTAGCAGCATATAGAGTTTCAAATTTTAAGATATAAAATTTATCATTTCAACTTAAACCAGATGGTTGGGGGAATGATGATGTGCCCAATCTAGATCCCATGGTTCCGTCATCCCGAGAAGTCGCGGTCCCTAGTCTACTTAGTCAGAGGAGGTAGTCGACCCAATCTGATAGAAGGATCCTTATCAGCAACAGATGAGTTACGTCATCCAAGAAATTCTTGTAGTCCTGGGGTGGTGTTTGTCTAAAGAGATAATCTTAAGTCTACCTTAGTTGACAGAGGGCTATTTGCCCTATCAAGTATACCCTATGATTCACAACTCAAAGGGCAGAGCCATTGGGGAGCATATGGGTTACGGTCATGATCATAATATAATGGAGTCGGACTGGCCAAACCATCGATTAGAGGACTCTGGTCATAACTGCTTCATCCGTGGAGCCTACTGGCCAAGCCACACAGTCAGAGGACACGGGCCACGTCCTTACTAGTGTGAGATTGATTAAGAGTGAACATAATAGAACACTTGATTTGACATTGGCTCCTTTGTGAGCTAGAGTTTTCTTAATTTATCACCCCAGACAAATAGTTGTGGAAGGTGGATAGATTGATTTTGATTTAAATTTTTAATGATAGAGTTTCATTTAAGTAGTTTTAGATTGCTACTTAATTTGATTTAAAAAATTGATTAATTAGAATATGTTTAAGAGTAATAGATCCTGTCAACTCTATTTAGCTGCTAACAGAGGATTAGATCTACTGTCACCTGAGAGAATCAATTTTTTAGATATTTTACTAATTTCAAACTCTTATTATAGGTTTTTTTAGGTTTTGTTATCTACCCATCCCCAAGACTAAACCGGAAGCAACACAACATCCTCGACACTTGAATTTAGGCATTCAAAGATATCGGGCACATGCGTGTTTATAAAGATAGCTAATTTCATCTAATTAATGAAATCATTTACTTTGAAAATCATAATTAGAATAAAATTTCTTAATTTTTGATCAAAGACGGCCCTATGATTTTTGTAGATTTTGATTTAGTATCGCCTTCTGTCTGCTTGTACAAATGGTTTCAGATTCAGTGGCGAAGAAGGCATTGTAAATTGATCTAATATCTTATTAAATTTTTTAGATTAACATTTAATGTATTCTAATTTAACCTACGTAGCCTTTTTAGACATTAAAATTTGCACTTTAAATCACTATGTTTGAGCACATGCGAGTATTTATAGCTTAGCTAATTTCATCTAATTAATGAAATAATTGATTTTGAAAATCATAATTAGGATAAAATTCCTTAATTTTTGATGAAAGGAAGCCCTATGATTTCAGTAGATTTTGATTTAGTATCGCATTATATCTCCTTGTACAAAGAGTAGTAGATCCGGTGGTGAAGAAAGTGTTATGGAGCTATATGTTCAAAGGATAATTTAATTTGTTACTTTAAGAAGAGATTTACTCTTAAAGGTAATTCTCATTTCCCCTCTCCTTTTATTCGAATTTTATTTTCCCCCATCTTTTATTCAAATTTATTTTCTCCCTCTTTTATTCAGATTTGATTTCCCCCTCTTTTATTCAAATTTTGATTTTCTGATCTTTTATTCAAATTTGATTTCTCCTCTTTTATTCAAATTTGATTTTTCCCCCTCTTATTTTTTTTAAGTTAAAAGGTTTGACGCAATTTCAACAATGACCTCTGTCATCCCGTGTGGTGCATCGGTGTTTTGCATACCGTCACACGATGAGCATGACAGGTTTGGTGTTTTGAAGCACCTCTACCTTCAATTCGCCCTGAGCATAATGAGGTTGAATCACTTGCATAAAAGCAAATATATATGCAAATATTCTAAATTTTGGTCCGTAGGGGCTATCGAATTTTAGCTACCCATCACGCCTTGATGAGCATGATGGTTGGTGTTTTGAAGCACCTCGGCCGACCTTCAATCAAGTTACGCCCTGATGAGCATAATGAGGCCTTCAATCACTCGGTACTCCCTGATGAGCGTAACGAGCGGTGTCTTGCGACACCACAGCTGGATTTCATCTCATCTCACCTTGATGTGCATGATGAGGCCTTCAATCACTCGATAAGCCCTGATGAGCATAGCGAATGGTGTCCTCGAACACTACAACCGAATTTCATCTCGTCATGCCCTGATGAGCATGACGAGGCCTTCAATCACTCGGTACGCCCTGATGAGCATAGTGAGGGTGTCCTGGAATGCTACGGCCAAATTTCATCTCGTCAAGCCCTGATGAACATGATGAGGCCTTCAGACTTGCATAAAGACAAGCATATGTATATATACTTTTTTTTCTTTCAGGAATTTCATCAAATACCTTCCTTGCCTCTTCTACAACACCGTTTTTAGCATACATCTTCATCAAATGGTAGACTTACTGTACACCTGAGCATAGATATAGGAAAGATTGTAGAAAATTTGTTGGTTTAGGCACGGGTAGACGTGGAAGAGCGAGTGGGCGAAAAGGGTTGGATCAGTTGATGGTCGGATAAAATCACGAGTGCGCTGCAGAGTGGGCGTGGCCGGATGGGTCGAGTCAGGTCGCGGGATGTGGGAGGAGTGGGTGGCGCGCTGGGAGATGCTGAGGAGGAGCGCGGAAGTCAGGTGGAAGCGTCATTTCAGCTTCTGAGATCGCGGACCAATGAGTTGAGACGAGCGGAAGTGGATTCTGGGTCGTGGGCCGCGGCCTGGTCTGTGAAGCTTTGTCTGGACCTGGCGCGGCTGTGGAGTGGGTTCATGGACGAAAAGGGACCAACGGGCCGGCAGGAGTAGCTGCCTGAGGCAGTGGATTACCAGTTTTATGCCCGAGGGACTTCAGGATGTACATGAATCTGGAACGTAAGCGGGATCATCGCAGAAAGCGATCCGAGGATCGGTTTTGCTTGGCCAGTTTACCTGGGCAGAGGGAATTACCTTGTGTGCAGTGCGTTTCCTTGGACGTGGAATGCAAGAGAGTGAAACATGGGGGAGAATGAGGAGGGAAGTTACGTGAGATGCAAGGAATGAGGGAGGAATGGAGGGAGTGGTTCTTTTTCAGTTTTTTTTTTGAATTAGATAAACTGAAAATAGGGGGGAATGGTTAAGCATGGGGGTAATTTAGCAATTTTTAAATTAATTTTAAATTTATTAAATGATTTTAATGTGGATTTCACACTGGTAAATGCAAATAGTTAATATATATATCAATTTAGGGTAATTTCATTGTTTTGAACGCAATGACGCAGTCCGTTTCACAATCAAAGGCCGTTTGGTTCGAGTTGGTGCCAAATTGAGTCAATTTTAGCTCAAAATACATGTCAGCATTTTCGATCGCTCAATTTTCACACACACTCATCCGAATTGAGTGCGAATAGTCTTACTTGATAGAATTCAACATTTTGAAGCCAATGTCATAATCAATTTTACGAACAAAAATAATTTGACTTACGTTGGTGTCTCCTGACCTTGATATACATGCAGGCGCATTGACGACTTGAGCACTTGATCGGTAACTCATCGACTTGTATAATATTTATATCCTGACCAATTTTGACATTTTGAATGCGATGACAAAGTCTGTTTGTCGATCGGAGGTCATTTGAGTTGATTTCGGCGACATCCAATATATTTTAGCCTCAATTTGCACACTGTCACTTCAAATCTCTCGACATTTATACAGACTCGTCTGAATTGAGCGCAGATAGTCTCATTTGAGAGTTTTTAACATTTTGAAGCTAACAACGGGATTAATTTCATGAACGGAGGTCATTTGGTCATCATTGTAGCTTCCTAATTTTGATATGCGTTGACACATTGTTAGCTCGAGCACTTAATCAATTGTTCATTAGATTTTGCAATATCTTTATTCTGATTAATTTTGATATTCTGAATACAACGGTGAAGTACATTCATCAATCGGAGATTATTTTGATCATTTTTTATGATGTCCAGTGCATTTGGAGCCTCAATTTGCGCACTATCACCTCCGAAGTCCATTAAATTCGATTTATGGGCTTATCTTGATTTATAACACATATGTGGAGGTCAAGAAATGCCCCCCCCCTAAATTGGTTGACCATTTGGGCTGGCCACAGAACTTGGATCATTTCAGCTTTGATTGCAATAGCTTACGAAACTTTGATAATATTTTTCATTAGTATGCTGCCTTATTTAAGGCATGCTAAATGATGGGCTTGACCGATTTGTCAAAATTAACTTGTCAGACAGAGAAGAGTTCTTATACCATCTATTCTCTACTTCAATGGCTTTACTGAAGATCTCTTTCTTTTATGTCATTCTGATTTAAGTTTCCTCCCTAGTGCTTGGTTGGGTTTGATGGAGGAATTGATCCTTGTTTTGATGAAGGACTCCACAGGGAATCGCTTATCCGTGCTTGGTGGTTGAAATCCCTTCCTCCCGCTTTGAGCTTAGCCGATGAAGGCCCGACTGATTTGTCCCTATTGACTTGTCGCAATGCATGAACCTTGTGCTTCTTTGCTTTGGCGGTCGTTGAAGGATACATATAGTTGACCCGACCTTCGACATAAGGTCAATGTTGAGTTATTAGTCTAACGCGTGTGCTTTATGACAATAACTATAAAATTCCTTTAGTTGACCATCGACTTTGTATGAACTATGGAATTGCTTCCTCGATCTATGCTTTTTGTGACTTTAACGAGGAGGTAGGCTTTGATATGTGCTTTGAGCTTGATCAAATCATTTAAGAATAGATTGAAATATCACCTTACAGGTAATATAAAAATTGATTTGAGGCAGCCCTGAATTGAGCGTTTCCTCAGATTGCCTTGATCTATCGATCAAGTAGAGAGATCTCATGGCTCATGATTGCTTACAATCACTAAGCTAGATCTAGTTTGAAATTGAACAACTATCGTCATTGGACTAATGATCAAGGGCTCTTTCACTACGGCCTTTTCTTACGGCTTGTTGAGTGAGGAGAGCGTCAGCAACTTGACCATATTTGGGCTTGTTGAGTTCGACTTTTGGAACTTACTTCAGTCTTCGACTTAAGCTGTAGTGAGTTTGTGATTTTGTCATCAGACTGATGAACGGAGGCTCTTTCACTACGGCCTTTTCTTACGGCTTGTTGAATGAGGAGAGCGTCAGCAACTCGGCCATTTATGGGCTTATTGAGTCTGACCTTTAAAACCCATCTGTGTCCTAGACTTCAGGATATAATGGTTGATGTTTCTCCAACTCAGTTGATTAAAACTTCTGAAATTGGGAGCTCTTTTGACTTGATCTCTAGAATTTAGCAAATCTGAGAGATAAATTTTTTGACATTTAGGATTGTTCTTTCATGCGTAGAAATAGATTCTTTTTGTTTATGCAAGAACATGCAACTTAATAATGATAATTATAGATATATTCAGGGATTTTGATGTAACGCTCGATGTCAACCTAAATCAGAATATATTTGAGTATCTCATCTTATGGCACGATGTCAACTCAAATAAATTTAATATAAACTAAAAAATGTCCCCTATGTAACAGGAGAATTTTCACAGAAAAGTTCTTCATTTGGAGTATGTTTATTTAGGGATCTCGGCATGAAGCACAATGTCAACCTAAATAGATATACTAAAAAATATCCCCTGTCTTGCAGGGGGATTTCTATTGTACCTCGATAATGTGGTCATCAAGTATAGTACTTTTTCAAGTATCGACCATTAATTGGTGGTATTAGTCACTCACCATTTAAGTTGATGAGTTGGTACACCCCTCCTTAGTATACTTTTTCAATGACAAAAGGGTCTTCCCAGTTAGGCTCAAATTTGCAACCAAATTTTTGATTGGGAATAATTGGTCTTTTCAGCACCATGACTAATTCTCTTTTTTGGAATGTTCGAGGCCACACAGTATGGTCACAAGCCCTGGACATCTTTGCTTGATAGGATTCTAGATTTTAATGAGCTTGTAATCTAACTTCATCAAGCGCATCGAGTTCCTCCATTCTCAAACGAGTATTTTGATCTTCAGTTAGATTGTACTGGATGGCTACTCGAAGTGAAGGCAACTCAACTTCAAGTGAAAGAACTACTTCAGTTCCAAATACCAATGAATAGGGAGTGGCTTTAGTCAGGGTCTTGTAGGTAGTTTGATACGCCCATAGAGCCTCTACTAGCTTGGTATGTCATTCTCTTTTATTTTTGGTGAGAATCTTCTTGAGCAGCATTTGCTCTTGGATCATATATTGAAGAATATAGTCAATCAATTTTGTGCCGATTGACGAATCTATAAATCTTTGCACTTTTAAAGGCTATGTCGTTATCAAAAATTATTCGTCGTGGCACTCCAAATCTATAGACCATATTATGTGTGAAGAAGTTGATCACTCGGTTAGCAGTAACTTCCTTAAATGGAGTAGCCTCAGCCCACTTAGAGAAATAATCAGTCACTACTAGAATGAAGCGATGTCCAACTGACGACGGTGGATCGATTGGTCCAATTATATCTGTACTCCAACATTTGAATGGTCAAGATGCTATTGTTGAGTGTAATAGATTTGGAAGCTGATGGATGAGATTCCCATGTACTTGACATTCATGACACTTCTTAGCGTAATTAATACAGTCTCTCACCATAGATGGCTAATAATAACCCATCCTTTAGATCTTTACTGCCATCTTGGGACCTGACTGATGTGCACAATAATTTCCTTCATGAACTTCAATCATCACTTTGCTAGCTTCATCTACATTTAGGCATCATAGCCACATTTGTTCAAAGGATCTATGAAATAAAGTGTTATTGATGAAAGCATAGTGTACCATTCTCTTTTTGATTTGAGCTGCCAGTGATTTATTACTTAGTAATTTACTTCTTTAAAGTAGTCAATAAAGGGTTTCCTCCAATCACGTGACTCTTCTACAACAAAGGCTTCACAGTACTTTTCTGAGGCAATGTCATTCTTAGCTCTTCTTGTTGATTTTGGGGAGTATGAGGAGCAACCTGAGTCACATCCTGTTGGGTCAAATTTGGTAACCCCTCTACCTGCAGGGATTGATACTTTATCGGCTCTAGAACTCATCAAGTAAATATGCCGATCATGACATAATCATTATTCATACTTGCCATTTCCTTAGCTAGTTTTGCTAAGCAGTCGGCTTTGCTATTCTCGGATCGAGAGACTTAAGTTAGTGTGATATTTGGTATCTACTTCATAAGGTCAAGAACTTGCTTGTAATAGAAAGCTAACTCAATCTTATTGATTCTATAGATGCCAAGTACTTGATTTATAATAAGCTGACAATTGTCAAAAATATGCAAGTTCTGAATGCCTATGAAAATAGCTTCTTCCAGACCTGCCACTAATGCTTTATATTCAACATCATTATTAGTTCTTGGCTTGGTCAATCCATATGATTGTCTCATTATCCCTCCTTCTGGTGTTATGAAGATGATGCTGATTCCTGCTCTTGCTCTTAGAAAATTTAGAGATTGGACTTGTTTGATCGATGAGGCTCCATCAAAGTATATTTCCCAAATTTCTGATTTTTCTCTTTCATGATTGGGCATAATTTGCTCATCGGGCAAATCGTCATTAAGAGAAGAGTCTGCAAGGATGGGATGTGCAGCTAGAAAATTTGTTAATACTTGACCCTTCACTGCTTTTTGCAAAATGCATGTGATATCAAATTGCAAAAGCAATATTACCCATCTTGCCAAGCGACCTATCAATGCTAGTCTTGTCATCAAGTACTTCAGCGGATCGATCCTCGAGATGAGGGTAATCTTGTGAGTTAACATATAATGATGAAGCTTTTGGACATTTTTGCTCAGTAGACTTCTAGATTTTGTTGAGCTTAGTGCCTGACCTCGTCAATTCCATCAAATTCTTACATCCGTAGATAGACATTCTCATCTTGAGCGAGACTATGTTGAATGGCTACTCAGAGTGAAGGTAGTTCAACTTCAAGTGGCAAGACTACTTCAGCTCCAAATACTTTAACATGAGGAGTGGATTTAGTGGGAGTACAATCTAGATGTCACGCTGTTGTCTATTTGTAAGGGAATTTTACTTTGAGATTTTGGCCTCCAAATTTGCTCACCTATTTGTCAGGACCTTTTGACAGCAGATTCTTAGACATGTGGTCCAAGTGTCACGCATTGATGCTCACCGTACAAGACTTGAATTAGTAGACATTTTGTCAGGGCTGTAAGAGGTCTCTTTGGAGGAGCAACTCTGGCCTCCTTGATGACTGAACTTTGATATTTTTTTTTCATTGGTCATTTCTTCTTAGCAACTTTGAGGACCTGATACACTCTTGCATATACAATTTTGAGTTTCCACACTAGAGAAGTTAGAACCTGATATTGTCGAGTCTAGAAGGACTACTTGATTTGACCAGTAAAGCTATTCCACTTTACCCATCTTAGGTTATCAAACTTGTTATGGGTTGAAAAACTCGCTTCTAGTTTCACAGCTGGTTGTACAATTTTTACTTGAACAATGGCTGTTGAGCATGCAGTTTAGCATTTCTCTTTCTCTATTGTCTTTGGGTTAGCTTGCTTCCAGATGAAGAGGCTTTTGTGCTGCTACTTCTTCTCGAGGCATTGGCCTCCATATTTATTTCTTTTAGGGACCTTTTAGGATCCCAAACATCGATTCGTGTCGCTCGATGCTCACCGTGTAAAAATTGTTCAGAACGGTCCTGAGCTCTTACTATCACTGATTGTAGCTTTTGTGGTGGAGCATTTTTGGCTTCTTTAATAATTGACATTTGATATTTGTTCTTCATAAGACATTTTTCCTTAACAACCTTCAGAACTCTATGTGCTTGAGTAGATAGAGTTTCATGTTGTTTCTTGGTTGAAGCTGACTACTGTTGAACCTAAAAATACCGCTTAACATCACCAGTAGAGCTATTCCTTTTCACCCATCTCAAAATTTTCAAATTCATTATAGAGTAGAAATACTCGCTTCTTGTTGTAAGGTTAGTTGTATGACTTTTGATTTAGACAGCAACTACTGAGCTCATAGTTTAGTGTTTCTTCTCCTTTGTATTTTACTCAGTTTTCCTCTAAAATAGGACGCTTTAGTATTATACATTCCTAGTACGAAAGGTTTAATGGCAGGGTTGTCGCATTCACAGGTATGACTGAAACTTTCTGCCTAGTGAAGGTTCTCTTCAAGACTGACGCCTCAAAATGAATCAATCTTTTAAGTACAAAGGCTCTCTTTTGAGGAACCTTAGTAGTAGTAGTGGGCATTCCAATTATCCTCCTCAATTGCACAGGATGGTGTGTACAATATGCAGATGCACAGGTGAAGGATTATTTATAGCGGTGATGGCTGGGAAGTCTATACTATCAAATTGAATAGTAGCTCCAACATCCCTAGTATTGATTATAGTATTAGCTAGACAGATATTGGCTCTGCGACCTAGCTGCATGATAAACGGTGTTCCGAACATCCATCAATATATAGAACAAACAGATTAGTCATAAGAATATAATTGATTTAAATTTAATTTCATTGATGATTGATTTTAAATATCAATTTTATCATGCTACAATGCTACTATAGCTTAAATTCGACTAGCAAAGATGGAAAGAGAATCTTATCCCCAGCGGAGTCGCCAGAAATCTGTGGACTCTGAAAGTTTGCCACCACCTCTTTGATGAAAAGAGTGTTTTAATGTGTCGGTGCAATTTTCAAAAGGCATATGGAATAGTAGATAAGACACTACCCAAAGATTTTGTTCTTGTTTGGTGAGAACTTTAGATCTGGTTTCAGGTTTTCTATAGGCGCAAGCCCCTATAGTTAATTACCCCTCTCAATAAGTGAGAGAGAACTTTCAATTAAGGCTAGCCATTAGATCGCTGAATGCGTAGCATATAGTAGCAGCATATATAGTTCCAGAATTTAAGATATGAAATTTATCATTTCAGCTTAAATCGGATGGTTGGATGAATGATGATGTGCCTAATCTAGATCCCATGGTTCCTTCATCCCGAGAAGTAGCGATCTCTAGTCTACTTAGTCAGAGGAGGTAGTTGACCCAACCTGACAGAAGGATCCTCATCAGCAACACATGGGTTACGTCATCCAAGAAATCTTTGTAGACCTAGGGTGGTCTTTATTTAAGGAGACAATCTTAAGTCTACCTTAGCTGACAGAGAGTTGTTTGCCTTATCAAGTATACCCTATGATTCATAACTCAAAGGACAGACTCATTGGGGAGAATACGTGCTACGGTCGTGATCATAATATAATGGAGTTGGACTGGCCAAACCACCCGATCAGAGGATGCTGGTCATAACTGCTTCATTTGTGGAGCCTACTGGCCAAGCCACGTAGTTAGAGGACACGAGCCATGTCTTTACTGGTGTGAGATTGATTGAGAGTGAACATAACAGAACACTTGATTTGACATCGGCTTCTTTGTGAGATCAAAGGGGGTCCTATGATTTTTGTAGATTTTGATTTAGTATCGTCTTCTGTCTGCTTGTACAAAAGATTGCAGATTTGGTGGCGAAAAAGGCGTTGTAAATTGATCTAATATCTTATTAGATTTTTCATATTAACATTTAATATATTCCAATTTAACCTGTGCAGCTTTTTGAGATATTAAAATTTGCACTTTAAATCTCTATGTCTGAGCACATGCAGGTATTTATAGCTTAGCTAATTTCATCTAATTAATGAAATCATTGATTTTGAAAATCATAATTAGGATGAAATTTGTCAATTTTTGATAAAAAGAAGCCCTATTATTTTCATAGATTTTGATTTTAGTATGTATCTTGTACAAAGTTGAGATGGTGGCTGAAAGCGTTATGGAGCTATATGTTCAAAGGATAATTTAATTTGTTACTTTAAGAAGGAGGTTTATTCTTAAAGGTAATTCTCATTTCCCCTCTCCTTTTATTCAAATTTTATTCCCCCCCCCCCCACCCTCTTTTATTCACATTTGATTTCCCCCTCTTTTATTCAAATTTTGATTTTCCTCTCTTTTATTCAAATTTGATTTCTCCCTCTTTTAATCAAATTTTATTTCCCCCCTCTTGTATTCAAATTTGATTTTCCCCCTCTTAATTTTTTTAAGTTAAAAAGTTCGATGAGGCGTCATCCCGTGTTGGCATCGAGTATTTTGGCCTACCGTCGGCATACGATGAGCATGATTGTTAGTGTTTGAAGCACCTCGGCCGACCTTCAATCTTGTTACGCCCTGATAAGCATAATGAGGCATTCAATCACCTGCATAAAAGAAAATATATATACAAATATTTTAAATTTCGGTAGCATTTCGGCAGTATTTCGGCGTCATTCCCACTTAGAGGTCTACATCAGAATTATTTTGGCCTACCCGTCACGTCCTGATGAGCGTGACGGTTGGTATTTTGAAGTACCTTGGCCGACCTTCAATCCCATTACATCCTGATGAGCATAACAAGGCCTTCAATCACTCGGTATGCCCTGATGAGCGTAGCGAGCGGTGTCTTGCGACACCACAACTGGATTTCATCTCGTCACGCCCTGATGAGCATGACGAGGCCTTCAATCACTCGGTACGCCCTGATGAGCGTAGCGAGCAGTGTCCTAGAACACTACGGTGAATTTCATCTCATCACATCCTGATGGGCATGACAAGGCCTTCAATCACTCGATGCATGATACATAGTGGCGGTGTCCCTGGCGGATTTCATCTCGTCACGCCTTGTTGAAAATGACGAGGCCTTCAGACCTGCATAAAGACAAGCATATGCATATATAATTTTTTTTTCTTTCAGGCATTTCATCGAACACCTTCCTTGCCTCTTCCTAATTTTAGCAGCCACATCTTTATCGAATGGTGGAGACTTACTGATGCATACGATGAGCAAAGTGAGCGGTGTCTTGTGGGAAAGATTGTGTAGAATAGGCCTAGGGTAAGGTCGGACGGGCCGTAGTAGCTGAATGCGAATGGAGGTCGAACCAGAATGGGGTCCAACAGCTGGAACGCGAGTCAGCGCTACGCAACGTGGGTCGCGAGGCATGATGGGTCGAGTCACGGATGTCGGAGGAGTGGGTCACGCGTGGCGAGAAGTGGGAGGAGTGGGATGCGGTCGAATCGCGGGTTAGTCGATGGGTCGCATGGGTCCGAGAGTGGGCCCGGGAGTAGATTCACGGGATGGTCGACGAATGAGCGGCCGTGGAGTGGTTCGCGCTGGACCGCTGGGGCCCGGTGATGCGCGTGATAGTGGATTAGCAATTTCGTTTCGGAGGCATGGCTGAGATGCGTGGTGCGTAATGTGTTCGTGTGATATTTGGGATCTACTTCATACGCTCAAGAACTCACTTGTGATAAAAAGCTAACTCAAGCTTGTTAATTCTATAGATGCCAAATACTTGATTTATAATAAGCTGAGAATCTCCAAAAATATGCAAGTTTTGAACGCCTATGAAAATAGCTTCTTCAAGACCTCCCACTAATGCTTCATATTAAACTTTATTATTAGTTCTTGGCTCGATCAATCCATATGATCATCTCATTATCCCTCCTTCTGGTGTTATGAAGACGATATTGATTCATGCTCTTGCTCTTGAAAAATTTAGATGTTAAACTTGTTTGATCGAAGAGACTCCATCAAAGTATATTTTCCAAATTTGTGATTTTTTTCTTTCATGAATGAGCATGATTTCCTCATCGAGCAAATCATCATTAAGAGAAGAGTCCGCAAGGATAGGATGTACAGCTAGAAATTCTACTAAGACTTGTCCCTTCACTGCTTTCTGCGGAATATATGTGATATCAAATTATAGAAGCAATACTACTCATCTTGCCAAGCGACCTGTCAATGCTAGTCTTGTCATCAAGTACTTCAGTAGATCGATCCTTGAGATGAGAGTAATCTTGTGAGATAACATATAATGAGGAAACTTTTGTACTGCAAAGATCAATGCTAAACAATGCTTCTATCGTATCTCACTCGCCTAAAATAGCATTCTCTTTATTTTCTTCATTGTGTTGTGCTAATAATGCTCCAAGGAACTCTTCTAATGCAGCTGTGTATAGAATGACGAGCTTCTCAGGAATAGGCGCTACTAGGATTGGTGGATTTAACAAGTAGCTTTTAATGCTATTGAAGGCTTCCTAGCACTCCTTGTCCCACTTGAATGGAGCATCCTTCTTCATTAACCTTATAAACGGATGATAGCATTCTGATAAGTTTGATATAAATCGACGGTTGAATGCAAGCTATCCTTGTAAAGAACAAAGCTGGTGCAGACTCTTCGGTGGAGGCATCTCCACAATTGTCTTTATCTTAGCAGGATCAATTTCAATACCTCTATGACGTACAATTTACCTGAGGAATTTTCCAGATGATACCCCAAATGCACATTTTAGAGGATTCATCTTAAGATCATATTTTTTTATTCTCTCCAATATAATTCTCAAGTCTTTGAAGTGGTTTTCACGATTTAAGCTTTTCACCACCATATTGTTGACATAACATTCCACTTTCAGGTGAATCAACTCATTAAAAATATGCATCATAGCACTTTGGTATGTAACTCCAGCATTTTTCAAGCCAAAAGGCATGATCGTGTAGCAATAGATGCCAATAAGTGTTATGAATGATGTATATTTTTCATCCTCATGTGCCATTTTGATTTGGTTGTATCCTAATGATCCGTCCATAAATGAGAACATATCATAGTTTGAAGTGTTGTCCACTAGTAGTTCTGATATTGGAAGCAGAAAGTCATATTTTGGGCACGCCTTATCTAGGTCTCAGAAGTCAATGCAGAGATGGATTTGGCCATTCTTCTTCCTAACTGGGATAATATTTGTTATCCAATATGCATACTTCTCCTCCCAGATGAAGCCTGCTTCAATTAGTTTTTTAGTTTTTGTAATTACCTGTTCTTCATTCTCCAATCTCATTCACCTAGGAGCTTGTTTAACAGGCATCTCATCTGGTTTAATAACCAGTTTGTGAACTGTTACATCAAGGGATAAGCCTGACATTTTAGAATATGTCCAAGCAAATCAATCTCTGAATTCACAAAGTAGCATTTTTAGCTCTTCAACTTTCTCATCAACCAGAAGGGTACTGACAAAAGTTGGACGGGGATCATCCACAGCTCCTAGGTTGACTTCTTTAAGTTCATCCATAGTAGTTATTTGTCCACCATCTTCAAGTTCTTCATGTGCGGGCTTGGCTTCCACTTCTTCATCATTTTAAGAAGAATTTCATGGGAATCATCTTCTTCATCACTAAGACTCTTGATATCAGCTTCTATTATATTATAACAAGCTCTGTCTTGATGAGATTTACAGATGAACCCCAAACTTTCAGTGGTAAACATATCACTTCTTTGTGATGCTTGAGGACTTCTTTGGCTCCACATCTTGTTAAAGATTTGAGTCCTATTTTTAGAAATTCCAATATAAAATCCAAGCTTATGCATCATTCTTTGTAACTTCTATGGATAGGATGTTGGTATTCTTGTTAGCACTACTTCATCATAATTTTCATATTGAGTAGGTTGTTCAAAATCTTGAGATTGAGACTCTTCAGATTTGTAAAATAGAGTTCCTGTTCCACCACTCTTACTCAATGGTGTCACATAGAATGTTATCAATTCTTCAATATCATGAACCTTTAGTGGAGTGATTTCTTTGAAGCACTGTTGAAGGATGGGTATAATTTTGAGTTAGTCATTTGACTCTGCCAAGTTAGCTATCCTCCTTGATGCAACCATCTAAACTATATTTCCATAAATAAATTCAAAATCATAGTCTGAATTAGAATTACTTATTTCATACTCTACTTTTCTTGAAAGCTTATAAGTTCCCTTAGGTTCGATAGACGTGTCACTTCTCAAATGAGGAACTGATTCAAAAGTGTAATCAAGTGCTTTAGAAAGAGTCAGTATTGCCTTCCTTCTCCCACTTTGCTTCTGCTCTTCTGCTTCGTGAAATTACTTCTTAGTTCCTGAAATGGATGCTATCGCTTCAAGAGGCTCTACTGGCTTAGGCTCTTTGAGGATGAAGTACTTTGCATCTTCATAGATCTTTGCTTCATTAATGGGGAATGGTTGTAGGTTACCATAAATTCTAAATTCTTCTCCATCTTTTAGATACTACATACACTGATGCATAGTTGATGGGATCATGCCATACTCATGTAGCCAAGGTCGGCCCAAGAGAGCTCTAAATGATGTATCGGCATCGATTACATAAAACTTAGCTTCTGTATATAAATCCTTGAACTTGAGTGAGAGAATGAAAGAAGCTAAAGTTTTCTGCACCTTTTCATTGAATCCATGAACCATCAATTTATCTCTCCCAAGATGTTGAATATCGAGTGATAATTCTCTCAATACCTTTAGACTCATAAGGTTGATAGAAGAACCTGGATTAATCAATATTCGGCTGATCGAGTTACCATCACTCTCTGCAGTAACATAAAGAGGACGATTATGATCCACTATTCCCAACATAAGATCTTCTTCAGAAAATGTGATTATTGGGAGATCTTGAGTTTGCAATTCTTCAATCATGCATTTTTTTAGCGAAGTAAGCTTCATAACTCTCCAAATCTTTGAAAGCCTGTATCAAAGTTTCTTGGAGACCTTTTGACATCAAGATAGCCTCGTACACACTTAATTATGCAGGGATCTTTCTCAGATGTGATTGAATATTATAATTTATCTTCCCGCTTGATTTAGGCTTCGCTCTAGGATTTCTAGAAATGATATCTGCATTGACATCAATTTGTTTGCCTTTATCTTTACTTACATTTCCCTTCTTTGATGCAGGTGGTAAAACATTATCACTTCTCAACTGAACTTGAATAACTTTATCTTATTCAGATTCTTTTGAAGAGGTAGTTTCTTCAAGTTCCCTTCTTATTCCAGAAGATTGGCCAAAAGGGCTAGACTCATTTTTCAATGCCATAGGTTTCATACGTGATGACATTGATGAGTCTGACTCTTCTCCATCGGGAAAATATAGATCTTCATTTGAACTGTTATTATCTTATTGAGTCATTAAACAAAATTCAGACATTAGCTCCTGAGGCCCTTCTTGCTTTCTTGTTAAAAATTTTGACAGGTTGGTCGAGTTTCGACTACCCTTATTGAGTAACCGTTGAAGAACATCTGACATCACGTATATGATTTGGCATGTCTCTATTAGACAAGATTCACTATTATCTTCTTCATCTTATTCAACAATGCAAAGTTTAGGCATGAAGTCAAGTCTTAAAGAACTCCTACCTTGAATTTATTTTTGAGTTTAACTTCTTAGCTGGATTTAGTAAGTAGCCTTTGTGATGAAGTAGCTCAAATACTTGGTTTAGGCATCTATCTTATGTCCAATATAGGTTCAAGTAATGATTTCCACTTAACACTATGGACGTCTTTTAGCTACTTTAATTTTCACGCTCTTTTTGGAGACTAGTGTTTTCCATTCTTCAGTCTGAACTAATATCTCCTTCTATTTGTCCTTGCTGGATGATACAGAAGAGGACATAATCATTTTGTAGACTATCCTTTTGGGTTGACTAGAACACTGTCAGATAGTGTGAATTCACCTCGTTGATACTTCCTTTCTAGCCAATCTTTGAAGACATAATAATCTTCAATAGAATGACTGATCATCTGATGATAGGGATAGTAGTTTGGATTATTGAGTTGATCAGCTTCTTCGTGACTTTAATTTCGTAATCAGTAGACCGCTCGCTTTTGAAATAATTTAGCCATTCCCCTTCTAAAAGAATATTCTTTATTCATCTTTTCCTTGAGAGATGGCTGCATTCGCTCATCATCTCTTGTTGCTTATTTTGGACGCTCCCCACCACTTGGAAAAGTTTGAGGTTTTTCATTGCCTCCCAATACTAATTTTAGTTATGGATTAGAATAAACAGGCTTCTTTCCCTTATCATCATTGTATATTGGCTGCTTTCCTTTGTCCACATTATATATCACCCGCTTTTCTCTATTTGAGCTATAGAAAGCAGCATGAATTTCAATTCTTCTTGAGTTTGAAGGTTTGTTTCTCTTTGCTTTATCTTAGACTTACTTGGGATTCAATTTTTTGAATTTAGCCACCCTATCGAGCAAGTCGTGGAATGTTGCAATCGACGTCATGCATAAAAATGGTGTCATTTTATCATCCATATTGCCCATTAGCTATTGGATCACATGTTCTTCTTCCAATTATTGTTCGTACTTCATACTTAGGTTGCGCCAACAACTTATGAATTTTGTCATTGACTCATCTTTCCTCCTTTTCAGCAAGGCAAGGTCAGTGATTGTGATTTTCTCGGTTGCACTAGTGAACCTCATCACAAATATAGTCTCCAATTCAGCAAATATTTTAACTAAATCATTTGACAATTCTGCATACTATTCGAAAGCAGCTGAGGCCAGGCTAATGACAAATTGATGAAAAAATAGTGTATCATTCCCTCATGTGTTACGACAAGTTGCTTTAAATTGCATTAGATGTTGCTTTAGAATACCAAGCCCACTGAAAGTATTAAATTTTGGCACTAAGTTACCATTCGGGTATGACACTTGGTCATATTCAAATTTCTTACCACTCTTTCACTACTGAGGCTATAACTGCCTTTATCTTTTCATTGATTATCGTATCTAGCTGAGCAACTGTTACCGTTCCAGGTGTGCTAGCCATATTTTGAATTTTGGCTGGAGAGGTGTTTGGTTAACTTCATTCCTCGCTTTATGCATAACAAGTACTATAGAGCTTGAGGTACCACAGTGGTTGGTGGTATATAAGTTATATTATTAGCTGTCTGTTGATTAGCAGACAAAATAGGTGCTGCACTTGTTGTGATATTCTTCTACAACATCTCCATCATGATGTTTATTTGTAGCATCATATCATTCATTTTGGTACCAAACTGTGCAATCTCCTTGTCATTGACCTACATTTGATGCTACATTTCTCTTGTTCTCTAGCTAGCACCATAGCATCAATCAGTGCAGGCACTTCTTCTTATTCTTCTAGTTCTTATTGCTATTCTGCTCCTTGCTCATTTTCATAGGGAGAAATTGACTGCCCTTCTCCTTGTGTATTTGTAGAGACGGCTGTTGTTGGGGTTGTACGATGACAATGATTATAAAAGCGTGTACCAGGCTGATCATTTCCTGGTTCTACCATATAGACAGCTTCGACACCCATGATCTCTTTTTTCATTCTAATCTTCTTCTTCATCATCTTCAGCAAAGATCGAAGATCCATCCTCTATTTACTTCTATGAAGGATCTTCTTCATAAGCATCAAATTCACGTTCAGGTTCCCTGAGTTCGTGTTGATGTTGATAGTGTTAAGCGAAGAATTCATCTATATCTCTGACCATATAGATGACTTCTATTTTCATAGAATATTCTTCATTATTTTCTTCCCCGCACACAATTTTGATCGACGCTTAGCGGATCTCGGTACAATGTGGAACAAGTACCTCTTCTATTAAAGGACCAAATCAACGCCAACCTTCTTGTGGGTGAAATCATCGACGATGATGGGATCCCTAGAGGATTCTCCATGGTGTTGACCATCATATCTTTCATCCACGATATCCCTTCTTTTGGGTATCCACTTCTGATGAGTTGATTTTGAGGAGGATTTATGAGTAAATGTATCAGATGTCACACCTCTTCTATTACTCAAAGTTTCATTATGGGGTCTTAGCCACCATATTTACTTATCCTTTCGCCGGGATCTTTCGGCAGCGGATTCTTGAACACGAGGTCTAAGTGTCACGCTTCAATGCTCACCATGCAAAGCGTACTAGGCTCGCTGGCCAGTTACCATAAGAGATGACAACTTTCTTGGTGGCACTTTAGTATTTTCCATCACCACAAGCCTCTGAAATCTTCTTTTCATTAGGCCTTTGTTCTTAGCTACTTTGAAAACTTTATATATCATGGAAGACATTGTTTCAGGCTATCTCCTCTGTGGTGGTGGAGCTTGACATGGTTGGTTCCAGAAGGATTACTTTATTTCATCAATAGAACTATACTTCTTTACCCACTTTAGATTTTTAAAGTTATTATGGGTAGGAATACTACTTGCTTGATGTCCTTATTCACGAGGTCATTCAAGGGGATTTATTGAGCCTCATTTCGGTGTTTCTCCTTCTATCTTCGGTTAATTTGCTTCTGATGAGGAAGCTTCATGATCATGCTTTCCGGTACAAAGGTTGGTGTATTAATGAGGGAATTAAAGACACAATTTTTTCACTGACGATTCTTTTCATCACGGGGGTTTCAGATTGACCTAGCCTTTTGAAAATTGAAGTTCTCTATCAGGATAACACCTTGACAATGGTTGGTTGTTGAACTGGTTGGCGCACATGGCTAGTAGGAGCTTCAGAAACTTGAGGCCTTCCTGCATGGCCTCGGACGAATGTAGCACAGGTGGGTACTTCAAGAGTTGTAGCTACGATATCCGAGAAATTCAAGCTACCAAATTGAATGGTAGCCTCGACATCACATATGTTGATGACCACGTTGGCTAGGCAGATGTTCGCACCACTACCTAGCAGAACGGTGAAAGGAGTGCTTTGTAGATCTATTTCTGTAAAAGTGAAATATGGGGATTAGTAATTAGCAATTATTATTTCACCCCATACTTTCAAGATGCAAAGGGACTACAGAACAAAGTAATGGTGTAATAAAGGTATACTCTACGGAATGATTCATTCTACATAGAGCCTCATATTGAATTTATTACACACTTAAATCACCATTTTATTATTTTGAATTTTTAAAGATTTTATTGCTACTATAGCACATATATGACTAGCCAAAGATTGAAAGAGAATCCTATCCTTAGCAGAGTCGTCAAAAATCTGTGGGCTCCGAAAATTCACCATCGACCTCTCGATAATTATTTATGAATTGATTGAATTGAAGAGAGTGATTTAAGGTGTCGGTGTAATTTTTAGAAGGCAGATGGAATATTAGATAAGACACTACCCAAAGATTTCACCCTCATTTTGTGAGGACTTTAGATCTGGTTCCAGGTTTCCCATAGGCGTAAGCCCCTATAATTAATTATCCCTCTCAATAAATGAGAGAGAACTTTCAATTAAGGCTAGTCATTAGATCGTTGAATGCGTAGCGTATAGTAGCAGTATATGGAGTTTCAGATTATATTATGAAATTCATCATTTTAGCTTAAACTGGATGGCTGGGGGAATGATGACGTGTCCGATCTAGATCCCATGGTTCATCATCCCGCGTCAGATCCCTAGTCTACTTAGTTAGAGGAGGTAGTGACCCAACCGAGAAGGATCCTCATCAAATACACATGGGTTACATCATCCAAGAAATCCTTGTAGACCTCAGGTAGTGTTTGTCTAAGGAGACAGGCTTAAGTCCACCTTAGCTGATAGAGGGTTGTTTGCCCTCTCAAGTATATCATATGATTCACAACTCAAAGGGCGGAGCCATTGGGGAGCATACGGGCTACGATCATGATTGTAATATAATGGATCTGAACTGGCCAAACCACCCGATCAGAGGACTCTGGTCGTAACTGCTTCATATGTGGAGTCTACTAGCTAAGCCATGCAGTTAAAGGACACGGGTCACGTCCTTACTAGTAAGAGATTGATTGAGAGTAAACATAATGTAATACTTGATTTGACATTGGCTCTTTTATGAGCTAGAGTTTTTTTAAATTTGTCACCCCCGACAAACAATTGAAGAATGCTGATAGATTGAGTTTGATTTAAGTTTTTATTGATAGAGTTCCATTTAAGCAGTTTTAGATTACTATTTAATTTGAATTAGTTTGATTGGAAAGATTGATTAATTTGAATATGTTTAAGATCTTTAGATCCTGTCGACTCTATTTAGCTGCTAATAGAGGATTAGATCTACTCACTGAGAATCGCTTTTCGGATATTTCACGATTTGAAACTCTTTTATAGGTTTTAGGTTTTGTTAACCCCCGACTAAACTGAAGCAACCCACAAGAAGATTCTGACACTTGAATTTAAGAATTCAGCATAGTGTCGGGGCCCATGCGGGTGTATTTAAGAATTTAGGCAATTTTTTTATTTCTGAGTTATGAGATTGATTTTGAATTTTCATTTAATTCCAATTTTAGCCTTCGCAGCCTTTTCAGACATTAAAATTCGCACTTGAAATCTATATATCCGAGCATATACAGGTGTTTATAGCTTAAATAATTTCACCTAATTAGTAATTTCGTTGATTTTGAAATCATAATTAGAATGAAATTCCTTAATTTTTTATTGAAGGAAGCACTATGATTTTTATAGAATTAGATTTAGTGTCGTCTTCTGTTTGCTTATACAAAGGGTTGCATATTCGGTGGTGAAGAAGGTATTGTAAATTGATCTAATATCTTATTAGATTTTTTTAGATTAATATTTAATTGATTCTAATTTTGCCTGTGTAGCCTTTTCAGACATTAAAATTTGCACTTTAAATCTCTATGTCTGAGCACATGCAGGTGTTTATAACTTAGATAATTTCACCTGATTAGTGATTTCATTGATTTTGAACATCATAGTTTAGAATGAAGTTCCTTAAATTTTGATTAAAGAAAGCCCTATGATTTTGGTAGATTTTGATTTAGTATCGCATTCTATTTGCTTGTACAAAGAGTTACAAATCTGGTGGCGAAGAAGACATTTTGATTTAGATTGTAGTTTAAAACATCACTTGCGCTTAGTTTGCTTGTTGAATTTTTAGTAATTCTCCCAATTTGATTATATTCAATCTACATCACTTTTGATAAGTTATGTCGATTTCAGGGTTTATTGTTTTAGCCCTACTCATGCTTATTAGCTAGCATAGTAATTACCTCCACATTCGTATAAGAGTTATTAAACCCAATTTGGCGAAAACAGAACTCACTTTATCGCTTTAATTTAAGCCGTAGAGAATTACAATTAAAGTTTGTGAGTTTAATATTAACCTCCCAAAGTTTGTGAGTTTAATATTAGCCTCTCCCAAATTTCACTTAGATTTTAAATGAATATTCTATTCTTTCCAAAATTTTCTTTAAAAGCTCCCCCTCCCTCCCCTCCCCTCCCCCCCCTCCTTGTTTGACGCTTTTAATTTTAAATTAGGTGTAGGTTTCCTTAATATTCTTAAGTCAACTCATTTCACACTTTCATTTTTTTTTCTAAGTCAAAATATTTGACGTAATTTCGGCAGCCTCCTAGTGTCATCCCCGTGTAGGGGGCTGCATCGGGGATATTTTGGCTTACTCGGTACGCCCTGTTGAGCGTAGTGAGCGGTGTCTTACAACATCATAGCCTATTTTTTCATCTCGTCACACCCTATTTTGCACGACAAAAAAGAATGATTGTCACACCTGCCCACCCGCAAAGATGTAACCCGTGCCCTATCATGAAAATGAACCTTATGACACCATATCTCATATTTGTTGGTAAATCGTTTTTCAGAAAGGGGATCTATGAAATATTAATTGAAATTTTGTTTAAGGTATTTAAGGTGGGCATAATTTGATCTGATTATAAATCAATTATGATTTTAGATTAAATTTGACATAATAAATTAAATTTTAAATAGAACAATCAAATTTTAAAAAATAAATATGTTTATTTTCTCATTTTGATTTGATTCAAGATGTTTGATTTTATATTTTTCAACAAAAATATAAGGATTTTTAAGCTACAAAATTTTGGATTGATCTTGTATTAGTTGTTAGATGGTTTTTGATGGGGTATGGGCAGCACGGTTCAGTTCCATTTGTTTTTTTTTTTGTTCTTCAATCTATCTAAATCCTAAATCTAAATAAATAATTTTTTTTAGTTATGCTAGGAAGATTTATATATTTCAAATCTAAATTTTATTATTTACATAAATGAGCTCCAAAATATTTAAATAAAATGACACTCTTTTGTTAAAATTCCTAATCGACAATTAATGTTGAACCTTTCACTAGTGACACTAAATCAGACTACCCACCGCCATTATTGAACTCATTGTTGAGGCTAATTACAATTTGCACAGTCCATAGCTTGCCTGAGCGGACAAGCAACAATAGTATTAATAGAGGGGATAAAGTGCAGCTCGCAAGTGGCACGTCCAAGTGTTAAATTAGGATAAACATGGGTGTCCAAGGAGATCACCACCTAAAGCCATTAATAAGGTGCTAGATGTTATAAATAGTAAAGTTTTGATATTAAATATATAATATTCATAATTTTTAAGTGATATATATATATATATATATATTTCAAATTTTTAATGCAAAAAATATAGAGCTCAATGAGCCTAAAAGTTGAATAAAACATTGAAAAATAATTTCAAAAATCAAATAAGCCAAATGCTTTCTAGATTTAAAGTCAAATATCTAGCTAGTAAAATCCATCGACATTAAAATGTAAGAATTTAAGTCCAAATAAGATTAACTACTTCAACCAAAATATTTTAGTGTAAAGTGAACCTTTTCCCATCACTTCTTTATTTCTTATTTGGATACAATTTGTTCATGGCCACATTAACTGTCAATATCATCACCATCCCATCAACAACTGGGGCCACCATATTAACTTCACATTCTCCTTATCATAAGTAATACATACATGGTGTCTCATCATAATTAGTTGCCTCAATTTTCATAGTTCATGTGAAGATTTAAACTTATTATTGTTCATATAATCATTATAGGATCATTCTTAGTCATTAGCAATGTTAGACTATGTTTTGAAGATGAACAATATGATAAAAAAATAACAATCTTATATTTTTACCATCCCAAATTCACTATCTACTCCTTTTAAAATTATTATGACTCTTACATTTTTTTTTTTTTGTGAGCCATTTATATTATTTTGTTGCTCTTACTATCAAATTTGTGATCCATCAAATTCATGGACTTATGGAATGAAATGCTTCAAAAACGTTTCCATATTCTCCTCAATTAAATACTTCACTATTGCCTATTGTTAGCCATTTAGCAGCCATGCCTCAAGTAGATCCATCAAACTAAGCCATAACTAGGATCAATCAATTCCCTAACACTATCATTGATTGATATCCCTAATTATTTGATGCTTTTTCATCTAATGATAGCCATTGTTGTTTAATATTCATTACTTGTCATCACTCAATGACTAACACATCTCAATAATAATTATCATTCAATTATTGTCATCTCCTGATGATTATCGATACTTAACATTTATACTATATTTGATTGTCTGATAGACATCATCTCTTAATACTCATCATCGCTTAACATTCACAATCATTTGATGCTCATCATCTCTCAACATCCTTCATTATTATATGTCTATAATCATTACATAGATTTCACTTTATAATGCACATCATTATTCAAAAGTTACAATTATTTGATATATCACCCTATTGTTCATCACTATCTAATAGTTATCATTCTCTAACACTTATTATCACTTAATGCCACAATTGACCGATGTTGATGATAGAAATTAGTTCAGTTTATTGGAAAGAGTAATTGATCTCACGACACCTAAGAGGAAAGGGCCATGGTGATATGTCAAAATGGAGAAGCAACCTAATTTAATTGGATGTGAGGTGAGATTAGATCAAGAGAGCAATTTTGGGGTGACCATGGAATGGATCTGGAACAGTATAAAAGGGAAAGCCTTTAGTTTAAAACACTTTTTGTCTTAGATGAAAGAAAAGAGAATAAATAATAATAAAAGCTTTTGATGAATTTTAGAAATTTTTTAAAATTCTAAAAGATAAATATTTTTCAATTGAAAATGAATACAAAATTTTAAAGAAAGAAAGTAAATCTCTCAAACATGATATATTTGACTTGAATGATAAGCCAGATCCATATTATTAAAAAGCAAATAAATCTTTCTCATTAGTGATAATGTAAATTATCGTATAATATTAAATGCATGTCTATACAATACTTAATAGTGATGATGTAAAGTGTAAATTATTAGCATTTGTATGAATTTGTCTAATTAGATATTTACAAGTATTGGTGTGTTGATTAAACAAATTTTTGGCTCTTATTTTAAACTTGCTTTATCAAGCAATGTACACAAGGCTTTACTCTATTTCTAGTCATAGGTGAGTCCTTTTAATGAAAAATTGTATATATGACATCCAAAGGTTCTATATTTTTAAGAATATATTTAAATAGATTTATAAGTAATATTGTGATTCCAATTTTGAAGATTCTCATAAAATTATTAAATTTTATTTTTTTTTATAGTTTTTTATTTATTATTTTATTTTATTTCATGCATATACATTTGTTTTTAGTTCATTTAAATATTTGAAAGTAAATTTGTAATTAAGAATGATTTTGATAGCACATATATCTATTTTTTCCAAGAAGAACAGAAATATATAAAGATAATATTTTTTATATATAATAGAATATTTATATTTATATATATATATATATATTATGTCAATGCAGAAAAGTTCAAATTGAGATGAAGATTCCGCAAATTGTAGTTCTATGAACGCAGGCATGAAAGAAAACTCGGCCTGCCTGTTATATATATATATATATATATATATATATATATATTATGTAGAAGATGATAATTCAACGCAGAAAAGGTCAAATTGAGATAAAGATTCCGCAAATTGTTGTTCTATGAGCGCGGGCATGAAAGAAATCACTCGGCCGGCCTGCTTTACTGAAATGGTCTATTCGATACCACGGCACAAGCTTCTAGATTGAACTCTTAGGGGATTTCATTAAATTTAGTAAATTTCATCAAACGTAATATATATATATATATATATATATATATATATATATATATATATATATATATATATATATATATATATATATATATATATATATATATATATATATACTATATATATAGATAGATAGATAGATAGATTTATTAGATCCTGTAAATTCAGCTTAAATCCCGAATTTAGTAAATCCTATTGGAAGTATGGATTTACGAGATTTACACAAACTGTGCGAGTGATTGAAGAAATTTCAATTATATTTAATCCTTTCAAAAATCTAAATTTTAAATAATTCATTTTGATATGACACTAAAAATTTCACAGAAAAGATAATCTGATGTCGAAATCTCATCCTAAATCAAACTAACCCGGATCAAGACTTAAAATATTATTAAACTTTGGAATATCAATTGAATCCCTAAAAGTTCATAAAAGTTGTTTATGATCAAATCGAGCATCTTGACATCTAAGCTCAAGATCTCGATGAATTTCATTTGAGCATTTAAATACTTAAAATACATCGATGATCAAAGAATCATTTTGAGTCGTCCGAATTTGGATTTTGCATATATTTATAAACGTCTCTAATTTATAAATAATCCTCATTCTTCATGGGAGATAGAAGAAGAGCTCGAGACTTGAAAATCCTCTAATCAGGTCTGCCACAATATTCACCGAGGCCATCAGTTTATCATGCAAGCCATGCCAACCATGACGCCGCAATACCGCATCACCACCAGCCGGTCTCGCCGCATCGATCAGCCATTGCCACCATTGGTCTCGCCATCGACCACCGTCGTTGGTCACCTCGTGACGCTGCCACTACCACCGGCTGCCGACCATCGAAGTTGGTCATCTTGCCGACCAATACCATCGTGTCTCGATTGACTACCACATTATCATGCCGCTTTGACCAGCGTTGGTCACCATGCGACCAGCTTCGGCCCATCGCTGCCGGGCCACCGTGTTGAACCACCGGCCACCAGAGATGCCACCGCAACCACCATCGACCACTATTGTTATCACCACGACAGTTCCGACATACTTACGCCACTATCATGCCACACCTAATGGATCGATCATTACCATCAATTATCATTATCGCCATAACTAACAATGCATTATCAACTAATTGTATAATTGTCACGATTTTGAGATTTTCATTATCAATTTTCACATACAACTATGTAATCCCATTATCAAAAAAACTTAAACTTTGTACTCCAAAATAGATATATAGTAGAATATTTTAATAGGCTAGGCTCCATTATTTTTCCCTCTTCGATTTTTCACATTTTGAGTTTCTATTGTCTCTTCAAATATATGTGTATGTAATGGATTTCACAACAAGGCTAAGGTGTAAACTTTTATTCTATCGCATGGTTTTCAAAGCAATACATATATCTGAAATATTCCCTTTGTATGTTCACAATAGTTAACTGACTTTATGTTCAAAACAAAGCAACTTATATGAAGAAAATCTTACTCGAGGAACACATAAGAAGAATGAAGATTCATCAAACTGATCCTTGCCTTTATGGAGACTAGGGGGCAACTCTTAATCTCAAAAGATCATATAAATTGATATTCTGGATACCTAATTGATTATCAGTTCGAGAAGCAAGTCAGTAATATTCATGAAAAAGGCAAAGATCAAGGAGCAACTTTGGCTACAAATGGATATTTTTTATTTGACCTCTTTCACACAGGTTAACTTCACCGAGTAATACTCTGATAGATAATCTCGGAAGAATCAAAATGTTTAACCTCTTCCACACAGGTTAATGTTATACCTTGACAAAACAACCTCAGATGAGAGTTATAACTATTGGCTTCTTCCACACAAGTTAAATGTCACCGAATAAAACTCTGACAAACAACCTCGGACAGGTCAAAAATCATTGGTGGATTTGATTTGACCTCATCCGCACAGGTTAAATGTCATCGAGTAACACTATGACAAACAACATCGGATATGTCATAACTTTGTACCTACTCCACTCGCGTCCAGTAATACCGACAAACAACCCTGGATAGTAACTTTGTACCCACTCCATTAACGCCACCGAATACTGATGATAATCTCGGAAGAATCAAAATGTTTAACCTCTTCCACACAGGTTAACGTCATACCTTGACAAAATAACTTTGAATGAAAGTTAAAACTATTGACTTCTTCCACATTGGTTAAATGTCACCGAGTAAAACTCTGACAAATAGCCTCGGATAAGTTAAAAATCCTTGGTGAATTCGATTTGATCTCTTCCATATAGGTTAATGTCATCAAGTAACACTTTGATAAACAACCTCGGACGGGTCAAAAATTCCTGGCGGATTTGATTCGATCTCTTCCGTATAGGTTAATATCATCAAGTAATACTTTGACAAACAACCTGAGTCAAAAATCCTTCACGGATTCGATTCAACCTTTTGCATACATGTTAATGTCATCAAGTAACACTTTGACAAACAACCTCGGATGGGTCAAAAATCTTCAGCGGATTCGATTCGACCTTTTCCATACAAATTAATGTCATCAAGTAATACTTTGACAAACAACCTCGGATGGGTCAAAAATTCTCAGCAGATTCGATTCAACCCCTTCCATATAGGTTATGTCATCAAGTAACACTTTGGAAAATGCTCCAAAAAATCCCACCAATTTGAAAATTTTATGAATATTGAATTGAAGAGAGTGTGATTAAGTGTCGTGTAATTTTGAAGTGAGAGATAGATAAGACACTACCCAAAGATTTCATCCTCATTTGGTGAGGACTTTAGATTTATTTCCAGGCTTCCTATAAGCACAAGCCCCTATAGTTAATTACCCCTCTCAATAAGTAAGAGAGAACTTTTTATTAAGGCTAGTCGTTAGATCGCTAAATGCATAGCGTATAGTAGTAACATGTAGACTTTTAGAATTTAGATTATGAAATTCATCATTTCAGCTTAAACCGGATGGTTGGGGAATGATGAAGTGCCCGATCTAGATCCCATGATTCCATCATCCCGCGTGGTCCCTTACTTAGTCGATAAGGTACCCAACCGACGAAGGATCCATCGAATATGGGTTACGTCGTCCAAGAAATCTTTATAGACCTAGGGTGGTGTTTGTCTAAGGAGATATAATTAAGTCTACCTTAGCTAAAAGAGGGTTGTTTGCCCTATCAAGTATACCCTTTGAATCACAACTCAAAGGGCAGAGCCATCGGGTGTATACGGGTTACGGTCGTGATCGTAATATGATGGAGCCGGACTAGCCAAACCACCCGATCAGAGGACTCTGGTCGTAACTACTTCATCTGTGGAGCCTATTGGTCAAGCCATGCAAATGAGGAGGGCCTCATCCTTTGCAGAGATTGATTGAGAGTGAACATAGTAACACTTGATTGACATTCCTTAGAGTTTTAATTTGTCACCTCGATAAACAGAAGGTGGATATATTGAGTTTTGATTTAAACTTTTAATGATAGAATTTCATTTAAGCAGTTTCAGATTGATATTTGATTTGATTTAAAATTTTGATTAATTTGAATATGTTTAAGAGCTTTAGATTATGTCAACTATGTTTAACTGCTAACAGAGAATTATATCTACTGTCACCCAATAGAATCAATTTCTCAGATATTTCATTAATTTGAAACTCTTATTATAGGTTTTTAGGTTTTGTTAACCCGGACCTAATCCTAAGACTAAACCAAAAAACAACCTACGCAACATCCTCAGACACTTGAATTTAAGAATTCAAAGATATTTTCTGGGTGTGTATTTAAGATTTTAAAGTGCTTTTATTTATCACATGAGATTGATTTGATTTTACTTAATTTGATTTAAAAATTGATTAATTTGAATATATTTAAGAGCTTTATATCCTCCAACTCGTTACCGCTAATAAAGGATTAGATCTCGCCACACCACGTAATCGCTTTTTAAGCATTTCACTGATTTAAAACTCTTATTATAGATTTTTAAATTTTGTTAACCCGGACCTAGTCCTAAGACTAAATCGAGCTCACGTAGCATCCTCAGACACTTGAATTTAAGTATTCAGCAAAGTGTTGGGGCACATGCAAGTGTATAGTAAAATAATTTTATGTTTGAATTATAAGATTGATTTTATATTTTTATTTCATTCCAACTTTAGCCTGCGCAGCCTTTTCAGACATTAAAATTTGCACTTGAAATCTCTATGTCACACATGGAGGTGTTTATAGCTTAGCTAATTTCATTCAATTAATGAAATCATTGATTTTGAAAATTATAATTAGGATAAAATTTTTTAATTTTTGATTAAAGGAAGCCCTATGATTTTTATAGATTTTTATTTAGTATCGTCTTCTGTCTGCTTGAACAAGGAGTTGCAGATCCGATGGTGAAGAAGGCATTTCGATTTAGATTATAGTTTAAAATATTACTTGTACTTAGTTTACTTGTTGAGTTTTTCAATTCTCCCAGCTCGATTATGTTCAATTTACATCAATTTTGATAAGTTATGCCGATTTGTCATTTTTTACTCATGCTTATTAGCTAGATAAGTAATCACCTCCATATTCAGATAAGAGTTTTAAATCCAATTTGGATTCATCCTAGATTTTAAGTCTATTGTAAGTTTGTTATGGTTTAGTATTAGTCCCTCCCAAATTCCAGTTAAAGCTTGTTTAATTTTAAGGAATTTGCAAGAAAAGATAACTCACTTTATCGCTTCAATTTAAGTCAAAGAGAATTGCAATTAGAGTTTGTGAGTTTAATATTAGCCTCCCCAAATTTTACTTACACTTTAAATGAGTGTTCTATTCTTTCTAAAATTTTCTTTAAAGGCTACCCCCCCTCCCTTTTTTCTTGTTTGATACTTTTATTTTAAAATTAGCTGCAAGTTTTCTTACTTAGCGCTCTTAAGTCAGTTCATTTCACTCTCCTCATTTTTCTAAGTCAAAAGATTTGACTAATTTACCTCCGTGCATCATCTCCATGTAGAGTCGATCGTATGGTTTTATTGCTTGTTGAGCATAGCATGTCTTATGACATCACAGGGTTTCATCTCGTCACTTTATCGAGCACGACGAGATCTTTAGACTGAAAGACACAATATATACCCCTTTTTCAAGTTTATAAATAAAAATGCAAGATTTTTTGGCACGAGTGTATTTCTGATTGAAGAAGCAAAGTCTTGTGACACACAATATTTTTCATCTCATCAGTGTATATATATACATATATATATATATATATATATATATATATATATATATATATATATATATATATATATATATATATATATATATATATATATATATATATATATATATATATATATATATATATATATACATGATAATAAATTGTAGACATCGCTCATCTTGCCGTTTAATTCAATGCTAGTCTTGTCATCAAGTACTTCCGCAGATTGATCCTTGAGATGAGAGTAATCTTGTGAGATAACATATAATGATGAAGCTTTTGGACTGCAAAGATCAATGCTAAACAGTGCTTCTCTAGAGTATCTCATTTCTGCTCCAATCAGCCTCCGACTAATATAATAAAGAGGATTCTCTTTATTTTCTTCATTGTGTTGTGCCAATAATGCTCCAAGGGACTCTTCTAATGCAGCTGTGTATAGAATGAGGGGCTTCTCAGGAATAGACGCTACTAGGATTGGTGGATTTAACAGTTAGCTTTTAATGCTATTGAAGGCTTCCTAGCACTCCTTGTCCCACTTGAATGGAGCATCCTTCTTCATTAACCTTGTCAACGGTTTACAGCAATATGATAAGTTTGATATAAATCGACGGTTGAATGCAAGCTATCCTTGTAAAGAACGAAGCTGATGCAAACTCTTCGGTGGAGGCATCTCCACAATTGTCTTTATCTTAGCAGGATCAATTTCAATACCTCTATGACGTACAATGTACCAGAGGAATTTTCCAGATGATATCCCAAATGCACATTTTAGAGGATTCATCTTGAGATCATATTTTTTTATTCTCTCCAATACAATTCTCAAGTCTTCGAAGTGGTTTTCACGATTTAAGCTATTCACCATCAGATCGTCGACATAACATTCCACTTTCAAGTGAATCAACTCATCAAAAATATGCATCATAGCACTTTGGTATGTAGCTCCAGCATTTTTCAAGCCAGAAGGCATGATCGTGTAGCAATAGATGCCAATAAGTGTTATGAACGATGTATATTTTTCATCCTCACATGCCATTTTGATTTGGTTGTATCCCAACGATCCATCCATAAATGAGAACATGTCATAGTTTGAAGTGTTGTCTACTAGTAGTTCTGATATTGAAAGCAAAAAGTCATCTTTTGGGCACATCTTATTTAGGTCTCAGAAGTCAATGCAGAGATGGATTTGGTCATTCTTCTTCCTAACTAGAACAATATTTGCTATCCAATCTGCATACTTCTCCTCCCGGATGAAGCCTGCTTCAATTAGTTTTTTAGTTTTTGTAATTACCTATTCTTCAATCTCCAATCTCATTCACCTAGGATCTTGCTTAACAGGCGTCACATTTGGTTTAATAATTAGTTTGTGAACTGCTACATCATGGGATAAGCCTGACATTTTAGAATATGTCCAAGCAAAGCAATCTCTGAATTCACAAAGTAGCATTTTTAGCTCTTCAACTTTCTCATCAATTGGAAGGGTACTGACGAAAGTTGGACGGGGATCATCCTCAGCTCCTAGGTTGACTTCTTTAAGTTCATTCATAGTTGCTATTTGTCCACCATCTTCAAGTTCTTCATGCTGCTTCCACTTCTTCATCATTTTAAGAATAATTTCATGGGAATCATCTTCTTCATCTAAGACTCTTGATATGACTTATTATATCTATCTTGGTTTGCATGAAAGACCTTTAGTGGTAAACTTACCACTTCTTGATGGAGGACTTCTTTCTCCACATCTTGTTAAAGATTTGAGTCTATTTTTAGTAGATAATATGATTCAAGCATGCAACATTCTTCTAACTCTATGATACATGGTATTCTTGTTAGCACTACTTCATCATAATTTTCATGTTGAGTAGGCTGTTTAAAATCTTGAAGTTGAGACTCTTCATATTTTTAAAATATAGTTCCTATTTAACCACTCTTTCAGATGGTGTCATAGAATGTTATAATTCTTCAATATCATGAACCTCCATTGATTTCTTTACTTGAGGATGGGTATAATTTTGAGTCATTTGACTCTGAAGTGAGCTATCCTCCTTGATGCAACCATCAATATATTTCCATAAGTAAATTCAAATATAGTACAATCATCACTTATTTCATACTCTTTTCTTGGCTTATAAGTTCCCAGGTTAGATGACATATCTTCTTCTTCTTCTTAGTGTCACTTCTCATGAGGCATTTTCACGACTTAGGTCTTGAGAAATTAAGTGCTTTAGGAAGAGTCATTGTCTTCCTTCTCCCACTTTGCTTGACTCTTCTTTGAAATTACTTCTTAGTTCTAAAATGGATCTTGCTCAAGAGGCTCTATTGGCTTAGGCTCTTTCTTTAAAGATGCATTGCATTGATAATAAAAGCATTACAATGTGAAAGCACTGAAAGCAAAAACTCTCTTCATATTTCTATCCTCCTCGAGCAAAAGCTGAAGGAATAGTGTCATCTAGACTTTGCCATACAAAATCAAAGCTAGTAGCTATCTTCACAAAGTCCAAGAGTGTTGTTAGATCTTTGTGTATACATCGAAGTTCTTAGATGTGAGGAGCATCCTTTGCCATATTTCATTGTTAAGAAAGTTTGAGGATCACCACACCTTTATTATCTCCTTCAATGATAATGCCCTTGTATTATCATTTCAATAATTTTCTAGTGTAAAAGATGATTAGCAGATGTCATCAATCTCAATGACTTGCTTTGAGTAGGCATCATCTCTTAAAGAATTGAAGGTAGCATCCATTAGCCTTATCATAAGACACAAATTTAGTTTGTCAATAACTGATGTCCATTCATAGGATGAGGAAGAATGTGTGAAGCTTAGAATCGGCCAATAGTCTTGAGGATTTTCATGCTAAAGAGTTTTATCGACTTATCCACACACTTTGATGTACATTCTAATCATAAGTTGTCACTTCTTCATGAGAGCTTAGTAAATCTTCAAATTTGAAATTATTAAAGCATGTTCTTTCGGATAATGTTGTTTACATTGACCAATGTGTTCATGTCTCATCATTCACCCCAAAAAGGGTGGTGAGTTAAACCCTCAGCAAATGTTGTTTAGTCTTGATGACATCCAGCTTTCTGTTTCAAATTCTGCACTTGTTTCACTTTCACAAGCATTTTTGTATAAAATGGATGTGAGAGTTGTCCCCATAGGTGCCTTGATGAGCTCTGGCTTAGGCTCTTTGAGGATGAAGTACTTTGCATCTTCATAGATCTTTCTTTCAATAATGAGGAATGGTTGTAGGTTACCATAAATTCTGAATTCTTCTTCATCTTTCAGATACTACATACACTGATTCATAGTTGATGGGACCATGCCATACTCATATGCACATTGAAGAGAGCTCTAAATGATGTATCATCGATTACATGAAATTTATCTTACGTATATAAATCCAAAATTTGAGCGGAGAATAAAAGAACCGAGTTTTCACCTTTTCATTGAAATCCATGAACCATCAATTTATCTCTCCCAAGATGTTGGATATCGTGATAATCCTCTTAATACCTTTAGACTCATAAGGTTGATAGAAGAACACGGATCAATCAATATTGATTGATGAGTTGCCATCACTCTCTGCAGTAACATAAAGAGGACGATTGTGATCCACTATTCCCAACATAAGATCTTCTTTAGAAAATGTGATTATTGAGAGATCTTGAGTTTGCAATGCTTCAATCATGCATTTTTTAGCAAAGTAAGCTTCATAACTCTCTGAATCTTTGAGAGCTTGTATCAAAGTTTCTCGGAGATCTTTTGACATCAAGAGAGCCTCATGCACTTATGCAGGATCTTTCTCATGTGATAGAATATTATAATCTATCTTCCCGCTTTGAGCTTTAGGATTTAGAATGATATCATTGACTTCAATTTGTTTGCCTTTATCTTTATTATTTCTTCTTTGATGCGGTGGTAAAACTTTATCACTTCTCAACAACTTGAATGACTTTATCTTATTCATATTCTTTTTTAAAGTAGTTTCTTCAAGTTCCCTTCTTATTATTCTAGATTGGCCAAGGGTTAGACTCATTTTTCAACATCATATTTCATACATTGATGATATTGAGTCGACTCTTCTTGTCGGAAAACATAGATCTTCATCGAACTATTATTGGCTTGTTGAGTCATTAAACAAAATTCAGACATTAGCTCTGAGCTCTTCTTGCTTTCTTGTTAAAATTTTGATGGGTTGGTCGAGTTTATTGACTACCCTTGTCATTTAATGCGATGTTGAAGAATATCGACATCATGCATATGATTTGGCATGTCTCTAGACAAGATTCACTATTATCTTCTTCATCTTATTCAGCAATGCAAAGTTTAGGCATGAAGTCTGCAAGCCTAAATGTTGTCTTGTAGATTGGTGATACTCCTCTAGATTGTTAATGATCTTTTGAGTTGTAATTCTTTTCTTGATCTTCCTTTTCTTAGCCAGCTTCTTTGATTTATGAGGCTTGCGTTTAGTAGACTGCTTCTCATGCTGTGATGAAGTAGCCTTATTAAAATGTCATTGAGAAGCTCAAATACTTGGTTTAGGCATCTCTCTTATGTCCAATATAGGTTCAAGTAATGATTTCCACTTAACTAGGATGTCTTTTCTTCTTCATTTCCGCTCTTTTGGACTAGTGTTTGCCATTCTTGGTGAACTAATTTCTCCTTCTATTTGTCTTGGATGATCTGAAGAGGACATAATCATCCTTGTAGACTCTCTTTTTGGGTTGACTAGAACACTGTCAGATAGTGTAAATTCACCTCACCGATACTTCCTTTCTAGCCAATCTTTGAAGACATAACAATCTTCAATAGGATGATTGATCATCTGACGATAGGGATAGTAGTTTGGATTATTGAGTTGATCAACTTCTTCAGGACTTTTAATTAGTTTTAGGCTTTGATTGCTTGCTGAAATAATTTAGCCACACTATCCCTTCTAAAGGATTATTCTTTATTTATCTTTTCCTTGAGAGATGGCCGCATTCGCTCATCATCTCTTCTTGCTTGTTTTGGACGCTCCCCACCACTTGGAAAAGTTCAAGGTTTGTCTTTGCCTCCCAATACCAATTTTGGTTATGGATTAGAATAAACAGGCTTCTTTCCCTTATCATCATTGTACATTGGTTGCTTTCCTTTGTGCACATATATATCACCCGCTTTTCTCTATTTGAGCTATAAAAAGAGGCATGAATTTCATTTCTTCTTGAGTTTGAAGGTTTGTTTCTCTTTGCTTTATCTGCGTAGACTTTAGACTTAAGGCGATTCAATTTTTTAAATTTAGCCACCCTATCGAGAAAGTCGTGGAATGTTTCAATCGACGTCATGCATAAAAGTGGTGCCATTTTATCATGCATATTTACCATTAGCAATTGGATCGCATATTCTTCTTCCAATTATTGTTCGCACTTCATACTTAGGTTGCGCCAACGACTTATGAATTTTGTCACTGACTCATCTTTCCTCCTTTTCAGCAAGGTAAGGTCATTGATTGTGATTTTCTCGGTTGCACTAGTGAACCTCATCATAAATATGGTCTCCAATTTAGTAAATATTTTAACTAAATCATTTGACAATTCACATACCTAAGTGAGGCATTTCTGATAAATTGATGAAAAAATAGTACATCATTCCCTCATGTGTTACCACAAGTAGCCTTAAATTATGCTAGGATTACCAAGCCCGTTGAAAGTATTAAATTTTGGCACTAAGTTACCTTTTGGGTATGATTGGTCATATTATTTGGGTAAGGCGACCACTTACTTTCACTACTGAGGCTATGATACTTTATCTTTTCATTGATTATTATCTAGGCGGCGGTTATTACCATTCAGTGGCTTTTGATTTTGAATTTTTGGTTGGAGAGGTGTTTGGTTAACTTCATTCCTCGCTTTATGAGTAACAAGTAGTATAAGATCTTGAGGTACCACTGTGGTTGGTGGTATATAAATTATATTATTAGCTTCCTGTTGATTAGCAGATAAAATAGGTCTTGCACTTGATGTGATATTCTTCTACAACATCTCTATCATTATGTTCATTTGTAGCATCATATCATTCATTTTGGTACCAAGCTATGCAATCTCCTTGTCATTGATCTCCATTTGACGCTGCATTTCTCTTTGCTCTCTAGCTAGCACCATGGCGTCAATCAGTGCAGCACTTCTTCTTATTCTTCTAGTTCTTATTGTTATTATGCTCCTTGCTCATTTTCATAGGGAGAACTTGACTGCCCTTCTCCTTGTGTATTTGTAGAGACAGTTGTTGTTGGGGTTGTACGATGACACTGATTATAAAAGCGTGTAGCAGGTTGATCATTTCGTGGTTCAACCATATAGACGACCGACACCCATGATATCTCTTTTCATTGATCTTCTTCTTCTTCATCTTGACAAGATCAAGATCCATCCTCTCTTACGTGAAGATCTTCTTCATAAGCTCAAATTTAGTTGATTCCTTTGTTGATGTTGATGGTGGCGGCAGAGTTCATCTATATCTCGACCATATAGACTATTTTCATAGAATCTTCTTCATTATTTTCTTCACGCACATGAATTTTTTTGATCGATGTTTCTGGATCTACGGTTCAATAATGGAACATACCTCTTCTATTAAGGACCACGATCAAGTCAACCTTCTTTTGTAGGGGTGGCGATCGGGATGGGATTCTAGGATTCTCAGGTGTGTCATCATCATATCTTTCATCGTGATATCCCTTCTTTTGGGTATCCACCGATGAGTTGATTTTGGATTTCTCGATATGTATGATGTCACACCTCTTCTATTACTCAAAGTTTCATTAGGTCTTGGCCTCCATATTTACTTATCCTTTTGCGGGATGGATTGATTCTTGAACACGAGGTCCAAGTGTCGCTCGATGCTCACCATGAAGCGTCTTGGCTCGTGCATTACGAAGAGATGATAACTTTCTTGGTGGACTTTAGTATTTTCCATCACCAAACCTCACGAAATCTTCTTTTCATTAGGCCTTTGTTCTTACTTTACTTTGAACTTTATATATCTGGAAAATAGTGTTTGTATCTCCTCTGGTGGTGGAGCTTGGCGTGATTGGTTCGGAAGGATTACTTTATTTTGTCTAGAGTATTCTCTTTACACTTTATTAAAGTTGTTGTGGGTAGGAATACTCACTTTCGATAACATTAGCTTGTTCCGTCATTCAAGGGGATTTGAGCCTCATTTCGGTCATTTCTCCTTCTTCTCTATCTTCTGGTTAATTTGCTTCTTGATGAGGAAGCTTCATGATCATGCTTTTTGGGTACAAAAGGTTCAATCGGTGCAGCAGCTGTACCACGAGGAATTAAAGACACAGTTTTCCGATGATTCTTTTCATCACGGGGGTTTTAGATTGACCTAGCCTTTTGAAAATTGAAGTTCTCTATCAGGAGAACTCCTTGACAATGGTTGGTTGTTGAACTGGTTGGCGATGGCTAGGAACTTGATAACAGGGCCTTGTGGCCTCGGATGAATGTACCATGGGTGGGTACTTAGGAGTTGCAAGCGATGAGAAATTCAAGGTACCAAATTGAATGGTAGCCTCTCACACTGTTGATGATGGTTACTAAAGATGTTACGCACCACCTTAGGCAATGGTGAAAGGAGTGCTTTGTAGATCCATTTTTTGCAAAGTGAAAGATGGGGATTAGTAATTAGCAATTATTATTTCACCCCATACTTTCAAGATCAGAGGGACTGAACAAAATGGTGTAATAAAGATACTCTGGAATGATTCATTCTACATAGAGCCTCATATTGAATTTATTACACACTTAAATCATCATTTTTTATTATTTTGAATTTTTAAAGATTTTATTTATACTATACATATAGTAGCAAAGATGGAAAGAGAATCATCCCAGCGAGTGCAAATCGTGGGCTCCAAAAAATTCCAACCTCTCGATATTTATGAATTGATTGAATGAAGAGAGTATGATTTTAAGGTGTCGGTGTAATTTTTAGAAGGCAGATGGAATAGTAGATAAGACACTACCCAAAGATTTCACCCTCATTTTGTGAGGACTTTAGATCTGGTTCGGGTTTTTATAGGTAAGCCTATAGTTAATTATCCCTCTCAATAAATGAGAGAGAACTTTCAATTAAGGCTAGTCATTAGATCGCTGAATGCATAGCGTATAGTAGCAGCATATGGAGTTTCAGATTATATTATGAAATTCATCATTTTAGCTTAAATCGGATGGTTGGGGGAATGATGACGTGTCCGATCTAGATCCCATGGTTTCATCATCCAGGCGATGGTCCACCAGTCTACTTAGTTAGAGGAGGTAGTCGACCCAACGGCGAGAAGGATCCTCATCATAACACATGGGTTATGTCATCCAAGAAATCCTTAGACAGGGTGGTGTTTCTAGGAGACAAGTCTCCCTTAGGCGACAGAGGGTTGTTTGCTATCAAGTATACCACATGATTCACAACTCAAAACGAGCCATTGGAGCATCTGGATGGTGTGATCATAATATAATGGATGGGGCTGGTGAACCACCGTCGGAGGACTCACGTGGTATTTACTTCATCATGGAGCTCTTGGCAAGCGCATGTTAGAGGACCGCACGTCCTTGCGTGAGATTGATTGAGTGAACATAGTAATACTTGATTTGACATTGGCTCCTTTGTGAGCTAGAGTTTTTTAATTTGTCACCCCACAATAATTGAAGGATAGATTGAGTTTGATTTAAGTTTTTAATGATAGAGTTCATTTAAGCGATTGATTATTTAATTTAAATAAATTTGATTAGAAAGTTTGATTAATTTGAATATGTTTAAGATCTTTAGATCTTGTCATCTATTTAGCTAATAGAGATTAGATTCTATCACTGACAATCAATTTCTCGGATATTTCAACGATTTGAAACTCTTATTATAGGTTTTAGGTTTTGTTAACTTGGACCCTCAGACTAAACCGAGGAAGCAACCGCGGCATCCTCAAACTTGAATTTAAGAATTGACATAGTGTGAGGGCCCATGCGTGTATTAGAATTTAGGCAATTTTTTTTATTAATTATGAGATTGATTTTGAATTTTCATTTAATTCCAATTTTAGCCTCCGCAGCCCTTTTAGACATTAAAATTCGTACTTGAAATCTCTATATCCGAGCACATGCAGGTTTTTATAGCTTAGATAATTTCACCTAATTAGTAATTTCGTTGATTTTGAAAATCATAATTAGAATGAAATTCCTTAATTTTTGATTGAAGGAAGCCTATGATTTTTATAGAATTGGATTTAGTATCGTCTTATGTCTGCTTATACAAAGGGTTACAAATTCGGTGGCAAAGAAGACGTTGTAAATTGATCTAATATCTTATTAGATTTTTTTTAGATTAATATTTAATTGATTCCAATTTAGCTTTGTGACCTTTTAGACATTAAAATTTATACTTTAAATCTGTAGCACATGCAGTGTTTATAAGCTTAGATAATTTCACTAATTAGTGATTTCATTGATTTTAAACATCATAGTTTAGAATGAAGTTCCTTAAATTTTGATTAAAGTAAGCCCTAAGATTTTTGGTAGATTTTGATTTAGTATTGCCTTCTGTCTGCTTGTACAAAGAGTTGCAAATCTCGTGGCGAAGAAGGAATTTTGATTTAGATTGTAGTTTAAAATATCACTTGCGCTTAGTTTGCTTGTTGAATTTTTTGTAATTCTTTCAATTTGATTATGTTCAATCTACATCACTTTTGATAAGTTATGTCGATTTCAGGGTTTATTATTTTAGCCCTACTCATGCTTATTAGCTAGCATATAATTACCTCCACATTCAGTATAAAGTTATTAAACCCAATTTGGCATCAAATTTTGAGTTTATTGCAGTTTGTTATGAGTTTAAGTAGTAAATTCTAATTAAGATTGTTTAATTTTGAGTTTTAACTCCTCCTTTAAGTCATGAGTTTGTGAGTTTAATATTAGCCTCTCCCAAATTTCACTTAGATTTTAAATGAATATTCTATTCTTTCCAAAATTTTCTTTAAAAGCTCCCCCACCTCCCCACCCCTCCCCCCTTCCTTTTTTTTTTGTTTGCTCACTTTATTTTAATTTTAGAAGATTAGTTTGTGAGTTTAATATTCATTTTACTTAAATTTTTAAATTGATTCTTTCATTTTAAAAGCTCATTTTTTTTCGCAGTTTAAATTAGGTGTAAGTGTTCTTAAGTCAATGATCTTTCACATAGATTTGGCTGATCTGATCATCATGTGAGTGCATGATATTTTGGCTTAATTTATGCTTTTTAGTGTCTTTCACACATTATTTTATCTCGTCCGCATTTGCACAAAAATAATGATTGTCACGCACCCCATAGATGTAACCGTGTACTATCATGAGATGAACCTTATGACACCATATCTCATATTTGTTGGTAAATCGTTTTGAAGGGGATCTATGAAATATTAATTGAAATTTTGTTTAAGGTATTTAAGGTGGGCACAATTTGATCTATTTATAAATTAATAATGATTTTAGATTAAATTTGACATAATAATTTAAATTTTAAATAGAACAATCAAATTTAAAAAAAAATGTTTATTTTCTCATTTTGATTCGATTCAAGATGTTTGATTTTATATTTTTCAACAGAAAAATAAGGATTTTTAAGCTACAAAATTTTGGATTGATCTTGTATCAGTTGTTAGATGGTTCTTGATGGGGTATGGGCAGCACTATTCAGTTCCATTTGTTTTTTCTTTTCTTTTTATTCTTCAATCTATCTAAATCCTAAATCTAAATAAATAATTTTTTTTAGTTATGCTAGGAAGATTTATATATTTCAAATCTAAATTTTATTATTTACATAAATGAGCTCCAAAATATTTAAATAAAAATGACACTCTTTTTGTTAAAATTCCTAATCCTGACAATTAATGTTGAACCTTTCACTAGTGACACTTGCAAACTGTACCTCACCCGCCCGCTATTATTGAACTCATTGTTGAGGCTAATTACAATTTGCACAGTCCATAGCTTGCCTGAGCTAACAAGCAACAATAGTATTAATAGAGGGGATAAAGTGCGCTTCATAGCACGTCAAGTTAAATTAGGATAAACATTGGTGTCCGAGGAGATCACCACCTAAAGCCATTAATAAGGTGCTAGACATTATAAATAGTAAAGTTTTGATGTTAAATATATAATATTCATAATTTTTTAAGTTGTATATATATTTCAAATTTTTAATGCAAAAAATATAGAGCTCAATGAGCCTAAAAGTTGAATAAAACATTGAAAAATAATTTCAAAAATCAAATGAGCCAAATGCTTTCTAGATTTAAAGTCAAATATCTAGCTAGTAAAAAATCCATCGACATTAAAAATGTAAGAATTTAAGTCCAAATAAGATTAACTACTTCAACCAAAATATTTTAGTGTAAAGTGAACCTTTTCCCATCACTTCTTTATTTCTTATTTGGATACAATTTGTTCATGGCCACATTAACTGTCAATATCATCACCATCCCATCAACAACCAGGGGGCCACCATATTAACTTCTCACATTCTCCTTATCATAAGTAATACATACATGGTGTCTCATCATAATTAGTTGCCTCAATTTTCATAGTTCATGTGAAGATTTAAACTTATTATTGTTCATATAATCATTATAGGATCTGATTCTTAGTCATTAGCAATGTTAGACTATGTTTTTGAAGATGAACAATATGATAAAAAATAACAATCTTATATTTTTTTACCATCCCAAATTCACTATCTACTCCTTTTTAAAATTATTATGACTCTTACATTTTTTTTTTTTTGTGAGCCATTTATATTATTTTGTTGCTCTTTACTATCAAATTTGTGATCCATCAAATTCATGGACTTATGGAATGAAATGCTTCAAAAACGTTTCCATATTCTCCTCAATTAAATACTTCACTACGGTGCCTATTGTTAGCCACTTAGGCTAGCCATGCCTCAAGTAGATCCATCAAACTAAGCCATAACTAGGATCAATCAATTCCCTAACACTATCATTGATTGATATCCTTAATTATTTGATGCTTTTTCATCTAATGATAGCCATTGTTGTTTAATATTCATTACTTGTCATCACTCAATGACTAACACATCTCAATAATAATTATCATTCAATTATTGTCATCTCCTGATGATTATCAATACTTAACATTTATACTATATTTGATTGTCTGATAGACATCATCTCTTAATACTCATCATCGCTTAACATTCACAATCATTTGATGCTCATCATCTCTCGACATCCTTCATTATTATATGTCTATAATCATTACATAGATTTCACTTTATAATGCACATCATTATTCAAAAGTTACAATTATTCGATATATCACCCTATTGTTCATCACTATCTAATAGTTATCATTCTCTAACACTTATTATCACTTAATGCCACAATTGACCGATGTTGATGATAGAAATTAGTTCAGTTTATTGGAAAGAGTAATTGGTCTCACGACACCTAAGAGGAAAGGGCCATGGTGATATGTCAAAATGGAGAAGCAACCTAATTTAATTGGATGTGAGGTGAGATCAGATCAAGAGAGCAATTTTGGGGTGACCATGGAATGGATCTGGAACAGTATAAAAGGGAAAGCCTTTAGTTTAAAACACTTTTTTGTCTTAGATGAAAGAAAAGAGAATAAATAATAATAAAAGCTTTTGATGAATTTTAGAAATTTTTTAAAATTCTAAAAGATAAATATTTTTCAATTGAAAATGAATACAAAATTTTAAAGAAAGAAAGTAAATCTCTCAAACATGATATATTTGACTTGAATGATAAGCCAGATCCATATTATTAAAAAGCAAATAAATCTTTCTCATTAGTGATAATGTAAATTATCGTATAATATTAAATGCATGTCTATACAATACTTAATAGTAATGATGCAAAGTGTAAATTATTAGCATTTGTATGAATTTGTCTAATTAGATATTTACAAGTATTGGTGTGTTGATTAAACAAATTTTTGGCTCTTATTTTAAACTTGCTTTATCAAGCAATGTACACAAGGCTTTACTCTATTTCTAGTCATAGGTGAGTCCTTTTTAATGAAAAATTGTATATATGACATCCAAAGGTTCTATATTTTTAAGAATATATTTAAATAGATTTATAAGTAATATTGTGATTCCAATTTTGAAGATTCTCATAAAATTATTAAATTTTATTTTTTTTATAGTTTTTTATTTATTATTTTATTTTATTTCATGCATATACATTAGTTTTTTAGTTCATTTAAATATTTGAAAGTAAATTTGTAATTAAGAATGATTTTGATAGCACATATATCTATTTTTTCCAAGAAGAATAGAAATATATAAAGATAATATTTTTTTATATATAATAGAATATTTAATAATATCCTTCTCCTCATGATTGATGCTTAAGATATATGTCCAATTCCATCGGAAAAACGCAGCTGTTCCCATAATAAGCTAATAATAATGGGTCAATATTTCAATACCTTGCAGTTCACTAAATCAATATATATTATGTAGAAGATGATAATTCAACGCAGAAAAGTTCAAATTGAGATGAAGATTCTGCAAATTGTAGTTCTATGAGCGGGCATGAAAGAAATCACTCGGCAGGCCTGCTATATATATATATATATATATATATATATATATATATATATATATATATATTATATGGGCTTTATATATATATATATTAGTAAATGATAATTCAAACAGAAAATTAAATTGAGATATATATTGTATATATATATATATATATATATATATATATATATATATATATATATATATATATATATATATATATATATATATATATATATATATATATATATATAATATGTAGATATATATATATATAATTATTAAGATGATAATTCAAACAGAAAAGTTAAATTTGAAATGAAGATTCATTTTGATTCTATGGTGACATGAAAGAAATTTCGTCATTTATATATATATATATATATTTTAGAAGATGATAATTCTAAAAATTCATTTGAAGATTCTATCTTATTCTATGGTTGGAATGAAAGAAATCACAGAGCTCAATATATATATATATATATATATATAATCACTTCATTGATCTATATACAATATATATATATTATATATATATATGTTAAAATGATAATTAAATAGTTCTTGAAATGAAGATTCATTAAATTGAGTTCTATACATGAAAGAAATCACTTGGAGGTTTATATATATATTATAGATTTTTATATATATAAGTATTATATTTATAGAATATTTATATAAGATATTATTATATATTAATATATATATATATATTATGAAAGATGATAATTCAAGAGAAAGTCAAATTGAGATGAAGATTCGCAAATTTTCTATACGCGGGCATGAAAGAAATCCTCAATTTTACAATATATATATATATAATCACTCGCAGGCCTGTTATATGCTACCATATTATGTAGAAGATGATATTCAAGCAGGTTCATTGGATGAAGATTCCGCATTTGGTTCTATGAGCGCGGGCATGATCACTCGCAACCTTTATTTTTATAATGTATTGAGATTTTTTTTATTTTTATATATATTTATTATGTAAGAAGATGATAATTCAACTGGTTCAAATTGAAATGAGATTACCAAATTTATTCTTTCAGAAGAAATTAACCTACTTATATAAATTTATATAATCACTAATCTGTTATATACATATTATTATTTATATATTATATTTTATATTATATATTTATATATATTTTTTTATATATTGTTTTTTTATTTATAAAATTTTATGCAAATTCAAATTGAGATGAATATTCTGCAAATTTGTTCATTTGAACATAAAAATTAATGTTATATATATATCTTTTATATATTATGTGAAATGATTTCAACAAAAAGTTCTTGAAATAAAGATTCAAATTGTTTCTACTTTAACATAAAGAAATCATTTAGACTTATTATATATATATATATATTATAGAAGATGATAATTACAGAAAAGTTCATGATGAAGATTCATAAATTGTTTCTTTTCATGAAAAGAAATCACTTTCGAGGAAATATATTTATTATTTTTATATATATATTATTGAAGATGAATTCTAAAATTTATAAGATTCATATTTTTTATGGCTCATGAAAGATCATTTTATATTTCTTTTCAAATCTTTAAAATTAAATGATTTCTTTCTGATTTATTATTTCTTAGAATCAAATTTTAATTGAACTTTTCAATGATATCATTTCTGAATAATTATTATATTTATTTAAAATGTTCTTCAGAAATGAATTTTAATGTATGATAAGTAAAATATCTTATATATTTATATAGACATAAAGAATATATAACATATGATTTCTTTATGTCCCTGAACTCATTTGGAATATTTATCTCAATTTTGTCTATTTCATATCTTTACAAACAATGTATATATGTATATATTATGCCATATGTCTTAACACAAATTTATTGCAATCTTCATTTCAATTTGCTAGTGAATATCTTCTTCAAAATATATATATATATATAAAATATTATATATATATATAGTGATTTCTTTCATGTCATAGAAACAATTAAATTATCTCATTGAACTTTTAGATAATTATCATCTTCTAAATATATATAATATATATATATATATATATATATATATATATATATATATATATATATTATATCATTGGTCTTAAGAATCAATTTGATCTTAGCAAAAGTTAAAATTGTCATCTTAATTTAAGAGCTTCTAGATTTGTGAACTCTTATTTAATATTAAATTTGTAAATTTCATCAAACAAAAAAAATAGTCTATTAAATCTGATCAACCTTTTAATAAATGTTAAGGATGGTTCGAGATTTCACAAATATGTGGTTGAAAAATTTCAATTATATTTAATCCTTTCCAAAAATCTAAATTTTAAATAATTCAGATATGACTTTGAAAATTTCATTAAGAATCTGATGTGAAAACAATCTCATTAAGATAGGAGACTTAAAATAAATTTAGAATATGGTTGAATCCCGTTCAAATATAGAATTTTATGATAATGAGCGTCATAAGAGCTCAAGATCTCTTGATTTTCATTTGAGCATTTAAATACTTAAAATACATCACATGATCAAAGAATCATTTTGGTGAGATTAGTGGTTTGATTTTTATATTTGAATTTCTAATTTATAGTAATCATATTCTTCATAAGGAGAGGAGATAAAGAGAAGAGAGTAGATGAAAATCCTAATCGTGTACTATTGATAGAATGATGAGAAACCGATAATGAATGCGGAATTGATGATCATTGAAATGGTCGATTCTTTTAATAACCATGACCAAGGTTGTTATGATCCTCTTGGTCATATCGTTAGAAGATTGGTCTTTATGAGGTTGGTCATGAATATAATTAATAGGTTGATGACCATTTATTGGTCTTGTCATCGATATGTTTGACCATAACGGTCATAAGCATTGACCAGGCATCATGTGCTTGAGGGTGGTGCCATAAATACTAATTTAGGAGTCGTTGACCACCAGGTGGCTAAACCATCAACTATTGTTGTGCAGATATAGATTGCTTGTCATTAGGAGAATCTTGATCGTCAGAAAGGTAGATCGATTATATGATTTTTTTAACAATTTGATTATATTGAATTGTTGTCTTTGATTTTGATTTTTTTGTCATCGATTTCTTACAACTATGTAATCCATTATCAAAATTAAATTTGTACTCAAAATAGATATATAGTGAACATTTTTAATAAATTTGAAACCATTATTTTTCTTTAAATTTTTCAAATTATGGAGTTTCTTATTCTCTCTTCAAATATATGTGTGTATGTTAGATTTCACAATAAGGCTAAGGTGTAAACTTTATTCAATGGTTTTAGAACAATAATTTGAATATCATGAAATATTTCCTCTCTTGTAGTTGACAATTTTTATGTTGATATTTTATATGGTGAAAATCTTCTCGAGCACATAAGAAGAATGAAGATTCATCAAACTTGATCCTTGATTTTGTTGGAATAGCAACTCTTAATCTCAAAAGATCATCTCATATCGGATACTAATTGATTATGGGTTGAAAGCAGTGATAATATTCATGAAAAGATCGATAATTTGGTACAGGATATTTTGATTTGACCTCTTCCAATGTTAACGTCAAGTAATATGACAAATAATACCTCAAAATGTTTAACCTCTTCCACTTAATGTTATGATTGACAAAACAATCTCGGATAAAGTTATATTGGCTTCTTGACAAGTTAAATCTGAATAAACTCGACAAATAATGATGGTCAAAATTGATGTTTATGTGATAGTTAAATGTCATGGTAACATTTGACAAACAACATAGATATTACTTTGTACCTTTATTTGTTAACGTATTGATATTTCGACAACAATGATATATCATAACTTTGTATACTATTAGTTAATGTGCAAATATTTGATGATAATCTCGAAAATCAAAATGTTTAATTTGTACATTGCTCATCTTTGAAAATAACTTTTGAATGAAAATAAACTATTGACTTCTTATTTGGTTAAATTCGAGTAAAATTGCATAGCCTCAATAAGTTAAAATTCTTGGAATTGATTTGATCTCTTTTATAGGTTAATGTCATCTAACACTTTGAAAACAACCTCATCAAAATTCTCTTGATTGATCTCTTAGTATAGGTTAATTTCATCAGTAATACTTTGTAAACCAGTCAAAATTCTTCACGATTTCAACCTTTTTGCATCTAGATGTCATCAAGTAACACTTTGACAAACAATGCATGGGTCATCTTCATGATTCGATTCGCTTTCATACAAATTAATGTCTAGTATACTTTGACAAACAATGATGGGTCAAAAATTTTCAGATTGATTACTTGATATAGGTTATGTCATCAAGTAACACTTTGGAAAATGTCTCAAAATCCAATAGATCTGAAAATTTTATGATATTGAATTAAAGAGATTGATTTAAAGTGTCTGTAATTTTTGACATATGATAGTGATGACTACCGATTTTGTCCTTTTGGTGAGACTTAAGATTTATTTCCATGCTTCTATAAGCGCAACTATAGTTAATTATCTGTTAGTAGAGAGAACTTTTTATTAATATTCTTAGATAATAAATAATTATATTAGAAACATGTCTTTTGAATTTGATTATGAAATTCATCATTTTTACCATGGTTAATGATGATGTAAATCTAGATACCATGGTTCATCATGCTCATTTTAGTACTTAGTCAAATGAGATATATGACATGAAGGATCATCTAACATATAGTTGATCTGAAATCCTTGTGACTAGAGTGATGTTTGTCAGGAGGAATTAAGTCTATTATCAGATTGTTTAATCAGTATACATGAATACAATAAAGAAAAAGCCATTTAGTATAATTTAGGTCTTGTAATATAATGGATAGAAACCATATTTGGTAAATGATTCATCTGTGGAGCTTTATTCACCTGAGGAATAGTCTTGTAAAGAGATTGATTGAGTGAACATAGTAGAACATTGATTTGACATTGGCTCCTGTGAGCTTGATTTTCTTTTGTCACCCTCGATAACATTAAGGTGGATATATTGAGTTTTGATTTAAACTTTTAATGATAGATTCCATTTAAGCGATTTTGATTGATATTTGATTTGATTTAAAATTTGATTAATTTGAATATGTTTGAGCTTTAGATCATGTCACCTTTTCTTGAGTAGATCTAATCACCCAGATACTTATTAGAATCAATTTCTCGATATTTCACTAATTTGAAACTCTTATTATATTTAGGTTTTAAGCGACTCATCTAGACTAAACTAGAAAATGCTACATCATTATACACTTGAATTTAAGAATTCTAGTTTTCTTATTATTATTTAAGATTTTGGCATTTTATTTAGTTATAAGATTGATTTGATTTTTTACTTAATGATTTGAAAATTGATTAATTTGAATATGTTTAAGAGCTTTATATCATCACTGTTTATATGAAGGATTAGATCTAATTTTTGTGAATCAATTTGCATTTATTGAAACTCTTATTATAGATTTTTAAATTTTGTTAGCTAGTCTAAATTCATCAAACAAAGTGCATCCTCAGACACTTGAATTTAAGCATTGACATAGTGTTGGAATGTCACCGAGTGTATAGAAAATAATTTTATGTTTGAATTATGAGATTGATTTTGTATTTTATTTAGTTCAACTTTAGCACATGCCTTTTGGATTAAAATTGGCAGATCTCATGTCCTTCACATGGATGTTTATAATTCATTCAATTAATGAAATCACATTGATTTTTAATAATTGATAAAATTCTTTAATTTTTGATTAAAAGCCCATGATTTTATAGATTTTTTATTTAGCTTCATCATTTGAATAAGGAGTTGATCGATGAAGAAGGCATTTCAATTTAGATTATAGTTTAAAATATTACTTGCACTTAGTTTTACTTGTTAGTTTTAAATTCTATTGATTATGTTCAATTTACATGACTTTGATAAGTTGATTCATGTTTGTTGCTTTTACTCATCTTAGCTATAATGGTAATCACCTCCATATTAGATAAGAGTTATTAAATCAATTTGGATTCATCCTTAGATTTTAAATTGAAAGTTTGTTATGATTTAGTATTAGTCCTCAATTCCATTAAAGCTTGTTTAATTTTAAGGAATTTGCAAAAGAAAGATAACTCACTTTATGTTAAATTTAAGTCATGAATTCTGATTAGATTTTTTGTGAGTTTAATATTAGCCTCCCAAATTTTATATGCTTTAAATGGTGTTCTATTCTTTAAAATTTTCTTTAAAGTACTTTTTTCTTGTTTGACACTTTTATTATAAAATTAGGCGAAATTTTCTTACTTAAGCTCTTAAGTCTTCATTTCCTCTTCTTTTTCTAAGTCAAAGATTTGATGCAATTTATCCTCCATCATCATGTATCTGATATTTTGGCTTACTTTCATCTTGTTGAGCATAAGATGGTGTCTTTCACATCATCATTTTCTTCTCAAATTTAGATGAGATCTTTGATCTGAGAAGACATACATCAATATATATTCTTTCTTTTATATTAATTTGAATTGTCTGCATATATGTTGGCTTACTCTTCATATTTCTGTCAAGACTTTCCTTTTTTTCCTCTGTCATATGTGATATATCAAATTGTAAGCCATCTTGCCATCTTTTGCGACACATTAGTCTTGTCATCAAGTACTTTAGCTCGATCCTTGAGATGAGGGTAATCTTATGAGATAACATATAATGAAGCTTTTGGTGCAGATATGCTAAGCTTCTTCTCTGAGTATCTCATTTACGCTCCAATTACTCCGATATAATAAGAGCATTCTCTTTATTTTCTTCATTGTGTTATTACAATAATGCTCCAAGGGACTCTTAATGCTTGTATAGAATGAGGGCTTCAGAATAGCTACATGATTGGTGGATTTAAGTAGCTTTTAATAATGCTATTGAAGGCTTCTTCACTCCTTATCCCAGATGGAGCATCCTTCTTCATTAACCTTGTAACGGTTGACAACATTTTGATAGTTTGATATAAATTGGCGGTTGAAAATATCTTGTAGAAGAGTGATGCAAACTCTTTGGTGGAGGCATCTCCATAATTGTCTTTATCTTAGCAGGATCAATTTCAATACCTCTATGACGTACAATGTACCAGAGGAATTTTCCAGATGATACCCCAAATGCACATTTTAGAGGATTCATCTTGAGATCATATTTTTTAATTCTCTCTAATACAATTCTCAAGTCTTCGAAGTGGTTTTCACGATTTAAGCTTTTCACCATCATGACATAACATTCACTTTGAATCAACTCATCAAAATATGCATAATGCACTTTGGTATGTAGCTCAACATTTTTCAAGCCAAAGGCATGACCTGTAGCAATAGATGCCTAGGTGTTATGACGATGTATATTTTTCATCTCGCGTGCCATTTTGATTTGGTTGTATCACGATCCATCCATAAATGAGAACATGTCATAGTTTAGTGTTGTCCACTAGTAGTTTTGATATTGGAAGCAAAGTCATCTTTTGGGCACTTATTTAGGTCCCAAGTCAATGCGAGATGGTTGGCCATTCTTCTTCCTGATAATATTTTATCCAATGCATACTTCTGATGAGCACGCTTCAATTAGTTTTAGTTTTTGTAATTATCTTCTTCAATCTCCAATCTCATTCACTGAGCTTGCTTAGCGCGTCATGTTTAATAATAGTTTGTGAGCTACATCAGGATAAGCGACATTTTTAGAATATGTCCAAGCAAAAGCAATCTGAATTCACAAAAGTAGCATTTTAGCTCTTCAACTTTCTCATTGGAAGAAGGGCGAAAGTTGGGCGGGGATCATCCTCGACTCTAGGTTGACTTCTTTAAGTTCATCCATAGTAGTTATTTATCCACCATCTTCAAGTTCTTCATGTGCGGGCTTGGCTTCACTTCTTCATCATTTTTTAAGAAGAATTTCATGGGAATCATCTTCTTCATCACTAAGACTTTCTCATTCTATTATATTGCTCTATCTTGATGAGATTTACAGATGAACCCCAGACCTTTGGCTCCACATCTTGTTAAAGATTTGAGTCATATTTTTAGTAATTCCAATATGAATTCCAATCTTATGCATCATTCTTTGTAACTTCTATGGATAGGACGTTGGTATTCTTGTTAGCATTACTTCATCATAATTTTCATGTTGAGTAGGCTGTTCAAAATCTTGAGGTTGAGACTCTTCAGATTTTTAAAATAGAGTTCTATTCTACCACTCTTTTCACTGTCACATAGAATGTTATCAATTCTTCAATATTGAACCTAGTGGTGATTTCTTTGAAACCTTGTTGAGGATGGGTATAATTTTGAGTGAGTCATTTACACTGCCAACTGAGCTATCCTCCTTGATGCAGCCATCTGAACTCTATTTCCATAAGTAGATTCAAAATCATAGTCTGAATCAGAATCACTTATTTCATACTATGTCTTTCTTGAAAGCTTATAAGTTCCTTAGGTTGATGAATATCTTCTCTTCTTCTTATGTCACTTCTCAAATGAGGAACTGATTTTTCTGACTTAGGTGCAGAATTAAGTGCTTTAGGAAGAGTCGGTATTGCCTTCCTTCTCTCACTTTGCTTCTGCTCTTCCGCTTTGTGAAATTACTTCTTAGTTCCTAAAATGGATGCTATCGCTTCAAGAGCTCTGTTGGCTTAGGCTCTTTGAGGATAAAGTACTTTGCATCTTCATAGATCTTTATTTCAATAACGAGAAATGGTTATAGGTTACCATAAATTCTAAATTCTTCTCCATTTTTTAGATACTACATACACTGATGCATAGTTGATGGGACCATGCCATACTCATGTAGCCATGGCCCAGAGAGCTCTAAATGATGTATCATCGATTACATGAAAATTTAGCGTATATAAATCCCACGAATTTGAGAGAGAATAAAAGAACCGAGTTTTTACTTTTCATTGAATCCATGAACCATTTATCTCTCCCAAGATGTTGGATATCAGTGATAATCTCTCAATACCTTTAGACTCATAAGGTTGATAGCTGAACCTAGATCAATCAATATTTGGTTGATCGAGTTGCCATCACTCTCTGCAGTAACATAAAGAGGACGATTGTGATCCACTATTCCCAACATAAGATCTTCTTAAAAATGTGATTATTGGGAGATCTTGAGTTTGCAATGCTTGATCATGCATTTTTTTAAAGTAAGCTTCATAACTCTCATCTTTGAGACATCAAAGTTTCTGGAGACCTTTTGACATCAAGAGAGCCTCATACATACTTAATTATCGAGGATCTTTCTCGATGTGATAGAATATTATAATCTATCTTATTAGGCTTACTAGATTTCGAAATGATATCTACATTGACTTCAATTTATTTGCCTTTATCTTTACTTACATTTTCCTTCTTTGATGTAGGTGGTAAAACTTTACCACTTCTCAACTTAACTTGAATAACTTTATCTTATTCATATTCTTTTAAAGAGGTAGTTTCTTCAAGTTCCCTTCTTATTCTAGAAGATTGGCCAAAAGGGCTAGACTCATTTTTCAACATCATAGGTTTCATACGTGATGATATTGATGAGTCTGACTCTTCTCTATCGAGAAAATATAGATCTTCATCTGAACTATTATTGTCTTATTGAGTCATTAAACAAAATTCAGACATTAGCTCCTGAGGCCCTTCTTGCTTTCTTGTTAAAAATTTTGATGGGTTGGTCGAGTTTGTCTACCCTTATCGTTTCAGAGTAACTGATGTTGAAGAACATCTGACATCACGCATATGATTTGGCATGTCTCTACTAGACAAGATTCACCATTATCTTCTTCATCATTCTGATAAAGTTTAGGCATGAAGTCGCAAACTAAATGTTTATCTTGTCGATTGGTGATACTCTCTAGAGTTAATGATCTTTTGAGTTGTAGTTCTTCTTGATCTTCTTTTCTTAGCCTTCTTTGATTTATGAGCTTTGCATTTGGTAGCTTCTCATGCTATGTGAAGTAGCTTCTTATCATCGAAGCTCAAATACTTGGTTTAGGCATCTCTCTTAAGTCCAATATAGGTTCAAGTGATTTCCACTTAACACTAGGATGTCTTTTATTTTCATTTTCATCTTTTGGAGACTAGTGTTTGTTTCTTTGAACTAATTTCTCCTTATTTATCCTTGGATGATATGAAGAGGACATAATCATCCTTGTAGACTCTCTTTTGGGTTGACTAGAACACTGATAGTGTAAATTCACCTCTCGATACTTCCTTTCTAGCCAATCTTTGAAGACATAACAATCTTTAATAGGATGGGATCATCGATGAATGGACAGTTTGGATTATTGATTGATTAACTTCTTGAGGACTTTTAATTTGTAATTTAGACTTTGATTGTTGAAATGATTTAGCCACATTGTCCCTTCTAAAAGAATATTCTTTATTCATCTTTTTCTTGAGAGATGGCTGCATTCGCTCATCATCTCTTGTTGCTTGTTTTGGATGCTCCCCACCACTTGAAAAAGTTCAAGGTTTGTCATTGCCTCTCAATACTAATTTTGGTTGTGGATTAGAATAAACAGGCTTCTTTCCCTTATCATCATTGTACATTGGTTGTTTTCCTTTATCCACATATATATCACTTTTCTCATTTGAGCTATAAAGTGGCATGAATTTCATTTCTTCTTGAGTTTGAAGGTTTGTTTCTCTTTGCTTTATCTAGACTTTAGACTTAGGTCAATTTTTAAATTTAGCCACCCTATCGAACAAGTCTGGAATATTTGTCGACATCATGCATAAAATGGTGCCATTTTATCATCCATATTGCCCATTAGCAATTGGATCATGTTCTTCTTCCAAATATTGTTTGCACTTCATACTTAGACTGCATCAATGACTTATAAATTTTATCATTGACTCATCTTTCCTCCTTTTCAGCAAGGCAATGTCAGTGATTGTAATTTTCTCGGTAGCACTAGTGAACCTCATCACAAATATGGTCTTCAATTTAGCAAATATTTTAACTAAATCATTTGACAATTTTGCATACCATTCGAAAGCGGCTGAGGCCAAGCTACTAACGAATTGATGAAAAAATAGTACATCATTCTCTCATGTGTTACCACAAGTAGCCTTAAATTACGCTAGATGTTACTTTGGATTACCAAGCCCGCTGAAAGTATTAAATTTTGGCACTAAGTACCTTTGTACACACGTCATATTCAATGGGTAAGGCGACCACTTATTTCACCTACTTTCACGAGGCTATGGCTTTATCTTTTCATTGATTATCATTTAGGCGGCGTTGTTATCATTCAGTGTGCTAGCTTTTGAATTTTTTGGTGAGAGGTGTTTGGTTAACTTCATTCCTCTTTATGCATAAGAGTATAAGAGCTTGAGGTGTACATTGGTTGGTGGTATATAAGTTATATTATTAGCTTCCTGTTGATTAGCAGACAAAATAGATGTTGCACTTAATGTGATATTCTTCTACAACATCTCCATCATTATGTTCATTTGTAGCATCATATCATTCATTTTGGTACCAATGCAATCTCCATTGACCTCCATTTGATTTGCATTTCTCTTTGCTCTCTAGCGCACCATGGCGTCAATCTCACTTCTTCTTATTCTTCTATTTCTTATTGTTATTACTCCTTGCTCATTTTCATAGGAGAACTTGACGCCCTTCTCCTTTGTATTTATAGACTTTGTTGTTGGGTTGTCATGATTATAAAAGCGTGTACCAGGCTGATCATTTCCTGGTTCAACCATATAGACAGCTTCGACACCCATTATCTCTTTTTCATTTTGATCTTCTTCTTCTTCATCTTCAAAGATCGAAGATCCGTCCTCTATTTTCTTCTGTGAAGGATCTTCTTCATAAGCGTCAAATTCAGATTCAGGTTCCCTGAGTTTGTGTTGATGCTGATGGTGCTGAGCAGAGAATTCATCTATATCTCTGACCATATAGATGACTTCTATTTTCATAGAATCTTCTTCATTATTTTCTTCAGCACAAATTTTGATCGACATTTCTAGCGGATCTCTGGTTCAATGTGTGGAACAAGTACCTCTTCTATTAAAGGACCACGATCAACCTTCTTTTGTAGGGTGAAACGATGTGATGAGATTCCCCAGAGGATTCTCAAGGTGTCGACCATCATATCTTTCATCGCGATATCCCTTCTTTGGGTATCCACATGAGTTGATTTTGAGATTTAGTATATGTATCGATGTCACACCTCTTACTCAAAGTTTCATTGGTCTTGGCCTCCATATTTACTTATCCTTTTCGGGACCTTCTGATTGGGATTCTTGGACACGAGGTCCAAGTGTCACACTCCAATGCTCACCATGCAGAGCGTTCTAGGCTCGCTGGCCAGTTACCAGAAGAGATGACAACTTTTTTGGTGACACTTTAGTATTTTCCATCACCACAAACCTCTGAAATCTTCTTTTCATTAGGCCTTTGTTCTTAGCTACTTTGAGAACTTTATATATCATGGAAGATAGTGTTTCAGGCTATCTCCTCTGTGGTGGTGGAGCTTGATGTGATTGGTTCCAGAAGGATTACTTTATTTCATCAGTAGAGCTATTCCTCTTTACCCACTTTAGATTGTTAAAGTTGTTGTGGGTAGGAATACTCACTTTCGGTAGCAGTATCGCTTGTTCGCCAGGTCATTCAAAGGGGATTTGTTGAGCCCTTAGCTCAGTGTTTCTCCTTCTTCTCTATCTTCTGGTTAATTTGCTTCCTGATGAGGAAGCTTCATGATCATTCTTTCCGGGTACAAAAGGTTCAATCCTGTACTTGTACGAGGAATTAAAGACAATTTTCACGATTCTTTTCATCACGAGGGGTTTATTGACCTAGCCTTTTGAAAATTGAAGTTCTCGAGGAGAACTCCCAATGGTTGGTTGTTGAAGGTTGGCGCACATGGTTAGTAGGAGCTTGATGGCAGGCCTTCCATGGCCTCAGACGAATGTACCATGGTGGGTACTTGGGAGTTGCTACGATAGGCAGAAATTCAAGCTACCAAATTGAATGGTAGCTCATCATCAGTTGATGATGACATTGCTAGGCAAATGTTGCACCCACTATGACGGTGAAAGGAGTGCTTTGTAGATCCATTTCAAAAGTGAAAGATGGGGATTAGTAATTAGTATTATTTCACCCCATACTTTCAAGATGCAGACTAGAACAAATAATGGTGTAATAAAGGTATACTCTATGGAATGATTCATTCCACATAGAGCCTCATATTGAATTTATTACACACTTAAATCACCATTTTGTTATTTTGAATTTTTAAAGATTTTATTGCTACTATAACACATATATGACTAGCCAAAGATCGAAAGAGAATCCTATCCCTAGCAGAGTCGCCAGAAATCTGTGGGCTCCAAAAATTCACCACTGACCTCTCGATAATTATTTATGAATTGATTGAATTGAAGAGAGTGATTTAAGGTGTCGGTGTAATTTTTAGAAGGCAGATGAAATATTAGAAAAGACACTACCCAAAGATTTCACCCTCATTTTGTGAGGACTTTAGATCTGGTTCCGTTTCCCATAGGTGTAAGCCTATAGTTAATTACCTCTCAATAAGTGAGAGAACTTTCAATTAAGGCTAGTCATTAGATCTTGAATGCATAGCGTATAGTAGCGGCGTATGGAGTTTATTTATTATGAAATTCATCATTTTAGCTTAAACCGGATGGTTGGGGAATGATGATGTGCCCGATCTAGATCCCATGGTTCCGTCATCCCGGGCAGTTGCGGTCCCTAGTCTACTTAGTCAGAGGAGGTAGTCGACCCAACTGACAGAAGGATCCTCATCAGCAACACATGGGTTATGTCATCCAAGAAATCCTTGTAGACCTCGGGTGGTGTTTGTCAGGAGGCACTTAAGTCCACCAGGCAGGGGTTGTTTATATCAAGTACCTATGATTCTCAAAGGGCAAAGCCATTGGGGAACATCTGATGCATTGATCGTAATATAATGGAGGTGGCCAAACCACCCGTCAGGGTGGTCATTTCATCATGTAGCTACTTCTCGTGGTAGAACAGCCACATCCTTAGTAAGAGATTGATTGAGAGTGAACATAGTGTAATACTTGATTTGACATTGGCTCTTTTGTGAGCTAGAGTTTTTTTTTTAATTTGTCACCCCCGACAAACAATTGAAGAAGGCGGATAGATTGAGTTTGATTTAAGTTTTTAATGATAGAGTTTCATTTAAGCAGTTTCAGATTACTAATTCATTTGAATTAATTTGATTAAAAGATTGATTAATTTGAATATGTTTAAGATCTTTAGATCTTACTATTTGCTAATAGAGATTAGATATCTTGTCACATAATCAATTTCTCGATATTTTTAATTTGAAACTCTTATTATAGGTTTTAGTTTTGTTAACCCGATCACGAGACTAAACCAGAAAGCAACCAACAACATCCTCACACTTGAATTTAAGAATTATAGTGTGGGGACCCATGAGTGTATTTAAGAATTTAGGTTTTTTATTTAGTTATGAGATTGATTTGAATTTTCATTTTAATTTTATTTGCTTTTGACATTAAAATTTGCACTTGAAATCTCATATCGAGCACATGCGTGTTTATAGCTTAGATAATTTCACTAATTAATTTTGTTGATTTTGAAAATCATAATTAGAATGAAATTCCTTAATTTTTGATTGAAGGAAGCCCTATGATTTTTATAGAATTGGATTTAGTATCGTCTTCTGTCTGCTTATACAAAGGGTTGCAGATTCGGTGGCGAAGAAGGCATTGTAAATTGATCTAATATCTTATTAGATTTTTTTAGATTAATATTTAATTGATTCCAATTTAGCCTGTGCAGCCTTTTTAGACATTAAAATTTGCACTTTAAATTTCTATGTCGACACGTCAGTGTTTATAGCTTAGATAATTTCTAATTAGTGATTTCATTGATTTTGAAAATCATAGTTTAGAATGAAGTTCTTAATTTTGATTAAAGAAAGCATTTTTTTGGTTGATTTAGTATGCCTCCATGCGCTTGTATAAAGAGTTGCAAATCGGTGAAGATGGCTTTGATTTAGATTGTAGTTTAAAACATCACTTACTTACTTGCTTGTTGAATTTTTTGTAATTCTCCCAATTTGATTATGTTCAATCTACATCACTTTTGATAAGTTATGTCGATTTCAAGGTTTATTGTTTTAGCCCTACTCATGCTTATTAGCTAGCATAGTAATCACCTCCACATTCGTATAAGAGTTATTAAACCCAATTTGGATTCATCCTTGGATTTTTGAGTTTATTGCAAGTTTGTTATGAGTTTAATATTAGTCCTTCAATTTATTTGTTTTAATGCTTATTACAGCATAGTAATCACCTCCACTTCATATATATGAGTTATTAAACTATTTGGATTCATCCTTAGATTTTTTGAGTTTATTACAAGTTTGTTATGAGTTTAATATTAGTCCCCCCAAATATTCCAAAAGATTGTTTAATTTTGAGAATTTGCAGAAAATAGAACTTATCTTTAATTTAAGCCGTAGAAAATTACAATTAAAGTTTATGAGTTTAATATTAACCTCCCAAAGTTTGTGAGTTTAATATTAGCCTCCCCCAAATTTCACTTAGATTTTAAATGAATGTTCTATTCTTTCCAAAATTTTCTTTAAAGGCTCCCCCCTCCCCTCCCCGCCCACCCCTCTCCCTTTTTTCTTGTTTGACGCTTTTAGTTTAAAATTAGGTGTAGGTTTCCTTAGTGTTCTTAAGTCAACTCATTTCACTCTTTCATTTTATTTCTAAGTCAAAAGATTTGGCGTTTCTGCATTCCGGGGATATTTTATTTTCAGTGCGCTGTTGAAGCAGTGGTAGGTGTCTTTGCGACACTAATTTTTTTCATCGTCATGCCCTGAGCATGGCCTTCAAACTGAAAGAAGACATACAATGTAATATATATTCATTCCCTTCTTTTTTCTAAGTCTAAAATTAGACAAAATTTTGCATTTGTAGGAGCGACATCAATAAGTGTTACTCGGTACACCTTGATGAGAGTGGTTTCTTGCGACACTGCTATTTTCATCTCATTGCCACTTTGAGCGAGGTCTTCAAAAAGAAACACAAGCATGTATATATATCCACATTCAGATCACACATGTTAACACATTTTTTTCTTTATGATACAAAATGAGCGGATTAGGTATGCATTGAATGTAAGGTAAGGGTGTAGAAAATCGAAGAAGAATTCTATTGACGATGTTCTTCCCGATTTGTATGATGAAAATGGGACAAGTTATCTGAGGGATGTGGCGTAGAAAATTGAAAGAAAATTAGCGTGATGATGTTCTTCCCGATTCGTGAAAAGCGGAGGCTAAAGCGAGGGTCGTAGGAAATTGAAAATTCACACTTCGATGTTCTTCCCGGTTTTCACGGCGCGAAAATGGGATGGCTAAAGCGAGAGATGCGGAAATCAAGAAGAATTCTTTGATGATGTTCTTCTAGTTCTGGCTGGCGAAATAGAGCGACAAAAGTGAGGGTATTAAAATCGAAGAAGAATTTGGCACGATATGTTATTCCGATCAAAATGGGACAAAAGCGGGAATGTAACGAAATCAAAGAAGAATTCGCGATCATGTTCAGACGGCGAAACCAGAGGGATGGGGCTAGCTGAGGTTGTGGGGTCGGACGGCTGGTGTACGCTGGGACAGCCAAACAAATGAACTGGGCTAGGGTGGTATTGGGTCGGCGGCTAGTGGTTGGTGGTTTTACGGCAATGAATGGGTCGCGGAAGAGGAAGGTGTGGCGATGAGAGAGATCATGATGCAAGGATGGATGCAAAACGGAAGCAGCATAATCGGTTAGCGATGATAGCAGTATGGCAGGCAAAAGCGCTGGTCACAGGTCGGCATGGTGGAGAGGGTCGCGGGGAGGCAAAGGTTGGACAAGTGGCAGGCTGGTGGCGCAGTCAAGTGGGCGAGAGAACCGGGATGTTGTTCGAGCGCAATGGATCAGAGTGGGGTGCGGTTCTGGAATTGGCGGAAGAGAAGGCTGGTTTCGGGATATCGCCGATCTGAAAAATGGTCTAATGGAAATAGAGGAGGAATTTTACAGATTTTTCTCTGAAAGAAGCTGGAGAGAATGAGGAGGATTGAATTTTTTTTTTTTTTGGATTTTCAGAAAATAAAGAATGATATGGAGGGTAATTTGGGAATTTTTTTAATTAATTTTAAATTTATTAAATAATTTTAAATTTCACACCGATAAATGCACATAATCAATATATATATATTAATTTAAGATAATTATTATTCAACGCAATAATGCTTCATGGAGGCCATTTGGTTGAAGTCATTGAATTTCAACTCAAAATGCTCGCGCTTTTTTGACCGCATTCAGCATATTAATTGAGGTAATTTACTTGATATATTTACATTTCAAAGCCAATGACATGATCAATTTTATGAACGAAGTTGTTTTTGATCGCCGGATCCAGACATATGTGGCGATATGAGCGCTGATGTCAGAATATTTATATTCGACTCAACGCGATATGGAGTTAGTTCATCGATCGGAGGTCAGGAGTGATTTTGAATGCTACGATCACCTCGACTTGTCACTTCAAATCATTTATTTGATCAACCGAATTGAGTGACAGCCCATTTGATATATTTTGATGTTTTGAAGCTTGATCAATTTTATAAAAGGTCGTTAGTTATTTTCGAGCTTGATATGTCGATTACATCGACTGGCGCTAATTATCGAGCTTGATTTTTTCGAGTTTGTTCACAAACTTGATTTAAATTAGATTATTGAGCATGCCAATGAGAGAGAGGTTGATTAAACTCCTAAACCATAATCTGTCTGTTAGAGAGAGGCAGAGAGAAAATACTAATGAATTCTTGTGATTTATTATATTTCATTCTTTTATCTCCACTCAATATGTTATTGATATCTCATAAAAAAAGGGAGATTTACATACATAGCATACAATTCTTATGCATTTATATGTCTAATACCTAAAATTTGATATTTATAAATATAATTTATTTTTTATGCTTCAAGAGTTAATTTTACTTCAAAAAATTAAGAAAAATATTATTCTTGTTCTAATAATAAAAAAATTAGGTGCTATATATACATATATATGAAATATCATGTTTATTTAAAATTCACCCCCAAAATAAAGATTAACATTACTAAGAGTGATTAATGGGCTTTTCAAAATTTAATCCTCCGAAGTTACAATGATTAGGAGTAGAGATAAAAATGAGAAGAAAAAAAAAATTCCTCAATTTTATGGGTAAGTATAGTTTAAAAGAATTAATGTAATATAATTGCATTCATTACAAGCTTTTATTGACAATTTTCTTAGAAATAATGAATTATATATTACAAAATTTATGTTTCAAAATTATGATAATGAAGAAATAATATTCTTCTCTAGCCATTGGGCATCAAATCCCTCCACTTCATATGTGTATCTGATTACTATATTAATAAGTAATTAACTTATCTTAAATATTAAAAAAATATACTTATTATTTTCATTTTCAAAATTAAAGTAATTCTAGTTGAATTTAATAAAAATAAATTTTTAAAATTATTAAATTTATTTTAAGATTAGTATAATATATAATTATCTCGATCAAAATTTTTACCAGACAAAAAAATTAAGAGAATAATTATCCAAGTAACTTAATTTTGGATACTACAGATTAATAAAAAAAAAAAAAATTGGAAGCTCTCACTGACAGAAAATAAAATGCTTTCTATTTACTCTATTCCACATACACACAACTTACAAACACTTCATTTGTCACAAGCCAAGTCGTTTCTTCTTTACGAAGTCAATAAAATTAAATAGCCTATCTTTTTCATTACGTGGACTCCACTATACCTAAATTTCCTGCAATTCAAAGATGTTGAATAATTAATACGTTAAACTAAAAAACACCGATAGATGATAAATGAAAGCGATATTAATATATATGATAAATTATATTTAAGTGTTATAGGTTTTTGACTATAAGTAATAATTAAGAGTGCATTTAGGATAATTTTTTTATTACTTTATTTTTCAAAAACAGTCAAAAAATAAAATAATTTTGTTATTATTTGATTTTTTTATTTAAAATTTTGTAAAAAAATATTTTAAACCAAAATTTAAAAAATATATTATAAATTATTTTTAATTTTAAAAAATAAAATATTTATAATACATAAGATATATATCAAAATATAATCAAATCAATCTTAATATCAATTATTTGACAAAATATAAAAGATTAAATATCTTAATCTTTAATTACATCCCAAAATAAATTTTAAATATAATTATCAAATCAGTTCTACATGATCTAAGTAGATCTCATAATTAACTTCATTTATAATCCAAATGCCAAAATACATCAAATGACAAGAACTATCTAAAGTCATCAAGAGGAGTAACTTTATAAATTAAAACGCCTCCTCCCATCTATAACTCTATTCACGGAGAAAGCCAGAAAGAGGAGTCAAAACAAAAAATAGCCAATCTTTTCACCAAGAATAATCCTTAATTCAAGCAAGGAAGAAGAGGAAGAATAAAACAAGAAGAAGACTGAAGGATAAGAAGAAGCTCAAGATTAATATATTGATAACCACCATCATCGCTAATATTTAGATTCCACCTATAAAGAACTATTACAATGATCATTGTTTTTTATTTGTTTTTCATTATAAATCAGTCAAGACTATAAAATAACATTTTGTTTTTAGCTATTGGTTTTTTCTTATTTTTCCAAGTTAAAATTTTGTTGTTTCGTTATTACTATATGTTGACTAATTAACAAATAGTGAATTTCATTGAGTATCAATTTCACATACAATAATTTTTTCAAAAAACTATTTTCTCCACAATATTTTACAATCAACTTTTCAAAAAATTAGAATTAACTCAAATTATTAAATCCACAATAAAATCATAATTCTTTTTTTTTTTTTTCGTCAAATTGTAATACTATGATAATAGTACATATAAATATATGAGTTTGATATTCTTTTTTTTTAAGAGGATAAACATTAAGAGGATGTTTGAATTTATTTTGAATTTTGTTTTATATTTTTTATTTTAATTATTATTTTTGTTTATGTTTTAATTTGAAATAAAATATAATTGTTAGAGATAGTAATTTTGAAAACACTTAGAGAACTTAAAAAAAAAATTTGAATATTTTTAAAAGCAATTTGATTTGTTTTTAAAACAAAAATAAAATAAAAAAATACTAAAAACACAATAAGCAAAATTGTTTTTAAAATTAACTTTAAAATAAAAAACACACAATATAGCATTGATCCCAAACAATCCTAAATTTATAAATATACATAATTTTGATAACATACGTACGTAATATTCTTTTAAAATAGAATGTTCTTCCCATTTCATTGTCAAGATTTTGTGATTGCCTTTAATATGCCGGGGGAAAAAATATTTTAGTCTATTCCAAATTAAATATTTAATATATATTTATTCTTAAATTGTAAAGTAACATTTTCTATTTTACAACGTAATATTTTTGTCTCATTAATATAATTTTCTTGGGACACTTTCATAAATATCGACAAAATTTATGTATTTATAAAATTAATATCCAACTAATATATTTATAAAACTAACAACTCAAAGATAATTTCTTATAGTTTAAGAGTATGTGTTTTGTGTTCTCAGTTAAGTTTAACTCTAGAAATCATTAGCAAGGTATGCTTTACCTTAATAGCTGAAGGTTGCAGCTTTGCCTGAGTTGCAGTGCCACTTCAGGTTGGGCCTGTTACTGAGTCGAGTCGACTGGTGAGCTGACTTGTCAAGCTGCGTGATTATAGCTAATCTTGGCTCCTATTTCCCTATTATAACTTATAAGCTATTATGGAGTTCCAGAAAATATCTTAAGCATGTGAGTATCTTCTAAGTAGTAGATTTTCAATTCACTATGCTCACCTTCATTATTTGATTTTAAATACTTATTTTTAATAAGTATGTCAAATATTAACGAATATTTTGATGTTATGCAAGACAATATTCATAAAAAGATTCTATTTTTGTTAGCTGTCTCACAAAAATAGCTCAATAAGATTTTGATATTAGGGCGGTGGCGTGAGATCGAATGACGACAAGGGTCGGGTGAAGGCGTCGGCGGGTGGTTGGCGGCCAACGGAGGTGGTCGGCGACCGTCGAGTAGTGGCACAATTATGTTTGGAGGATTTTTAAGCTTTAGAGATCTCTTCTCTCTTTTCCTCGAGCTCCCCTCATATGAAGAATGAGAGATTATTTATAGATTAGAGGAGGCGTTTATGTAAATACATGCAAAATCCGAACCACTCCACTCCATCGGACTGCTCAAAATGATTCCTTTGATCATTTGATGTATTTTAAGTATTTGAATACTCAAATGAAGTCAGAATTATGGGATCTTGGGCTTGTTAGATTCGGCTCATCAAGAGGCTCGATTTGACTATAAACACTCTATGTTTAAGAGCTATTTAGGGATTTAAATGATATCCCAAAGTTTCCAATGATATTTTAAGTGATTGATCTCAACTAGTTTCAACTTAGGATCAACTTGCTTTTGACATCAAGATTTGTGCTTCGACTAGTAGTATTTTAAGTGTTATATCAATCGTTCACCTATTTTTGGATAACATTATCTTAATCATCTAAAAATATATACGTCAAATACTTGAAAATAGTAAATTCTTCAATAAAATTCGCAGGTCTATTAACCATACATTTTGAGAGAACAGATCTTCATGGGAGCACAAGATTATGATCACAAGCGCGGTGGGCAGATATGTCTGTATGCATGGCGAAGGTTTGGGTTATGGACCCATCCGACTTTTATCCTAGCGCTGGGCTCATGGCGCCATGAAGGCGTGAGGGAAGGCAGCAATAGCATGAAGGAAGGCAGGTTCCACATGCATATTTGGGCTGTCCATACAAGCCCATGAAATCGCGCCGATAAGGGGTTTTTTGTCTGTTTTGATCCGTTTTCTGCGATTTTCACCCATTTTTTGCGATTTGTCTTTGATTTTTTACCTTTTTGCCCCTATAGGGGTCTATAAAAATCCCCTAAGGCCAAGGGAGAAGGCATACACCTCATATGCTCTAGTGTTCCTCTTCTTCTTAAGAGAAGGTCGTTCGGAGGCGATCAAGTCCCATAATTCATACTGCGAGGCTCCGATTTTCCCTCGAAAGAGGCATCAACTGTCCTCGTCAGATCGATCGGGTTCGGAGGCGATTAAGGCCCGATGTTCATACGACGAGGCTCCGATTTTCCCTCAAAAGAGGCGTCAACTGTCCTCGTCGGACCGACCAGGTTCAAAGGCGATCAAGGCCCGTAGTTCATATAGCGAGGCTCCGGTTTTCCCTCGAAAAAGGCATCAACTGTCGACGCCGTCGGAGATCAAGGCCCGTAGTCATACCGAGCTGATTTTCCCTCGAAGAGGCCAATCCCTCGTTGACCGACCGGGTTTAGAGGCGATCAAGGCCCGTAGTTTCTACTTCTTCTTATGGAAAATTAGATTTCTTGAAACTCCAATGGATGATTTAACAATTGACAACTGCCAAGATGGAAGGGAAATGCCAATTAGAAACCATCATTCGAGCAACTCAGAAAGTATGATAGATAATTTTAGAGTATCATTCTCCATGATGTTACTTGATGCCGTTAACTTGCATGGAAGGGGTAGAATTGAATTCACTGAGGATTTTTGACACATACGAGATTGTTTGTCAAAGTGTTACTTGATGATATTAACTATAGAGGGCTAATCAATGCCAAGGATTTTGACCGGTGAGTTGTTTGTCAAAATGTCACTTGATGACGTTAACCTGTATGGAAGAGGTCGAATTGAATCCACTGAGTATTTTTGACCTATCCAGGTTGTTTGTTAGAGTGTTGCTCAATGCGTTAACATGTATGGAGAAGGTCAAATTGAATCCACTAAGAATTTTTGACCCATCCGAAGTTGTTTGTCAGAGTGTTACTCGTTGACATTAACCTGTATGGAAGAGATCGAATTGAATCCATTGAGAATTTTTGACCTATCTGAGACTGTTTGTCAGAGTGTTACTTGATGACGTTAACCTGTATGGAAGAAGTCGAATTGAATCCGCTGAGGATTTTTGACCTGTCCGAGATTGTTTGTCAGAGTATTACTCGATGATGTTAACCTGCATGGAAGGTAATTAAATCCGGGATTTTGACCTATCCGAGGTTGTTTTGTCGAGTGTTACGATGGCGTTAACTTGTATAGAAGAGGTCGAATCAATCGAAAATTTTGACCTATCGAGGTTGTTTGTCGAGTGTTACCGATGATGTTAACTGTATGGAAGAGGTCAATTGAATCCGAGGATTTTGAACTATCGAGGTTGTCGAGTGTTACTGAAGTTAACTGTATGGAAGAGGTCGAATTGAATCGCTGAGGATTTTGATCTGCCTAAGATTGTTTGTCGAGTGTTACTCGATAACATTAACTGTATATGGAAGAATTGAATCGAGGATTTTGACCTATCCAAGTTATTTGTCATACTCGATGGCGTTAACCGTATGGAAGAGGTCGAATTAAATCTTAAGGATTTTTTGACCCGAGGTTGTTTGTCGAGTGTTACGATGACGTTAACTGAGAAGAATTGCCGAAAATTTTTGACCTATCCGAGGTTGTTTGTTAGAGTGTTACTCGATGACATTAACCTGTATAGAAGAGGTCGAATTGAATCCGCTGAGGATTTTTTACCTATCCAAGGTTGTTTGTCAAAGTGTTACTCGATGACGTTAACTTGTATGGAAGAGGTCGAATTAAATCCGTTGAGGATTTTTGACCTATCCGAGATTGTTTGTCAGAGTCTTCGCTCGATGACATTAATCCGTGGGGAGTAGGTGCGAAGTTTTGACCTATCTGAGGTTGTTTGAACTTGTAGCCAAAGTTGCTCCTTGATCTTTGCATTTTTCATTAGTATTATTGACTTGCTTCTTGAACTGATAATCAATTAGATATCTAAAATATTTATTTGGATAATCTTTTAAGAGTTGCCCCTAGTCTCCAAGAAAAGTTGAAGGATCGAAGTTTGATGAATCTTCATTTTTCTTATGTGTTCCTTGAGAGTAAGATTCTCTTCACCATACAGGTGGTGATATTCTGAACATAAAGTCAGATTGTCAACCATTGTGAAGATGTAAAGGGAATGTTCCCAGAAGACGCCAAACCGTGCTAGAAAATCGGGCCATGAATCCAACACAATAGATGTTTGAAGAATTAATAAGAAAACTAATTTTACGAGAAAATCTCAAAAGAGGAATAATCACGAGCCTAGCCGTAAAATCTTTCACTATGTATCTGCTTGAGTACAAAATTTTTCCGATAACGGGATTACAGAATTGTATATGAGAAGGGCTCACAATGGGAATCCCAGAATCAAGCAACAACAGCTATATAGCCATAGTTACATTGTGACAGTTGTTATGATGGTGAATATGGTTCGCGAATCGACGGTCGGTGGTGATGATCGGCAAAGATGGCGGAATGGCCGCGCACCGGGCGATGGTGGTCGCATGGTGATGACCGACAACGATGGTCGATGATGGCGACCGGTGATGGTGGTTGATGACAATGATGATTGATGGTGGTGGCCGAAGACGGCCGGTTGTCGGCAGCGGCAACCGGCGACGGTGGTCGACGGCGGCGACTGGCGACGGTAGTCAGCGAGGATGACCGGCGCGACAATGGTTTACGATGATAACTGGCGGTAATGACAGGCGGCGGTGGTTGACGACAATGCACGACAACGTCGGTGATAGTGGTCTGCGGTGGCGACCGGCAGCGGAGATTGACGACGATGAGGGTCGGCGCTGGCAGCTGACGGTGGCGGCCAACGGAGGTGGTCGGCGACCGTCGAGTGGTGGCACGATTATGCTTGGAGAATTTTCAAGCTTTAGAGCTCTCTCCTCTCTTTTTCTTGGGCTCCCCTCATGTGAAGAATGATGGGTTATTTATAGATTAGAGGAGTGGTGTTTCCGTAAATACATGCAAAATCCGAACCACTCCACTCCATCGAATGACTCAAAATGATTTCTTTGATCATTTGATGTATTTTAAGTATTTGAATGCTCAAATGAAGTTAGAATTATGAGATCTTGAGCTTGTTAGATCCGGCTGGTCAAGACGCTCGATTTGACTATAAACACTCCATGTTTAAGAGCTATTTAGAGATTTAACTGATATCCCAAAGTTTTCAATAATATTTTAAGTGTTTGATCTCGGCTAGTTTCAACTTAGGATCAACTTGCTTTTGACATCAAGATTCGTGCTTCGACTAGTAGTATTTTAAGTGTCATATCAATTATGTTCCTGAATTTTTGTGGCATAGGAATAATATATCAACTTTTATATGAAATTTAGTGCACATAGATTAAAAAAAATTATAAGATATGTGATCTAATGAAAATATCTCAGTACTTGAACTTGTACAGAAAAGCCTGGAGGACAATGGTGTCAGTGCCAAGACATCAAGGGCGTTATGAGACTGGAAACTTCATATTTAGTTAGTTTTTCTACGGTTTTGAAAACTTTGTAAGTGCATGCTTTAGAGTAGCTGAAGTGTGAAGAGACTTCAGATAAGTGTAATTCATACTATTCTCCTAACTTTTTTTCTTTCATTGTGGATTTCTTGGTAGTGCAATTCTTTCCCAATAATTAGCATCAAAGCCTAAATTCTGAAGGTTTAGTTCGAGTTGGAGCATTGGCCAATGATTCAAAGTTTAAGATTAAGAAGTTCAATGAAATGGTAAATAGTGCATTATGCTTTGGAGGTGCAGGAACTAAACTACAAGGCTTTGTAGATTCAGACTTAACAAGAGATCTATATGAGAGAAGAAGAATAATAGGTTATATCTTCACGTTGGGAAGCACAACAATGTGAGTTGGGTTTCCAAGTTGCATGTATATATTATTATTATTATTATTATTATTATTATTATTATTATTATTATTATTGTTGTTGTTGTTGTTGTTGTTGTTGTTGTTGTTGTTGTTGTTGTTGTTGTTATTATTATTATTGGTTAGGTGATTGTTGGAGATCATAAATAAGTAGATTGTTGGAGACCGTGGTAGGTTGATGAAGTTCAAAAGGTCGTACTCAATCGACAATAGTCAATGATTATTTTTGGGAGATGGTGATCAAGCAATCTTAATTGGGTGACAATGATTAGAAGATTATGATTGGGTGATAGTAGTTGGAGGACTAACATCAAGTGATGGTGGTTTGAAGGCCATTGTCAGGCAATAAAGGTCGAGCACTCGTAGTCAGTTGTTAAAGGTTGGGAGGTCAGATATTTACGAACATTTTGATGTTATGCAAGAGAATATTCACAAAAAGATTCAATTTTCATTAGCTGTCTCATAAAAATAGCTCAATAAGATTTTGATATTATAAGATAACATTTATTATGTTCCTGAACATTTTTGGCATAGGAATAATATCTCAAATTCTATATGAATTTTAGTGCACGTAGATTAAAAAAAAATTATAAAAGATGTGATCTAATGACAATACCTCGGCGCTTGAACCTGTACTTAAAAGTCTGGAGGACAATGGTGTCAGTGCCTATACATCAGGGGCGCTATGACATTGGAAATTTCATATTTAGGTGATTTTTCTATAGCTTTGAGAATTTTGTTACTTCTTCTCTAGTGTGTGTGAGTGAACTGCATGGCTCTAAAATAACTGAAGTGTGAAGAGGCCTTAGATAAGTGTAATCCATATAATTCTCCTGAATTTTTTCTTTTATTGTGGATTTCTTGGTAGTGTGGTTCTTTCACAACAATTAGCATCAGAGTCTAAATTCTGAAGGTTTAATTCGAGTGGGAGCAATGACCAATGATTCAAAGTTTAAGATTAAGAAGTGCAATGAAACAGTAAACATTGCATTATGCTTTGGAGGTGCAGGAATTAAACTAGAAGGCTTTGTAGAATCAGACTTAACATGAGATCTATATGATAGAAGAAGTATAATAGGTTATATCTTCACATTGGGAAGCACAACAGTGTGAGTTGGGTTTCTAGGTTACATATGTATATATAATATTATTATTAGTTAGGTGATTGTTGTAGACCATAAATAAGTAGATTGTTGGAGATCGTGATTGGTTGATGAAGTCATACTCAATCAACAATAGTTAAGGATTATTTTTGGGAGATGGTGATCAAGCAATCTTAATTGGGTAACAATGATTAGAAGATTATGATTGGGTGATAATAGTTGGAGGACTAACATCAAGTGATGGTGGTTTGAAGGCCATTGTCAGGCAATAAGGGTCGAGCACTCGTAGTCAGTTGTTAAAGGTTGGGAAGTCATAATCAGACGATGTTAGTTAATTGATTGTAGTCAGGAGATGATAGTATGCTAATCATCATCAGTCGACAATGGTCTAGAGAATGTGGTGGGTGATAGTGTTCTTATGAAGGTGATTGAATGCTAGTAATCCAACGATGAAGATAGAGTTGGTAGTGGTCCAATAATGAAAATTGACCGTGACTCAAAGATCATTCAAACTATTTAGCTTGTTCCTTTCTGTAAACCCTTTCATGTTGAGAGTAAGAGTTTATTTATAAATTCTTGGAGTGATATCTCTATAAATATAGCTAAAATTTAAAGCACTAGCAAAAGATATTCTTTTAATTGTGTGATATTTTAAAATATTTGAATGCTTTAATGATGTTAGAATTAAGTTATCTTTAAATCATTGGATTATTCTTATAGAGACACTTGATTTGAATGTGTTGTCTGAAGATTATTTGATCTTCTAATTATGTTTCAAAATTTTCTACTCTAAATACTTTAAATAAAGCTCATTTTGATTTAGATAGGACCACTTTTGGTGTTGTAGAGTTAGTCACATTTATACACTTAGTTTGAGTTTAAATTTGTTAAAATCAGAGTTTAGATGATCGTGAACTTAAGTCTAAAGTTTTAAATTCTAAAATGCATTGAGATTTGTGCTTAGTCAAATTAATATTTGAATGGCCTATGGACACTTAAAATCATTTTTTTTAATATAAAAGTTTGATTGCTTCGTAATTTTTACAAAATATTATATACTCTTCCAGTGTTTTTGTCAATGAAGCTCATGCAAATCTCTTTTATTGCAGCTGATATTTTAGCAGATGAAAGAAAACAGCTCAGAAAATTTTGAGTGGAGATCTCAAATGGCTTACCAGTTATCATCACTCTAAAAAATCTCCATAGATTTTTCATCCTTTCATGCAACTATAAAATATTAATATCAGTTCAATCACATCCTTTACATTTCCTGGTTGAAACTAGTTCCAGCGTATAAGCCATGCTCTCCCATCACCAACCCTTCCACCCAAATCCTCTCTCTCTCTCTCTCTCTCTCTCTCTCTCTCTCTCTCTCATAGAAGGCAAAAAGATGGTTTCTACAACCCTCTCATGAACCAACTTTTAATTCATACTTTCTTTATAGCCTTGCTCCTACCATTCTCCTTTCTCATCTGCTTTGTCAGTTGACTTACCTCCTTTCAGTTTTTAGGAGGTTTTTAGCTGAAGATTTCTCACCCAATTCTTCTTATTTATCTCACACATTAGTTCCCTTTTTATTTCCGCCTAGAATTAGTTCACTCTTAGCAATAATGGGCATCTCTAATTATCTGAACTCTTTAACCACTTTCACGGAGAATCCCAAAAATTCAGCCTTCAACAAGGTAAACCATAATCAGCATCATGTCTCTAATGGGCTCATGATGTTGTCATTGAGGAGTTGCAACTTGGTCGCTTCCTGCCAAAGTAAAGACAATCAAATTAGTGCAAATTGTTGTCTTCCAATCTCAACAAAGAGATCACCGGTAGTGGCGACAACGAGGGATAATATGAACTTATCGAATAACAAAAATGAGATAGGTCTGCTGGAATTAATGAGTTGTGATAAAGCAAATGGAAGCACTAATCTGATAGGCTTAGAAGCTGGCATTGGAATTGCTAAGTTCTTACGGGGGAAGAGTTTCTTTATTACTGGTGCAACAGGCTTCCTAGCAAAAGGTGATGATCACTGTTTCATTGCAGTTATATTATCTCCACTCAGTTCCGATGCATATTTATTTATAATTCTCTTTCTAGTTCTTATTGAGAAGATTCTGAGGACAATGCCGGATGTCAATAAGATTTATGTCCTCATCCAGGCTAAGAGCAAGGATGCTGCATTTGATAGAGTGAAGAATGAAGTATGAATCTTTTGTGTCATTAGATTCCATTACAATGAACGTTCAGTAATGCGATATGATTTTCTGAACGTCTTTTTTTTATCTTAGATTCTAAATACAGAACTCTTCAGATCATTGCAAGAAATCCATGGAAATAATTACCAGTCTTTCATGATGAAGAAGGTGATTCCAGTAATGGGGAATGTGAGAGAAGCTAACATGGGGATTGAGGCAACAGTGGCTGAGGAGATTTCAATGGAGGTTGATGTTATAGTGAACTCTGCTGCAAACACAACTTTTGATGAGAGGTTTTGGCAGAACATTTATACCATTGCCCTTGAAACTTTTATCAGATTCAGATGTATATTTTTCAGTATAAATTAATCGAAAAATTAAATATATAGGTATGATGTTTCCCTTGACATAAACACCATAGGACCTTTCAGGCTCTTGAGCTTCGCAAAGAGATTCAGGAGACTAAATCTTTTCCTGCAAATATCAACAGGTCAGCTACCGAAGAATTACTGCAATAGACATAGAAATGCAATTCCTCCTTCGTAGTTTATAAGGTCTCATTCTTCCCTTACCATGCAGCTTATGTGAATGGAAGAAGACAGGGGAGGGTATTGGAAAAGCCTTTCTGCATTGGAGATAGCATAGCAAAAGAGCTTGTCACACCCAAACTTTCAACAGAATCCATGCCTTTTTTGGACATCGAAGCCGAGATTAGATTAGCTTTCAACTCCAAAAAGGCTCCTGATGATGCATCTCTGATGCAGGAGATGAAGGATCTTGGCCTAAAGAGGTAACCAAAGTTTGTTGTCATGCTTGCATGTGTTGTCAAGGAGAAATAGAACTCAAGATTGTCCTCCTACTCTTTTCATGTGGCCAATTTAGTCCCGAAGTATATACAATTGATCCAAAATGATCCCTCATGTAAAAATACTGAGACAAAATTGATCTGTTTAGTCCTCAAGAAATCATTTTTGGATCAATTATATATAATCACAGATTAAATTAGAGAAATATAATATTTTAGTACTAATTTAGTCACATGCAAATAGTTGAGGGACCATTTTAAGATTTAGCCCGATGTCAAGAATTTCATTTATTGGGTATTCCTCTTTTAGTTCATAGAGTCAAATAAATAAATTTCATACACAGGGCAAGATTTATGGATGGCAAGACACCTATGTCTTCACAAAAGCAATGGCAGAAATGGTGATAGATAGCCTGAGGGGCGACATACCAGTTGTGATAATTAGGCCAAGTGTTATTGAGAGCACCTGGAAAGAACCATTTCCCGGTTGGATGGAAGGAAACAGGTCGGTAATCTCTCTCAGATTTTTTTTTTCTTTACAAGCTTTGTTGAATTCCTACGAATAATCACCACCAGCTAACTATCTGAAACACTCAATGCCCCTCAGAATGATGGATCCTATTGTGTTATACTACGGTAAAGGTCAGCTTACTGGTTTTTTGGCAGATCCAAAAGGTGTTCTTGATGTGGTAAATACTTCCATTTCTCATTATATACCATTTTATATCATTTTTCGATGTTTTTCAATTACTTTGCTTTTCAAAAACCTGATATTTTCTAATTTTGCACACAATATAGAAAATTATTCATCTATGTGATCGTCAGCAGCGGTTTTATTTCCTGTGCAAAGAATGGTCAAACAATGCTCTACATAACAAATGTTAGGCTCATTTGGTTGTCTGACGTTATAAAACAAGTTCTTGAAAATCAGTAAACTTTTCTAGATTGAGTCATCAATTGGATGCATTAGAAATTATTTGAGTCTTAAACTGTACAAACATCTTCAATATTTTTCCAATGTGATAATTTCATTTTTCAGTTAGAAAATGTGTGAACCTGAAATCATCATTTTTCTAAAACATTCTGTCTAATGAAAGCCTGAAAATTCTAGTTTTATGGTTGAGTTTGAAATCAATTATCATCTTGCATAGGTACCTGCTGATATGGTAGTGAATGCGACATTAGCGGCGATGGCGAAGCATGGGTGGACAGAGGAGCCAGGAATTCACATTTATCACATTGCCTCCTCCGTAGTGAATCCTCTGGTTTTCCAAGAATTAGCTGATCTCCTTTACCAGCACTTTCACTCTTTTCCTTGCATTGATTCGAAGGGGCGGCCGATCGAAGTTCCTCAAATGAAGCTTTTTGATGACATGACCAAATTCTCAAGTTATGTTACTAGCAATGCGATGCAACGAATGTCCTCAAATGAGAGAGTTGTATCCCAAAAGCTCAAGAACATTTGTATGAAGCTAGTCGATCAAGCCAAATACTTAGCTCGCATATACGAACCATACACTTTCTACAATGGAAGGTGAGGTTTATTCTCCAGTTTCTGTGAATTTGAAACTAAGCTGCCTTCTAATGACGAGTCTTCTGATGTTGGTTTCAGGTTTGATAACACGAACACACAAAATCTGATGGCTGAGATGTCTGAGGAAGAGAGGAGAGAGTTTGGTTTTGATGTAGGAGGAATAGAGTGGCAGGACTACATTTCTAACGTTCATATACCTGGACTGAGAAGATATGTTATGAAGGGAAGAGGGATGTGTGCTACTAATTCACAACTTGTGGGTGCTGAACTATGAAGAAACTGAGAAAAAAAAAATTAATAGTCTGTCCATTGGAATTTTAAGTGCCTCTGATGCTCTGAAGTCAATAAGCAAAATAATTTCAATAAAAATTTGAACTTTTTTTGGGGTGAATGGGTCAATAATGCAGTGTTTTCAACCATGTAATCCTAATTTGTTTAGATTGTTTTTTAGATGTTGTGGTTGAACTAAAATAGAACAGAAGAAGCTTTTTTTTTTTTTTTTTTGTACATTTGAGCGAATTTCTAATTACATCTCACGTATGTCAAAATTTGAAGCGAGACCTCTTAATTCACTCTCACCATATAAGATGCCTTGCACCAAGAAGCTTCTACGATTCGATGAATAAGTTCAGCTGGATCTGAATGGAGCCTTATCCTATCAGTAACTTATAAGGAGACAATCTGCAAGTTATTTGATAAGTTTTCTAAAATTCAACTAATAAAGAACTTAACGATGGTAAAAATTCTGTAGGGAAAAATTAATCTATGAATTGGCATTTGACTAACCCCTATTAGATCACATACTGAATTAGATCAATTAGGGTCTAACCATCAAACCATGATTCAAATTCTTTGACACACGGATTGATGCATTAAAACTATCTTTCAAAAGTCTCAGTTTATGTAACTAAGGATAATCTCACTCATCATATCATCATAAGAGTTAGTCTAAGTAAAATTATTCTTTTAAAACCAGTTTCTTATAAATAATATATATCTTCAATATATAAGTTTATTTGTATTAATAACATAAATATTGGACCGTATGGACTTGTCGTCTCCACCTAGAATTAACATTGTTCCATGAATATATCAAAACTTGAATTCTCCCATCTGTAGATGTTAAATTCTTGAAGTAGCTTAGGAACCATTTGAGGTCAAATTTATTTTTTATTTAATTTTAATATAAAATATATTTAATGATAATTATTATTTTTAAAAATATTTAAAACATCTAAAAATTATTTCAAATTATTTAAAAACATTATTATTTAATTTTTTTTAGAAAAAAATTAAACACTTGAAAAAACACATTAACCAAACATGCTTTTAAAAATAACAAAATAATAAAACAAAAAACGTAAAATTGAACCCAAACAGCCCCTTAACTTCCTCAAAGCAATGGTTCTTACCATGGCCAACTTCCATTCTTGGAGGAGCTTCACTTAGAAGAAGTAAATGTGAGGCCAACTTCCGTTCTTGGAGGACCTTCATTCATACCAACAAAAATCTGACAGTTCATTAGTGGAGCAAAGCTAAAGCAATTCCATTAACCACAAGTAAACTTCAAAAATCCAAAAACAGAAAAATCACACATGAAAGAAGACGACCACCACCACCACCGGGCCGCAAAAGTTTTGAAATGTAGTCCGATATGACAGCACATCTAAAGCACAAATACAACAAAAACAAATTGATAAGAAGACTGGAATCACACACAAATTCAACGCATCCCCACAAGCTCAATAGTCGTCGGCATCTTCCCCATCTTCATCTGCACCCTCAGCGCCAACTTCTTCATAGTCTTTCTCGAGGGCAGCGAGATCCTCCCGCGCCTCCGAGAACTCGCCTTCTTCCATTCCTTCTCCGACATACCAATGCACAAACGCACGCTTCGCATACATGAGATCGAACTTGTGGTCGATGCGGGAGAACACCTCAGCCACAGCAGTGTTATTGCTAATCATGCACACAGCACGCTGCACCTTGGCAAGATCACCTCCGGGGACAACTGTAGGAGGTTGGTAGTTGATTCCACACTTGAAACCAGTCGGGCACCTGTGGAGCGTATTAACGCAAATCGTTGAGATTAACAAGATAAAAAGAGAGAAGATTGAATAAATGAATGAATCTCACCAATCAACAAACTGAACCGTCCTCTTTGTTTTGATTGTGGCAACGGCGGCATTAACATCCTTAGGGACAACATCTCCGCGGTACATTAGGCAGCAAGCCATGTACTTCCCATGCCTTGGGTCGCATTTCGCCATCATGTTCGAAGGTTCAAACACCGCATTAGTAATCTCAGGAACGGAGTGCTGTTCGTGGTATGCCTTCTCGGCCGAGATGACAGGGGCGTATGAGGAAAGCATGAAATGGATTCGGGGGTAGGGAACGAGGTTGGTCTGGAACTCAGTGATATCAACATTGATAGCTCCATCAAACCTAAGAGATGTGGTCAGGGATGATATGATCTGAGAGATCAAACGGTTAAGGTTAGTGTAAGTCGGCCTCTCAATATCAAGAGATCGCCTGCAGATGTCATAAATGGCCTCATTGTCCAGAAGGACAGCAACATCAGTGTGCTCCAACAAGGAGTGTGTAGACAAGACGCTGTTGTATGGCTCAACAACTGCTGTTGAAACCTGAAAAAAAAATGTGGAATCAATATACATGCAGAGACTGATTCAAAATAAAATACGGACTGTTCCCCACATGCGTGAGAGAGCCTTAACAGCTAGCATCGATCCCTATAAAACAAAACAATCAAAATAATGGAAAGGCCCACGACAGCTGCCATGCACGTGGACTAACAATTGCAAGCATAAATTGGAAGAACACCATACACTTTAAAGTGGTTACTAGCTGCTTTCGTAGCATGTGCAAAGAAGAAATTAGAGAGGGCTTCAAATGGAAGCAAACATAGTGGCAGTCAAACACAAGAATTGCAATAAACCTTTGGATTTACATTGATTTACTAAGCAGGAACGGAAAATTAACATTAAATGTGTGTGTGAGCATTCATACACACACAATTGAATCAATGTTTCTATAAATACTTAGATCTGCTAAACACTATAAACTATATGCTGTTTAAAGATGTTTTAAATGAGAACTAAAAAAAAATATTCTAACAAATAAAGCTAACATAACAACTAGGATTAGGTTATAACATGATGACAAATATAACAATAATTTACTTTATGATTGATCTAACACATGAGGGAATAGTAGAAGACTAAAAATTGAGATTTTATACCTGTGGGGAAGGATAGATGGTAAAACCAAGTTTTGATTTCTTTCCATAGTCCACGGACAACCTCTCCAACAACAACGAGCCTAATCCAGATCCCGTGCCACCACCAACAGCATTGAAAACTAGAAAACCCTGCAAACCAGTGCAATTGTCTGCTAATTTTCTAACCCGGTCAAGGCACAAATCCACAATCTCCTTTCCAACTGCATTTCATATGTAAATAATCAGATTGATTCGCAAGCCATAAACCACATGGAATCCTGTCATTTTTTAAAGAAAGGAAAGACAATTTTTTTAAAAAACCTGTGTAATGCCCTCGAGCAAAGTTGTTTGCAGCATCTTCCTTCCCAGAGATCAATTGTTCTGGATGGAAGAGTTGCCTATAGGCACCAGTCCTAACCTCATCGATCACAGTTGGTTCAAGATCTACAAATACTGCTCTAGGAACATGTTTACCTGCACCTGTCTCGCTGAAGAAGGTATTGAAGGCATCATGAGCAACACCCACTGACGTATCACTGCCCAAAGTTAACAACAAAGAAAGAACAAAACACAGTCAGACATTGTAATGTCTAATAAAGTTCCAAATAAGCATAAACCATCCTAGAATGCAAGTCTTAGACACAGCCCAAACACATGCATCCATAAGAAACAACTTAAAAGAACCTCATAGGTCCTGCTAAGAGGGACATGTTTCAAGAAATCCAAACCCAATACAACAGGGCAAGGGATTATAGCTGCAGAAAGCCTATTTTTGAAGGAATAATTATCAAATATAAATATAAGCATTAAAAGGATGAAGCAGTAGAAAAAACGAGTAAGAGCCATGTCAAGTTATTCAAATAGAACGAGAAACAACCACCAAATTTTGCAAGCGTGAAGTAAAACAAAAGGAATAAGAAGCCTCAAACTAGAGAAGGCTAAGCCCTTCCGACAAGTAAAGAGAAACGATGGATCTCTTCAAAACCAACGAACGCTTACCAATTTTATTTCAAAAGAGGAAGAATAAGAACAAAATCCTTCAGGTATAATCATCCACATATATGCGGAGGCGCAAATCAGATAAACCAAAACAAAAACACAGATCCACAGGAAAACTGAATTCAAAACCTCAAAAGTCCACTCGAAATAAAATAAAAAAACAAAGAAGCAATTGTGCGAGCATTATTCTAATCCAACGCTTAGAACATTAACAGATCCAGATCAGAAAATCAATACATGGGATGGACAAGTTCCAATCGACGTGATGCCCAACAAAGCAGGCTCAAAAATCATAAACCATTCTAAGATCTAACCATAAAACCTTCAACCCAAAAAAGAAACTGAACAGAAATAGAAAGGATATCAACGAACCTTGGCATCATGCCATCGGGTTGGATCCCGTGCTCAAGGCAGTACAACTCCCAACAGGAATTACCAACCTGGATCCCCGCTTGCCCAATGTGGATGCTGATGATCTCCCTCATCTTTTCCCCCTTCTCAAACCCAAAAACAAAACTCTAGCCCTCGTCCTACCCCCGCTCACTCTCTCTCTCTCTCGCAAAGCAAAGAGAACTGACGCCTGCGAACGGAACGCCGCGAAGACGAGAAAATTTGAGAAGATGAGAAATGCACAACCCTAATTGCATGTCATTTTAAAGAAGAGCGGAGAAAACGGGGGGAAAAGTTAAAATAAAATTATAAAATAGTAAAAAAAACGTTAAGAGCAAGATTAAAAATAGAGTAGTTAACTCTACAGAGCGACAATTGGACCGATCGATCACATTCGGCCAACTCGGCCGCCCGCGCCCGGTTCAGCGGTTCTCCTTCAAATTCCAAATGGCAGCCGCAGCAGACAGTAAATTGCAATCATGTCCCACTAAATATGAGCATTTACATAATAACGATTCAATTTCCAAAACGACAAAAAATAATGATTGTCACACCTGCCCACCCGCAAGGATGTAACCCGTGCCCTATCATGAGATTGAAACTTACGACACCATATAGCATATTTGTTGGTAAATCGTTTTTCAGAAAGGGATCTATGAAATATTAATTAAAATTTTGTTTAAGATATTTAAGGTGGGCACAATTTGATCTGATTATAAATTAATTATAATTTTATATTAAATTTGACATAATAAATTAAATTTTAAATAGAACAATCAAATTTTAAAAAATAAAAATGTTTATTTTCTCATTTGATTCGATTCAAGATGTTTGATTTTATATTTTTCAACAGAAAAATAAGGATATTTAAGCTACAAAATTTTGGATTGATCATGTATTAGTTGTTAGATGGTTCTTGATGGGGGTATAGGTAGCACTGTTCAGTTCCATTTGTTTATTTTTTTTTTTTTTGTTCTTCAATCTATCTAAATCCTAAATCTAAATAAATACTTTTTTTAGTTATGCTAGGAAGATTTATATATTTCAAATCTAAATTTTATTATTTACATAAATGAGCTCCAAAATATTTAAATAAAAATGATACTCTTTTTGTTAAAATTTCTAATCCTGACAATTAATGTTGAACCTATCACTAGTGACACTTGCAAACTGCACCTCACCCGTCCTATTATTTTTGAACTCATTGTTAGGACTAACTACAATTTGCACAGTCCATAGCTTGCCTGAGCTGACAAGCAACAACAGTATTAATAGAGGGATAAAGTGTAGCTCGCAAGTGGTACGTCTAAGTGTTAAATTAGGATAAACATGGGTGTCCAAGGAGATCACCACCTAAAGCCATTAATAAGGTGCTAGATGTTATAAATAGTAAAGTATTGATGCTAAATATATAATATTCATAATCTTTAAGTGGTATATATATTTTGAATTTTTAATGCAAAAAATATAGAGCTCAATGAGCCTAAAAGTTGAATAAAACATTGAAAAATAATTTCAAAAATCAAATGAGCCAAATGCTTTCTAGATTTAAAGTCAAATATCTAGCTAGTAAAAAATCCATCGACATTAAGAATGTAAGAATTTAAGTCCAAATAAGATTAACTACTTCAACCAAAATATTTTAGTATAAAGTGAACCTTTTCCCATCACTTCTTTATTTCTTATTTGGATACAATTTGTTCATGGCCACATTAACTGTCAATATCATCACCATCCCATCAACAACGAGGGGGCCACCATATTAACTTCTCACATTCTCCTTATCATAAGTAATATATACATGGTGTCTCATCATAATTAGTTGCCTCAATTTTCATAGTTCAAGTGAAGATTTAAACTTATTAACGTTCATATAATCATTATAGGCTCTGATTCTTAGTCATTAGCAATGTTAGACTATGTTTTTGAAGATGAACAATATGATAAAAAATAACAATCTTATATTTTTTACCATCCCAAATTCACTATCTATCCTTTTTAAAATTATTATGACTCTTACATTTTTTTTTTTGTGAGCCATTTATAATATTTTGTTGCTCTTTACTATCAAATTTGTGATCCATCAAATTCATGGACTTATGGAATCAAATGCTTCAAAAACGTTTCCATATTCTCCTCAATTAAATACTTCACTACGGTGCCTATTGTTAGCCACTTAGGCTAGCCATGCCTCAAGTAGATCCATCAAACTAAGCCATAATTAGGATCAATCAATTCCCTAACACTATCATTGCTTGATATCCTTAATTATTTGATGCTTTTTCATCTAATGATAGCCATTGTTATTTAATATTCATTACTTGTCATCACTCGATGACTATCACATCTTAATAATAATTATCATTTAATTATTGTCATCTCCTGATGATTATCGATACTTAACATTTATACTATATTTCAAGAAGCTGTTCCCATAATAAGCTAATAATAATGGGTCAATATTTCAATACCTTGCAGTTCACTAAATCAATATATATATATATGTAGAAGATGATAATTCAACGTAGAAAAGTTCAAATTGAGATGAAGATTCCGCAAATTGTAGTTCTATGAGCGCGGGCATGAAAGAAATCAGTCGGCCGGCCTGCTTTACTGAAACGGTCTATTCGATAATTACCACGGCACCAAGTTTCTAGATTGAACTCTTATGGGGGATTTACACTATTAAATTTAGTAAATTTCATCAAACGTTAAAATATATATATATATATATATATATATATATATATATATATATATATATATATATATATATATATATATATATATATATATATATATATATAGATTTATTAAATCCTGTAAATTCAGCTTAAATCCCGGATTTAGTAAATTCTGTTGGAAGGATGAATTTACGAGATTTACACAAACTGCGCGAGTGGTTGAAGAAATTTCAATTATACTTAATCCTTTCAAAAATCTAAATTTTAAATAATTCATTTTGATATGACACTGAAAATTGCACAAGTCGAAGCATGAATCTTGATGTCGAAAGCAATCTAATTCTAAATTGAAACTAACCCAGATCAAGCACTTAAAATATTATTAGAAACTTTGGAATATTAGTTGAATTCCTAAATAGTTCATAAATATGGAGCGTTTATGATCAAATCGAGCATCTTGACGAGCCGGATCTAACAAGCCCAAGATCTCTTAATTTTGACTTCATTTGAGCATTTAAATACTTAAAATACATCAAATGATCAAAGGAATCATTTTGAGTCATCATATTGAGTGGTTTGGATTTTGCATATATTTACAGAAACGTCAGTCCTCTAATTTATAAATAATCCCTCATTCTTCACATGAGGAGAGGCCAAGCTAAAGAGAAAAGAGAGCTCTGAGACTTGAAAATCCTCCAATCCGCCACCATCCCCGGTCACTACCACGCGCTGTGTCATCATCGAGTCATTGCCACCAACCAGTCGATCTGCCGATCAACCACCGATCGCCACCGCCGGTCCTCCGCATCGATCATCCGTCGGTCACCACTGCGGTGCCACCGTTGGTCTCGCCATCGACCACGTCGTTGGTCACTCCACTCACCCGCGCGGCCACCACGGTTGCCATGCGACCATGTAGTTGGTCCTGCTGTTGACTACTTGCGACCACTATCACGGTCTCGCCGTTGACCACCACCGCCAATCATCGTCACCTTTGTTGGTTGGTCACCACGTCGACCACCTGACCACGGCCGGCCACGTCGTTGACCACTCAATTGTCCACTGCCACCACCACCGGTGCGCGCCGTAACCACCGTCGACCACTGTTGTTGGTCACCATCGATCGCTGTCACCGATCACCACTACTATACCACCTAATCCGTTAGATCATTACCGACCATCATTCATTATCGCCATGCAAATAACAGTAATTAACTATTGGATTGTTGTCACCTGATTTTGAGATTTTTGTCGTCAGGCTTTCTCACATATAACTATGTAATCTCGTTATCAAAAAAACTTAAACTTTATACTCCAAAATAGATATATAGTAAAACATTTTACTAGGCTAGGCCCCATTATTTTTTTCCTCTTTCTGGGATTTTTTTCACATAAAAATTCTGGAGTTTTTTATTCTCTCTTCAAATATATGTGTATGTGCTGGATTTCACAACAAGACTAAAGTGTAAACTTTTATTCTACCACAACTAGTTTCAAGACGCATAGTGGCATAATGGTGGAAATATTCCTTTGTATCTTCACGATGTTGACAATCGACTTTATGTTGAGACCACTTATATGGTGAAGAAAATCTTACTCGAGGAACACATAAGAAGAATGAAGATTCATCAAACTTGATCCTTTTTTGTCGGGGCAACTCTTAATCTCAAAAAATCATCTAAATCGATATTCTAGATATCTAATTGATTATCAGTTCGAGAAGCAAGTCAGTAATATTCATGAAAAAGGCAAAGATCAAGGAGCAACTTTGGTTACAAATGGATATTTTTGATTTTACCTCTTTCACACAGGTTAACGTCACCGAGTAATACTCTGACAGATAATCTCGGAAGAATCAAAGTATTTAACCTCTTCCACACAGGTTAATGTTATACCTTGACAAAACAACCTCAGATGAGAGTTATAACTATTGGCTTCTTCAACACAAGATGTGACCGAATAAAACTCTGACAAACAATCTCAGACAGGTCAAAAATCCTTAGTGGATTCGATTTGACATCATCCACACAGGTTAAATGTCATCGAGTAACATTTTGACAAATAACATTGGATATGTCATAACTTTGTACCTACTCCACACAGGTTAACGTCATCGAGTAATACTCTGACAAACAACATCGGATAGGTCATAATTTTATACCTACTCCATACCGGTTGACGTCACCGAGTAATAATCTGACAGATAATCTCGGAAGAATCAAAATGTTTAACCTCTTTCACACAGGTTAACGTCATACCTTGACAAAACAACTTTGAATGAATGTTAAAACTATTGACTTCTTCTACACTGGTTAAATGTCACCAAGTAAAACTCTAACAAATTTCCTCGGATAAGTTAAAAATCATTGGTGAATTCGATTTGCTCTCTTCCATATAGGTTAATTGTTGATTGACGACTATGTGCCACTTGAAATTAAATAAATGAGGTCAAGGTTAAAACCCCTAATTGCGATCGAAATCGATTAGATTCGCTTCAATTTTAAAATTTGACTTCGTAATACGTCGAAAATAATAAAATTAATTAATTAGAAAATATCAAATCAATTAATGATCGATCAAATAATTAAAAATCAATTTTTAATGAAACTATGAGCATATCGAAGTCGGGAAGCCCGGCGACGTCCGAACGACCTCTGTTCGTAAAATTGATCCCGTCGTTGTTGCCGAAACGTCGAATTCTATCAAACGACGCCTCCCGCGGTCGATTCGGCAAAGTGTGCCCGGACGTCGATCAATTTGAACGCGACATCGCACAATTTAAATATAATTTCACTTCGACCGTCGCTGACATTGTCCAAACAGCCTCCAATCACAAAATCGATTGTGTCGTTGCATTCGGCACAAAGAAATACCTAAAATTGTCACCCATATTGCTAGAGCTTATTATTCAGTTGATTCATTAAAATTTCCACAATTATAGTTAATTAATTGAATATTAAGCTAATAATCTACTAATCCTATTAATCCTTATCTTAACCCTAACCGCCCAAGCTGCCTAAGCTTCCAATAGGAAAAGCCGACTAATCTATAATAAACCACAAATCAATCAGGTCGTCGGCAATAAACGAGGGCTATTCTCTCGCAATTCCTCCCTCTGGTTCTCTGCTGCTCTCGGCTTTCCCCTTCGTTTCTTGCTCTCGGCTGAAGACTCCACGCACGGTTGTTCCTTTCTTCCGTCCGTCCTTCGTGAGCCCTAGCCGGAACCCCTTTCATTCTTCCTTCTTTCCAACCAGAAATTCTAGGTTGTTTCCTTTCAACCCTAAGCTTATTTTTGCATACATAGAATTTTATTTCTTGTGATAAAATGAAGTAGATGTTTTCTTTCTTTGGTTGGAATGATGCTAAGAGTTTCCTTTAGGGATTTGGGATGATGTATGGCCCAAATCTCATTTTTATTTGCTATTGTTCATGGATTTTATGGTGCTCAGCATGCTGAAAATAATTTAGGATGATGTATGGCCCAAATATTGTGTTATTCGCTATTTTCTATGAATACCTATGCGTTTATCTTGCTGAAAAAATTTCTGGATATGATAAAAATAAAATTTTTTAAGCTAAGTGCAAATATTTCTTATTCCTAAAGGCATAAAGCTTGCTGAAATTTCTTTTATCTAGAGAAAATTGCATTGTTTTACCATTTAGTGGGCATGATGCTTGCTAGAAAACATTTTTATCAAAGGGGAAATTGCTGGAAATTAATTTTATCAAAGGGGAAATCAATTAGTCTGTTGTCTAAAGGCTTAGCTTGCTGAAATTTCTTTTATCTAATAGAAATTGAATCATTTTGCTATTTGATGGGTATGACACATGCTGAAATTTTGTATCTAAGGAAAATCACATCAGTTTGCTATCTAAAAGATGTGAGGCATGCATAAGTTTTTTTTTTTTAAGTATAAACATACTCAAAGTTGTTTTACCTAAAGAAAAATCAGTTAATTTGTTGTCTAATGAGTATAAGACTTGCTGGAATTTGTCTTATCCAAGGGGACATGAATCATTTTACTATTTAATAGATATGATGCTTGCTAAAAAAATTTTTATCTGAGCTAGAAAGTATGGAAATGTGACAAGTAAGGATGTATGGCCTAAATATCATATTACTTGTTCTTCTATGAGTTTCATGTTTCTACCATGCTTCGATTGGCTTCAATTAACTTCCTATGGCTATGATACATGCTAAAATTCTTTTACCTAACATGGGAATGATACAATGCTCACTGAATTTTCTTTGCTTAATGAAAGCTAAAGCTATAAGCATGAAAAGGGTGCTTAGAGGGATTATATGATTTAAATCCAAAGTTACATGTTAAATTTCCCCTCCTTCAAGTATCAATCTTGACTATTTAAATATGATAGCCCTTCTCTCATGTGTTCAAAGCCCAGATAACAAAGAAAATGTATTATATGACATGCTTCCTTCTATTTATGCTGAAATCTAAAAGGAGAAGAAGTATTTAGTGTTATATAACATAAATCATAGGTTACATGAAAATTCTATGCTTCTCTTACTTATATGTTGCAATCCAAAATTGAAAGGAAGAGGCTATTCTACTTCATCACATAACTGGTTGTTACAATGAAACTCCAAACGTGAAAGAGGATTCATTTTCAAAAGCAAAAATATTCATGCAAATGCAAGCTTAAATTTGTGTTATAAGTACCTGTACATGTTTCTCCAACATGACAGGGAAACTTGCAATAAGTACATGTACATGTTTCTCCAACATGACAGGGAAACTTGCTATAAGTACCTACACATGTTTCTCCAACATGGTAGGAAAATTTGCGATAAGTACATGTACATGTTTCTCCAACATGACAGGGGAACTTGTTATAAGTGCCTACACATGTTTCTCCAACATGGTAGGAAAATTTGCGATAAGTACATGTACATGTTTCTCCAACATGACAGGTAAACTTATTATAAGTACCTACACATGTTTCTCCAACATGGTAGGGAAATTTGTGATAAGTACATGTACATGTTTCTCCAACATGGTAGAGAAATTTGTGACATAAGTATCTATACATGTTTCTCCAACATGGTAGGGAAATTTATGATAAGTACCTGTACATGTTTCTCCAACATGATAGGGAAACTTGCTATAAGTACCTACACATGTTTCTCCAACATGGTAGAAAAATTTGTGATATAAGTACCTGTACATGTTACTCCAACATGACAGAGAAACTTGCTATAAGTACCTACACATATTTTTTCAACAGAAAAATTTGTTGCTATGACGTGCAATCCATGCACGCCTTTCTTGGTGTGGTGGGCAAATAAATTTCAGGCCGTGTATCTCATGACACCTACCATGCACACCATTCTTGGCGTGGTGGGAAGGCCTAGTCCCCGAAGTAGCCCCCCCTATGTAAGGATGATGCCGGGAGGCTGCTGAAATTTATTTTTTTTTAAAAAAAGATAGAAAGGAAGGGATGAAATGCTTAAGTTGTCATGTTATCTTAAACTTTCTTTATCTCAAATGTGAATGCTTATGCTTCAATTTCTATATCAAAGATCTATCTATTTTGTGGCAAATATGACATGAGTTGATACTTATGCTCTAACTTCTATAACATGCTATCTATTTTATGGCAAGTGCAACATGAGTATGTGAATTGATCAATGCTTATTTATGTCAAAACATGAGTGTTTATGTATTGATTTTTTTTACATCATGCAAGCTATCCTATTAGGTAGTCATTATGATATATATTGTTTAATGCTCACCCTAAAATTCTACTTAGCTTGATATGTTATGAGATATGTGTTGGACATGTGCTTAAACATAAAGCTTAGTATGCCATCTCTCTTTCTTTACTTGTCCATTTTGCCATGATTTGCACACATTTATGAGACATAGCGCAAAAAAATATATATGAAGGAAACACATGGAAAATGATATTAAATCAAATCTACAAGATGACATGACATCTATCATGAGGATATAAAAAATAGAAAATTTGTTAGAACTTATCAAAATTAACACTTTGTAAGAATTGAAAAACTTGGACTTGTAGTAAACGAGGAGAGAGTTTCATGAGATGTGAATCCTTCTTATTTATAGCCTCCTTAGCCTCTTATCACTTGTTATCCCATTGATACATGTTTAAGCTTGTCATAAGTTGCATGCAAGGGGTTTAATCAAACTTAGGCCATGTGTCATGCTACATGCATGCATGAAAGAAAATTTTAGATTTTCTTTATCATTTATTCGATGTATGATAAAAAATATGAGTTAAATAAACAAATATAAATTAACTCATTCTTTTGTCATTTCCTTATAGCATCTCACATGCACATGCATGTGACAACTTTCCACCCTTTCATTTCATTCATCCTTTATCATACACTCTTTATGAAATGGGATGAGTACTTGTGCCCTTTTATCATAAGTTTACATGCAAAGGTGATTCATTTAATTCACTTACTTGCTTTCTTATGACACTTATTGGCATGCATATCTACCTTTGTCATTTGTCTTTTAATGACATATGACATTCACTCATGTCTTTGTCCTCTCCTCTCTCATTAGAGAAATATGGGCCATGGATCATCTTATACCATTTTCCATTCATTTAGAGCAAAGAAAGATATATAGAAATTAGGCCTACTTTCTACTACTTCATGATTGATCAAATGGGCCTCCAAAATAATTTATTTCAACATATTTTTTCTTGATGATTTGTGGTATAAAAGGGGGATTTTGGCCTAAACATTATGCATATCTTATTTTCAATCAAATGCCTAAGTCTATTTTAGGTCCACTACTTCATGATTGATCAAATGGGACTCCAAAATAATTTATTTCAGCCTATTTTTTCTTGCAGAGTTGTGCCATAAAATGGAGATTTTGGCCCAAATATTATGCATATCTTATTTTCAATCAAATGCCTAAGTCTATTTTAGGTCCACTACTTCATGATTGATCAAATGGGCCTCCAAAATAATTTATTTCAGCCTATTTTTCTTTGTTGATTTGTGGCATAAAAGGGGAATTTTGGCCCAAACATTATGCATATCTTAGTTTCAATCAAATGCCTATGTCTATTTTAGGTCCACTACTTCATGATTGATCAAATATCCAAAATAATTTATTTCACTTATTTTCCTCTGATTTGTGGCATGGAGGTTTTGGCCCAAACATTATGCATATCTTATTTTCAGTCAAATGCCTAAGTCTATTTTAGGTCCACTACTTCATGATTGATCAAATAGGCCTCCAAAATAATTTATTTCAGCCTATTTTCCCTTGCTGATTTATGGCTTAAAAGGGGAATTTTTGCCCAAATATTATGCATATCTTATTTTCAATCAATGCATATGTCTATTTTAGGTCCACTACTTCATGATTGATCAAATGGGCCTTCAAAATAATTTATTTCAGCCTATTTTCCCTTGCTGATTTGTGGCATAAAAGGAGGGTTTTGGCCCAAACATTATGCATATCTTATTTTCAATCAAATGCCTAAGTCTATTTTAGGTCCACTACTTCATGATTGATCAAATGGGCCTCCAAAATAATTTATTTCAAACATATTTTTTCATGCTGATTTGTGGCATAAAAGGGAGATTTTGGCCCAAACATTATGCATATCTTATTTTCAATCAAATGCTTAAGTCTATTTTAGGTCCACTACTTCATGATTGATCAAATGGGCCTCCAAAATAATTTATTTCAGCCTAATTTTTCTTACTGATTAGTGGCATAAAAGGGGAATTTTGGCCCAAATAAAGTGCATATCATGTTCCCAATCAAATAATTATGTATATTTTAGATTTCTCACTTCATTTTTGGCCCAAATGAAGTATCCAATAAATCAAATATCTAGAAAGACATGTGATCTAAATGCAAGATAAATAAATAAAGAACAGATGCTATACTTCCCGGTTTGGTCTTTAGACCGGGTCCGGGTTAACAAAACCTAAAAATGTCATATCAAGAACTAAACTTGTAAATTGACACCTACATTTCAACTTGACATTTACATGTCTATATAAATTTTAAAATAATAGATACTTGTATGTATGTTGAAGTAATCATCATGTCAAATACAAAAGAATAGATGCTATACATCCCGATTTGGTCTTCGGACCGGGTCCAGGTTAATAAAACCTAAAAATATGATATTATAAGAATTTCAAATAAATAATATTTGAGAAGTTAATTCTATCATGTAATACAAAATATGAATCAACTGACATAGCTTCTGAAATTCCAACCCTCAAGAAGAAAAGTCCCAAACCCGATCCTCTATGTTTAAGCTAGAGTGGACAAAGTTTTGAAGGATTATACTTCGAGATAATGAATTAGACCATCCTCTAGAGAAAACCGACGATAGACAAGGTCTATCAATTGATATTAGCCTATAATCGAGAAGGGTAATTATAATTAAAATTTCAATGATAAATGATCATATATTCAAATATAAATCAATCATAAAATGATCAAAATTTAAATAAAATAATAAAATAAATATAAATAAAAAATGAAATTAATTATTTAAATAAAAACTTAAAAAAAAATCAATCCACCCTCCGCAACTGTTTGTCTTGGGGTGACAAATTAAGAAAACTTTTGCTCACAAAGAGTTAATGTCAAATTAAATAATAGATACTTGTACGTAAGGACGTGGCCTGTGTCCTCTGTTCACGTGGTTTTGTCGTGAAATGACACCACATAAATGGCGGTTACGACCTGAGCCCTCCGACGTGGTTCGTGATATGGCACCACTAAATTACTTTACCACTGTTCTGATGTTAATGGCTTTACTCTTTGAGCTATAAAATGTAGAATATATTTGGTTGGGCAAAAAGCCCTATGTTAGCTAAGGTTGATATATATTTGTCCCCTTAGACAAACTCCACCCCAGGTCTACAAGGACACCTTGGACGACGTAACTCATGTATTATTGACAAGGATCCTTCGATCAGGTTGGGTAGACTACCTCCCCTGACTAAGCGGACTAGGGACCATGACAACCCGGGATGACGGAACCATGGGATCTAGATCGGGCGCGTCATCGTTCCCTCTACAAAAAGTTTTAAATTAAAATAATAAATTTCATAAAATCTAAACTTCACTCACTGCAATTATATACTCGTTCTTTAACGATTCATTTACTAACCTTAATCGAAAGTGCTCTCTTAGTATTGGGAGGTGTAATTAACTATAGGGGCTTGCGCCTATAGAAAACATGGAACCAGATATAAAAATTTCTCACCAAATGAGAATGAAATCTCTGGGTAGTGTCTTATCTACTATTCATCTGCCTTCTAAAATTATCACCGACACTTAAACAACTCTTTTTTTATTCCAAAAGAGGTTGGTGGTGAATTTTCGGATCCCATAAGATTTCTAGCGACTCCGCTGGGGACAGGTTTCTATTTCCATATTTGGCTAGTCAAATCTAAGTTATAATTGCAGTGGGGTATAAAAAAAATGAATGAAATAAGAAATAAAAAACGATAAGATAAAAGAGAAAACTTTAAAGTTATCTAAATAAAGTCTTAAGTCATTTGAGAATTTATTTAGTGCATGTGTTTAGTATGTTTTATATTATCATATACATATTTTTGGAAGTAAGGTGATAGTGTAGCTATTTTAATTGTTAATTTTTACCTTTAAACTCCAGAATGGCACTCCAGAATACAGCTGTCACTGTTACCCTTGGCAATGATGCCAACATCCGTTTGGCCAACGCCATCATCAATGTTGGAAGCACCGGGGCTACCATCCAGTTTGGTAGCGTTGACTTCCCAACTATTCTGAATGAGCAAGTTGTTAGGCCTCAACTTGCTGAAGTATAAACTCTCACGCCATGTGCAAAGATCTGGTTGCTGAATTGTGACCCCTACAGTAGTGGTCACTTCAAAAGAAACAATCGCTTGAGAGGCTCGACCTGGAGACACCAATCATGAAGAGGGTTGTTACCGGGACGCCCTAGTCCCTCGAACAATGCACATCACCAAACCCTTAGCCTGGGAGACATGATGTCAAGCTTCTTCATCAAGCAATTTTAGGCAACGAAGAAAAGAGAAGTCGAGTGATGCTCAACACTATCGCAGGTACCACCGCATAATCAACTGTGGAACCAAAGAAGAGTGTTCCAACACATAACCGCTTTGATAACCTTAAGTTAAACAAATGCCTCTACGGTCTTAAACAGCCTTCGACAATCAAGTTCCCAGCCTCCTCCTCCGAGCCGAAACTATATCCGCATGACGATCTGTTCTCCAAGTTGGAGAGAGAGGTCGATGAAAAGAAAATACCAAGGTCCTGTTATCAAGGATGCTAGATCGCTCCTCCAAGGAGACCTCATCCCGAACTCAAAATGGCGTGACGCCAACATATTCATGTCCCACACCTGGTATCGAGGTGTGACACTTGGACCGCGTGTCCAGGAATCCACCATCGAAAGGTCTCGGTGGAAAGGTAAGCAGATATGGAGGCCTAGGCCTTAAAAAGAAATTACTTTAGAGTAAAGAAACGGCGTGACATTTGGTGTAAATTACCGAAGATCCGCCCCAACTCAAATCTATCAGCAATGAGAGCCTAAAAAGAGGGTCCCCAATGATAAAGAATATGACGGTAGACACCTTGGAGAATCCTCTAGGGGATCCCATCGTCAATCAACTCTGCCCCATCAAGAGGAGGTTAACTTCGATCGAAGCCCTCTAATTGAAGAAGTCTCGATTCCACACTCGGAATCGGAAGTCCATTGGAGACGTCGATCAGAAATTCATGTCCAAAGGGACAAAGAAGAAGCGGAGGATGCAACGACTGTTGAGATAGTATATATGGCACAATAAGTTGGTGAGCCATCTGGTGTACGCCAATACCAACATAGGCATCGTACAACAGTACCTTCCCCTCAACCTGAAGAATAACAAGATGTTCAAATAGAGGAAGCATCCTCTAATTCTTCATAAGAGGAACAACAAGAAGGAGAAAGAGAAGAAAATCCCACCTTCGTTGATGCAACCACTTTGGCAGAGGCGCAGAGATAAAGTTAGCGTCAAATTAAAGCCAAAGATAAAGAAATCGCTCAGTTGAATACAAAAATGAGCAAAATGATGATACAGATGGCTGCGATGATGCAGTTAATGCAGAAAAATCTTGCGACAGGTCCAACTCATGTCCCTTCAAATAATCAGCCTCCAGTAGCGCCCATGACAATCCTCCAATAAATCTGATCTCACATGCTTCAAGGTCCAAATTGAGAGTGGATTGAAATAAATGAGCCAGCTCGGCAACCTGCTTCTCAGAATATACAAACTATATCTGAAGTCATGACAGCCTCTCAACTTGATATTATCTTGATCAAAGCTGTTATAAATGCGAGCGAGAAAAATTGGTGAGCAAGGTGCTATCCGTGAGTATGATCAAATTTCATACCCAAAGGGATATTCAATGCCAAAATTTAATCTATTTGACGAAAATGATAATCCTAAGCAACATTTAGCCCAATTCAAAGCATCCTGTGGTAACACAGGGGATAATGATGCATTATTATTTTGTCAATTCGTTAGTACTTTAACTTCGACTGCTTTCGAATGGTATGCTGAGTTACTAAATGACTCAGTCAAAACTTTTGTCGAATTTGAAAACATGTTCGTTAAAAGGTTCGTAGTGCAGTCAAAAAGACACCAATTGCTGATCGCGCTCTTGAGAAGAGGAAAAAAGACTAGTCAGTAACTAGATATATTACGCGTTGGTGAAATATGAGTTTGAAATATGAACAATAATTAGAAGAAGAGCATGCAATTCAATTACTGATGGGCAACATTGATGACAAGATGGTGCCTTATCTTTGCATGGCTTCAATCATCACATTTCAAGAGCTACTTGATAGGGTGGCTAAATTTGAGAAATTAAATTTATCACGTTCTGATAGCCACTAAGATAAATCTAAAAGAGCAAAAGCTTGGATCGAAGAAGGGTGAAACACATTTCACCTCATTCAAAGGATCTACAGGTGTGTTAGTCTATCGTAGATAAAGAAAGGCTACCTATTCAAGAAAACCAAGGCAACATTCAATCGCTCCACAACCCAAGCTCATACTTGGAGGTAATGATGTACCTGTGCTTTAGTGGTGACGACCAAAGCAAATAAAAGGAGCGAATGAATCAATTGCCCCAACCCTAAAAAAAAAAGCTGAACAAAGAGTATTCTTTTAAGAGAAAAAGTCTGGCTAAATTATTTAAGCATGCACTCAAAGCATGTCTCTAACTACCATAGTGTAAAAGACCTGAAGAGGCTGGACAAGCAGATAATCCTAACTATTGTTTCATCGGTGCTCATTATCGAAGATTGCTACATATTCAAAGATTGGCTAGAGAGAAAGTATAGAAATGGAGAATTCATATTATCGGACAGTGTATTGGTGCGTCCGAAGAATGAATCCACAAAAGTAATCACCTCATCTCCAGTTCCCTCAAACAAAGATAAAGGCAAAGAGAAGCTGGTCGATGATGAAGGATGGCAGGTCACAATCTTTAAAAATATTGTAAAAATGTTGAAAGCGGAAGGTATTCTGTGTTCTGAGAATCACCACTTGAGCGTGGAGTTAAGCCAAAACCCAAGTTATGGAAAGGCTAGCTCATCTCATGAAAGACAGCCTAGCCAAATACCACAAGGGAAGGCCAAGAAGCCTGCCAAATGAAAGAATAAATCAAAGAAAAGAAGAAAGAGTGCATAAAATGTTACTACTATTATTGATGGTATGTACACAAAGGATCATCAATAATATGGAAGATTATATACAACCAGCAAGATGACCCATCACACTTGTAGAATTCATTACAAATCTTGGATCAACGAAAAGCGGAAGAAGCGAAGAACTTTCTCGAGTCTTGCTTGATGATGCATGAAACAGGTTAGAAGAACTCTTTCCCAAATGAAGATGAATCGAGCTCACCATATCGACATAAAAAATGTAAAGTTGGGTAATCAATCTTCTAGTCTATCATTAGATGAAGGAATCTTGAAAAGTGTCATCGAAGATTGGATGCAAATGAAGTAGCTCAAGCATAGTTGAGAAGTGGTTGAGTGCTACCATCCCAACAGAGAAAAGAGCCAATGAATAGGGATAAAAGAAAAGAAATTGAAATCAATGAAAAAGTTATCCCTAAGGATTCAAATAAGAAGCCTTCATCAAAGGGATCGACTATATTTTTCCCATCTAAGAAAATTTTGGCATAGCTTAGTGTATGAAGCACTTCTAATGTCAAGATCTCCATAACACCTTAAGCTCAAAGAGCGGGAAGCATATTTTTCTTTGACTAACGGAGACCTTGCATGTTCAAGAGCCTCCAACCGTCACATTTTCAGAAGATGATCTAATGCTCGAAACTGCAGAGCACAATCGTCCTCTGTATGTTACAGCTGAAAGTGATGAAATCATGATACCACAGATCTTAATTGATCCCTGTTCCTCCATGAATCTTATGAATCTGAGAACCCTCAGGTGGCTATCTCTAGATGTACAACATCTAAGACGAGATAAAGTCTTAGTTCAAAGTTTCAATAAGAAGGGACAAAAAACTATCAGGTCATTCGTCCTCCCTCTTAAATTCGGAGACCTCCACATAGAAGCCAAATTTCATGTGATCGATGCGATACTTCATTCGAGCTCTTACCATGGCTTCATAAGTATGGCATTGTCCCATCTACATTGTATCAATGTATGAAATATACAAAGGATAGAGAAGAATGCTAAATTATGGGTGACATGCAACCTTTTACGGTGCATGAAATGAAGATTTATCAAGATGCCAGTTACTTCCTTCCGAAGGAATCAAAGCTAACAAAATAACTATCAAATACTGCATCTACATCAGGACCCATAAAAGAATGAGTTAAGAAGAAAAGAGAAGTTAAAAAGAAGAAAGGAAAGGAGATTGTTTCAAATATCCCTAAAGATATAAAGAATAAGTTTAAAATTAATAACTTGTCCCTCATCTAGGCAGCAATACTGAAGAAGAAGATGAATGTGTTCCTTTCAAATTCAAAAGTCTGCATGAATCTTCAAGTAAAACTCTGATTGAGGAAGATCATTTTGACTCTAATTATGAGTTTGAATCTGCCTTTGAAAGTAAGGTGCAATGCACCTACTTTAAAACAATCATAAATCCATCAACAGTAGAGACTACACTCGTCACTCCTGTTCCTCTCCAATATTTTAAAGAAATCACACCTCGAGAAACTCATAAAGTCGAGGAACTGGTGACCTTCTATGTACCTCCTCTCCCTAGAAAACATAGTCCAGGAAGCTTGTTTTATAAATCCGAGGGGTGTCAAGAAGAAGATCATGATTGGGTAATGCAGCTATCTGAAGAAGAAGAAGCCATGCCCACAAGAATACCAAAATATTACTCTCCAAAGATGCAAAATCTGATGCGCAAACATGGGGTCTAGGTTAGAGCAAGTAAGCAAAGGACTAAGCTCTTTGAAATGATGTAGTACCCAAAAGGTTCTCAAACCATTGGTAAGAAAAATAAGAACACTACCAAAGGCCATGGTTTCATCCAAGATAATGGTCTACAAGAATATACAGTACGTTATAAGGGGAATAGTGATGATGAAGAAGAATGTCATTCTTAATGTTAGTCTCACAAATAATGAAGAAGTACAAGCACGCACGAAGAGCTTGAAGATGGTGGTGGTACTATGGATGAACTTAAAGAAATTAATTTGGGAATTGAGGAGGATCCTTGCCCAAAGTTCATCAGTGCTCTACTCCTTGAAGATAAAGTGGAAGAATTAAAAGTTTTGCTCTGTGAATTCAAGGATTGCTTTTCCTAGACATATACTGAAATGCCAGGCTTATCCCCTGATGTAGCAGTTCACAAATTAGCAATCAAGTCGGATGCAACACCAGTCAAGCAAGTCTCTAGGTGAATAAGATTAGAGGTTGAAGAACAGGTAGTTGCAGAAACCAAGAAGCTCATTGAAGCTGATTTTATTCAAGAAGAAAATATCTTGGATAGCTAATATTGTCCCGTGAAAAGAAGAATGATCGATTCATATCTATCGACTTGTGGATTTAAAGCATGTCCAAAGGATGACTTTCCGCTTCATGTATCAGAACTGTTAGTGGATAACACTTCAAACCACGACATGTTCTCATTTATGGATGGATCGTCAGGTTACAATCAAATCAAGATGGCTTCTGAAGATGAGAAGCATACCTCATTCAGGACACCATATATCGCTACTCATGCCCTTGACTTGAAGAATCTTTGGAATACCAAAGTATGAATCTTTGATGAGTTGATTCATCAAAAGTAGAGTGCTATGTTAATGACCTCGTTGTCAAGAGTATAGATCAAAGATCATCTCGATGATTTAAGGATCATCTTGAAAGAATCGAGAAAATATGATCTCAAGATGAATCCTCTCAAGTTTGGAGTCTCTTGGAAAGTTCCTTGGATATGTTGTGTGGAGGGATTGAAATTGATCCCAACAAAATCAAACCGATTGTTGAAATGCCTCCTCCAAGGAGTCTTCGTCAACTTCAGTCCATACAGGGACATCTTGCATTCATAAGAAGATTTATATTAAATCTGTCAGGTAGGTGTCGACCCTTTGCAAAATTAATGAAGAAAGATACTCCTTTCAAGTGGGACGAAGAATGTCAAGAGGCCTTCGATAGTATCAAGAGATATCTTGAATCCACCTATTCTTGCAGCCCCAATCCCAGGAAAGCCTTTCATATTATACACAGCAGCACTGGAAGAATCTCTAGGTGTTTTGTTGGCGCAACATAATGAGGAAGGAAAGGAAAATGCTTTGTATTATATTAGTCAAAGACTAATAGGAGCGGATGCACATTATTCTCCAATTGAGAAGCATTGTTTGACATTAATTTTTGCTGCCCAAAAGCTACGTCATTACATGCTATCTCATAAAATTACCCTTATCTCAAGGATCGATCCGTTGAAGTTCTTGATGACAAGACCAACGTTGACAAGTCGCTTGGCATGATGGGTTATCCTTCTGCTACAATTTGATATTACATATGTTCCCGAAGCGGTGAAGGGAAAATTCTAGATTTTCTTCTTTGCTCATCCCATCCAGATTCATTTGCTTAACGATGATCTTCACGATGAGCAAATCATGCACATATATGAAAAAAAAGCAACAAATGTGGGAATTGTACTTTTGATGGAGCATTAAATTTACTCAACCCTCAAATCTCAGGCTTGGTATGGTCTCATCTTGATCACAAGGTGGCATAATGAGACATTCTTATAAATTAACTCAACCATGAACCAACAATGAAGCAGAATATGAAGTGTTGGTGGCGGTTTAGAAGCCATTTCCATGGAGTCGAATGCAAATTTATGGCGATTCTCAACTCGTCATCAATCAAGTGTTGGGCCTTTACAAAATCAACAAGCTTGAATTGGCCTACTATCACAAGCGAGTTCTCGAGCTTATGAAGCAAATTCTAAATATCATTATGACTTGAGTCTCCAGAGCTAGGAATAGCAAAGCAGACTGCTTAGCTAAACTAGCTAAAGAAATGATGAGTATGGACAATGATGATTATATACTAATCAGTGTTTGTACTTGTTGAGTCCTAGAGCCAATAAGTTTAAAATCCCCGCTGGAAGAGGGGTCATCAAACACAAATCAGCAGGGTGCAGCTCATGTTGCTCCTCACACTCTCTTACAAATTACTTTCCAAAGTCAACAAGACAAGCTTCAAACCATTCCAGATGAAAGACCTCAACGGAAGTGCCAAAACCACAATAAAATTCTTACGTAGAAAGAGAAGACTGAACACCCTTCTCGGAAGGAAAAAATTGCCAAGTAATAAGTCGATACTGAAAAGGCTTCATATGCTTATGTTGGTGATACTCTATATCGTAGATCCTTTGAGCAGATGTGGCTACGATGTTTAGGAATAGAAGAAGCCAACAAAGTAATTATTGAAATCCATCAATGGCTTTGTGGTGCGCACCAATCAGGTCATAAAATGACTTTCAAAATTAAAAGAATTGGATACTATTGGTCGTCTATGGTAAAAGATTGTATCAATCATGCAAAGAGATGCCATGAATGCTAGGTCCACAGTAACATAATTCATCAACCTCTGAATCTGTTACACCCAATAATAGCATCTTGGCCGTTTGAGTGCTGGGGGATGGATGTAATTGGACCAATTGATCCACCATCATCAGCTGGCCACCGCTTCATCTTAGACCGATTACTTCTCTAGTGGTGCTCATTTAAAGAAGTTACTGGTGAACAAGTGACCAACTTCTTTACCCATATTGTCTATAGATTTGGTGTACCATGCGAATCATTTTAGAATCTTCAAAAGTACTAAAGTTTATAAATTTCGATTGATTGATTGATATTCGTTAATTTATAATCGAGCAAATGGCTTTGAGGTATTTAATAAAACACTAGTCAAATTGCTTAGAAAAATTCTCACAAAAAGAGAGTGGCATAAAAACTTGTGGAAGCATTATGGGCTTACCACTTACAAGACTCTACAAAGTTTACCCCTATGCACTAGTGTTTGGGGCTTTTGCCACTCAGTTGAACTACCTTCGCTCCGAGTAGCCATTCAATAAAATCTTACCCAATATGAAAATGCTCGTCTACGGATGGAAGAGCTTGATGCACTAGACGAGTTTATGCTCCTAGCTCAGCAAAATCTAGAAGTTTATCAGGCGAGGATGTCTAGAGCATTCGATCATACAGTACATCCTCGAGCTTTTCAGGAAAGGGAATTGGTCAGTCGAGAAGACCAATCATCCCTCATAAATTGGCGATTTAAACCTAATTGGGAAGGACCTTTTGTTATTGAAAAGGTATATCAAGGAACCCGTGGACTTCAAAGGTGAAAGACCAATGCCAATCAATGGTATTTAAAGAAATATTACATGAAAGTGTGATTGGACAAATCTTCATTTGAAACACATATGAAAATTTTCATTGGAAATTCTCTTGTAACACAAGAATGCATTTCCAAAATAAAATAAAAATCCCCTAGTCATACAGGGGGCATTTTTTAAGTTTTATAGTAAAGTATCGCATTCCAGTTGAAGGCATCCCTTTCTGGGATTGACATCGTGCTAGTCAAGATCCCTACATGCATACTCAAAATTATATGTTCAAATGCTCAAATTTAAAAGCCTTCGACCAAAGAAAAAATTTTCAAGTCGCAAACTTCAACAAACCAAGTTGGATATACATTTATCATCCACTTCAAATCTAAAGGCTCGAGTTGGTGAGATCGATTCAACATCCCAAATATGGCGAGTGTGTCTCAACCGCCATAAAGGCGTAGTAAGAGATCCCCATCTTGCAGGATAAAATCCTTCATCAATTGCTCAAGTCCATCGGTGTATAAAAGGTGGACTCAACATGCCAAAATACGTAGAGTTTGTGATCACTCAACATGCCACAAAGTAGTAAGGGATCCTCCTACTTCGTTAGTTCAAAGACAAGAGCATCCAACTTCCTAAATCTCTCCAACTTAGTGAGTTCAAGTGACCAAGATTAGGAGATTATCCCTATCAGTCGTAAGGTAATTTCTCAAAATTCTACAAAAAAAAAAACCTGACTCAAGAAGGCACTAGGCCGAGTTTGAAATCAAATACAAATGTGAAATCTCAATTCCTTCAATAAGTATATCAAAGCAGAAAGCAAAGACCGAAGGAAATTCTTCTTGAAGTCCAATCAAGCGGAGGACCAAGAAGCTATCCCAATGTTCGTATAAAGCTAAATGCTGAACTAAGGGAGTTTTTGTCATCAAGATGTCCATTACATGTGCAAAGCACAGGACTGATGACTCTTTGCCATTGATCCAACACAAGCTCTAAGAAGGTCATCGAGCATCTTTCCACAAGCCTAGCGAAGGTAATCTGTATGTGACAAATCTCCAAGATAATTCAGGACTTTCCTCCATCAAATCCGTCAAGGCATGAAGCCAGGATAAAAGGAGGCACAAGATATGAATCCTCAAGATGAAGTCTTCAACAAGTTTGTTAAAGCACAAAGCACGGGACTGAAGACATTCTCATCTCACCGACTCCATCAAGTCCACCAAGGCACAAAGCTAGGATCGGGGGAAAATATAAATCCCAAATTTCGAGATGAAATCTTCAATAAGTCCGTCAAAGCACAAAGCACAAAGCACAGGACCGAAGACATTATCATCTCACTGACTCCATCAAGTCCACCATGGCACAAAGCCAGGACAGGAGAAAAATATAAATCCCATATTTCAAGATGAAATCTTCAATAAGTCCGTCAAAGTAGAAAGCACAGGATCGAAGACATTCTCATCTCACTGACTCCATCGCCAGGTAACAAGCCCAGAGGAAAATACAAAATCAAATCTCGAGTCTTCAACAAGTCCGTCAAAGCAAAAGCAATTATCATCACCAACAAATCATCAACTCCATCAAGTCCGTTAAGGCACAAAGCCAGGACAAGAGGAAAATCTAAACTTCAAACTCTCAGGAGGAAGTCTTCAACGAGTTCGCTAGAGCACAAAAGCCAAGGACTGAAGATGCACCAAATTCCCTTGACAAGTGATGATGGCAAGTCAAAGCTCTCTTTTATCTAGTCAATCAAGCACAAAGCATTGGACTAATGATAATAATAGGTTCAAGCTTGCTGCGATGAAATACAAATGCTTGTCCAACGAGAGTTATACTCACTTCTATCAAAGGCGTGATAAAATATTATTAAAAGTTGTTGAAATTACAACTTGGTGACATCAAGCAAATCTCTTGGAGATCCGTATTGCAACAAACACGGTCGCTCCATGCGCGTCATGTTTGTTGGGCATTATTGATTACTTGAAATTAAATAAATGAGGTCAAGGTTAAAACCCCCTAATTACGATCGAAATTGATTAGATTCGCTTCAATTTGAAAATTTGACTTCGTAATGCATCAAAAATATTAAAATTAATTAATTAAAAAATATCGAATCAATTAATGATCGATCAAATAATTAAAAATCAATTTTTAATGAAACTACGTGCATATCAAAGTCGGGAAGCCCCGACTACGTCCGAACGACCTTCGTTCGTGAAATTTATCGTGTTGTTATCGCCGAAACGTCGAATTCAATCAAATGATGCCTCCCGCGGTCGATTCGGCAAAGTGTGCCCGGACGTCGAT